>CM033279.1:20629952-20657488 GCA_019343175.1 Oedothorax gibbosus
AAGTACGTTAAACACTTTCCCATTTGTTTTTTATCAGAAATAATTTAGATTGCAAAGAATTGAAGTAGCACATAAAAATGAAATTATACCGTATCCTATATCCTAGTTATAGTTTGGATACTGTGAGTTTTGCAACTAGACCCTTCATATTTTTCATCGGTTTGATAAATTCTTTTTACTTTAAATTTCCCAATATAAAATATAAAGTAATGAAAGAATTGAGATGGGTCGAAAATCCGAAATGAAGATTTTGTGTTTTCTACACGTTTTGGAAGGTGCTGATTCTAAAAAAGTTGTTTTTGACCATTGGTCGTTTGTCCGTCTGTTTGTAGTACACGAAGTGTTTTTAAATTCGTTTTGAATAAAACAATATGGTACATTAGTTCTCAATACATGCCCGATGTCAGAATATGTTTTCGAGCAAATCACCCATACGCAAATGGTGGTTTCCATACAACTCTTTAGGTTTTTAAGTTATTGAATTTTCCTAATAGGGTACATAATACAGGTTATATAATTACCTTAAATGTATTATTTATTGATTGGTAAATGAAAGTCTTGTAGTATTACGCACCCCTTGTTTAGATACAGTTAACACTTATCAAATTAAACAAATCATTCAATAAACCTTAACACATTTTTTACTTCCATTTTCAGCCAAAACACCCAAGAACCCCAGCAAGAGGAAGAAGGAAAAGAAACCGGACACCCTCGGCGGCATTCCATCTCAGCAGCAGCAGCCAGCCGCACAGCCCGCAGTAGCTGCCGGTCCTCCGCAGCTGCAAGCTTCGCCGGACAGCGACCCGGAGAGCGAGAAGAACAAGAAGAAAAAAGCTCGAACCACTTTTACAGGAAGACAGATCTTCGAGTTGGAAAAGCAGTTCGAGATTAAGAAGTACCTTTCTTCCAGCGAGAGGGCGGAGATGGCCAAGTTGCTCAATGTCACGGAAACACAGGTAAATGGGGCTTGAGATATTTTAGGTACCGTCAAATGGGGTCACTTTAGCCATGGAGGGTCACTTTGGCCCAAGCTAACTTCTCACCCCCCAACTTCTCATTGAATACACTCTTTAAAACTGTGCTTGAATTTTTCAATTCGTGGCAACTCTGCCTTGACTTTTGAATAAAAAAGTCAGAAATAGGGTTTTATGTTTGTGCTAAAGTTACAACATTTAACGGTAGCATTTTTATAGATCTGTTGAACCAATAGGGGTGCTATTAGACTAACAAAATTAGAATTCACATTCTGTGGGGTTTTTCCACTCTTGTAAACTAATAAATTCTTTATTGAAGGAAATGGGGTAACTAAGAGAAGACGTAATTGTTATATAATCTAAATATAACGTATATTTATTGTGCTATAATATTCCTTAAATAAAATGAATGTTTCGAGTTATTTTTAAAAGGTAAAGATTTTCAACTTCTTTAAACACAAATCGTTTTATAAAATAATTCGGCAAACAACAGATAATCTTCGTTCACAAAAATATCGAAAAATTACAAAGTAATTGAATGCATTCTATGCATATAAAAATACATTTCACTATAAAATTTTCCGATTAAATAAAATAACAGTTTGAACCCATTTTTTTAGTATACATTTTCAACAATTTACTAACGTTAATGTTTTTTTAAAGTTGATATTTTCAGTGCATAGTACGTTTATAAATATTTTTACATCAGAAGGGTTTCATTAAATCATTGAATTACCACAATAAGTTAGACCACTTATATTTTTAGGGTACTTCGGAGTTTTACTTAGGAAATTTAGTTTCTAATAAAATAATTAGAGAGCTGCACAATAACCATAAGGCATGACCATTGACATGTTGATAACTTAATTTCTTATTTTTTTTATTTTTTATTATCTTCTTATTTTTTATTTCGGATAAGACATAGTTTGTTTAGTTCTATATTTTCATTTTTGAAAGTTTATTCTAAAACCTTCTATTAGAACACTTAGAAATAAAACTTCTTTGTTTGTTTTTGGACTAAGCCGCTAACGTGATAAATTTAATTCCTAAAAGTGTTCTATCAAAGAGAATGCTACTCTTTATTTTCCAACCCACAACAATTCAACCTTACCTAAAAGTATTAATAACTTCTCTGAGATTGAGCTACCGAATTTTACGCAGTTTGAAATAACCCACATACTTTCTTCTGTGGTGGAAATCAAAAATTCGTTTAATTTAGGAGAGGGGAGAAGTTAATGATATGTCTCTCGTAAGGTCATAAATCAAAAGTTCATTTAATTTGACATAAGAATTAACGTCAGAATTTAGCGTATGCCAAGATACACCTTCTTGGCTTTGAAACGGCTTTACGCGTTCGCTGAGTGAAGTAAATAAGTGCTGGATTTAATTTGAGTGAATTTTAAAGTTTTGTAAATTTAATTAACTAAAGAATTTAAGCAGTTAAATCTAAAAAAGCTTATATTATTATTTAAACATGAAATAGTAGAATCGTTTAAAAAGTTGTGCGGTGAGTTTTAAGTGAATAACAATAAGGCTGATGAAAATTAATTCAATTCTACATAAAATTTTGAATTGTTGTGTGCGGTAAGGAACATTAACATATTTTATTGATGCAAAATCACACCTTGTATCAATTTACAGTTTTAAAATCTTATTATTTCACATGTTATGTAAAATGTAAGATCACGAGGGATGTCACCCTCAAAATCTATATAACAACTTTAAAGCAAGAAATAATACGTTTTGTAGATGTGAACGATTCAATGCATTTATTCCAATTCTCCTCACACAATAATACCAATCATTTAAAAATAAATCAGTTACCAACTCAAGGCAAGTATATATACCATTTTATAGTTTCCCCCAGCAGCCATAGAAAATTTCTACCCCACTAAATGATCTCAAACAAACTCTAAAAGCCACGGCTCAATTGAACAATTCACGCCTTTTAAAATCACATCCCCCTAAAGGCACTTTTTACCTTTGTGTTTTTTACCCGGCATTTCACACGCTCAATAACATTTTACTTCATTGAAAAACTGAGGGAAATAAGAAAAAACTAAAACTCAAACAATGAAAAAAATCCTACGACAACTTAATCGCCGTTTAAAAGTCCCGTGAATGGACCTAGAGAGACAGCTACAGTAATAAAGTGATTTTTAAGCTACTATTCTTTCTTTATTCGATGTTTTTTTTAAATAGTACGTCGTCTTTCCATTCTTCCTTTTTTACGTGGGTAATTTATTCCTTAATAGGATCAGGGTTTTCTTTATTATTTCGGTCTTTTTAATCTTTTTTTAATCACGTTTTTTTTTCCTCCGTCTATTTTTGATAGAAATTTATTTATGCTGAGTAAAGAATCAAGAAACCAAACGGTAAAGAAGAAGGAATGTGGGGGAAAAAAGTAGGGACTAGAATGATGGAAATTCCTCCTTTGGGGATAATTTCCTACTTTTTTTAACTACTTTTTTGCAGCTTCTCTCTATTTCTCTCTGTGAATAACATAATGTCTTTTCAGTTGGATAAAGGACCGATTTGCTTTGATACCGTAAATTGTGTTTTGAGGGAATTTCTGCAAATCTGTTCCTTAGTTTGTAGGGCATGGGTCTATTTAAAGGGGATTTATATTTTTTATTATTAAATTTAATAACTTACTGTTATAGCTTTTAAACTACATGTAAACAAATTTGAAATAAATTTTTTAGATAATAATGTATTTTTACACTATTAACATTTCCACAATGGCAATAATCTAAACTAGTAATGCAATTAAAAATAACTTAATAACAGAAAAATAAGGTATGTTAAATGTCTTTCAATTTTAATCTTTTTTTTTACTACTTGGGTACATTGTACATGCTTCTTTGTTTTTTAAAACTCGAAAATTTTATACTTCTCGCATACCAATTTCTAATTTGAAAAACCGAAAAATTTAAACAAAAATATTTTTTTACTTGATAAATTTTTAACTAATGCCTATTTGTAAGCTACATAGTTTAATTTACTTAAGATATTGTAGTGTGCATGTTTGCACGCTACGCTTTTTTTTCAGTAAAGATTTTTTTTTCACTAAACTTAAAGCTGAGGGTGGAATTCTCGTATAGACTTGACCTCTTTTAACTTATGGTGCTACATCTAAGAATATAAAAATCTATAAAAAGTATAAAGTGTAATGATTTTTTTTAAAAATATATACTACAGTTAAGAACATTTAAAAAAATATTTTAATTTATAAGATTTTAGTTATTTTCAAACGATTGCGTAACATAACGAAACTGCGGTTTAGTAAAAAAGATTTTTCGAGATAAAATTTTACAGCTATGTTTTCCTCGTCGACTTCTGAAACGATATTGTATTCACTGTTAAAATTTTAACATTTGATTTCACCAAAAATATATGGCTGTGTTGTGAAGTGTTTCACCACACTTTCGGTATTCGGTTGAACCATTTATCACAATTTTCTTTCCAAAGCCTGAAAAATGGTTCAACCAAATACCCAAATTATGGTGAAACATTTCACCAAGCAGCCGTTGCACCTACTAGGAACAATTATTGTAGGGAGGCTAAGCACGTGATTTTTAAAAGTGTTCAATTTGCTAAAAATCAAAACAGAACATATTTAAAAATTAATTAAATCAAACATTTTTTCAAAGCTTCAACAAATCTTTAATAATTGTAATAAAAACGTTTACGTTATTATAGTATTTCAAACAATACATGTATTTTTGGATTTTGACAATACTTTTTGTGTCATCTCTATTGTATCTCTTTTTGTAAAAAAAGCCGTTATTTATGTACTTTTCAATTGAAAACATTAGATTCTTAAAAAATGTTTCATTAATATTAAATCTAAACTGCATTTTGTATTGAAATTTAAATAGAGATTTATTTAAAGCATTTGCAAAATGCTATTGACATACAGCCTTAAAAACACAAAAAGGTTTTGATATGAACCTATTTAATGTTGCTTTTAATTCACTAATTCAGTTTTTAGGAAGCTAAATGCATCAATTTTCAGCAAAAAATGTTTAAACAGAAAACCAAATCATTAGATTACGGACAAATTGTCAACTAATATTTAAATAACTCCATAACGATATTGTAAAAAAAAATCACTAATCATTAACAAGCTGAAGTTTGAAATGTTTATTGTGTACTTGGTAAACATTCCCACATCTTGCAATCGTTTTTTGGTAAATACCAGAGGAGCGTTTTTTCGTTCGTAAGCAATTATATCACGATATTTTATTTTATATCTACAAAATTAAAATAATAAAATTCAATTTAGCATAATAAAAGTGCTTTAAATAGTTTGGTAACAATTCGCCTTTTTTTAATGTCCGCATGGAAAATATAGAAGCATACATAACAAACAGAAAGAATGAAAATAATTAATAATTTAACCTTAAAATGAAAAATTCGTTCGTTCTTTTATTATGCGAAAATCTTTTGGGAAATGAACTCGAGGATTTAACGTTTACACTTGCACCTCAAAAACGCGGTTTCACGTATAAAAAACACACAATTCATTCGGTCCACAATAACAAACACACAGGAATTCTTTAGACATTGCTGAACCTATTTATTCATCCTAATTTTTTCCCATAAAAACCTGCCTTTTTGTCGCTATCTAGAGGATTATTTTCAGTCGTCTATTAGGCGCTGTGTTTTATGTCACATACCATAACAAAGTTTGCGTAAAGCAACGTTTTCTTAAAAACGCGCACTGAATAGATAATGGGGGAAAATTCCTTTTTAAAAAATGCAAAAAGCGATTATGCCTTTTTTGAAGAAAAAAATGGCTAAAATTGAAACTCTGTATGGATTATGTTCTAATATTCGAGGCTTCGTTCCGTTGTCGAACTCTCTAAAGGGATTCTTATCGCCCTGTGTTGGGAAACTTCTAGTTATTGGGGAGTTTCTCGCCAAGTTTCGGATTCGACTCCAAATATATTACAATACTTTTTACTTTTATCCAATAACCCAACAATACCCTTAAATTTAAACAAAAAGAACTGCTTTTATAAATAATGTAAAAAAGCAAAACTTTAAAGCTGTAGGACTTTACAATATAGTCGACTAATTTATATATTGGCGACGAATCGCAAGCTTTTCACAAAACCTCCCGACCACTAGAATTTCTCTTAAGATATGATATTCCACTTATTACTGAGCAGTTAAAATCTACTTTGTGGTAAGCATAGGATAAGACTTCTACTCTAAGAATTGAGAGTGGTTTGAAAGACTGGCGGTTTATCGCCAATTAAGACAGCAATTCTTTCAGTAGGATTTGTACACGTGCTGAATATTAAATGATGTAAAAAAAATTTAAATCATGTAGAATTTTTTAAAGTCATTTTTAATCTATGATCTTTGTTAATAAGACTTTAATTACTACGGAAATACTTAACAAAAATATCATACATTGTTTAAATAGTGATGACTTTGTAAATATTTGAAACCCACTCATAATCCTAAAAAAATACAAGAACAATATTATCAGAACAAAGAATGAATATTTAGGGATTTTTGTTAAACTATAATTTTCTTTAATTTTACTGAAGAAGTTTCAGAAATGAGTTCTATTTTTTACTTTCAATTACCTAATATAAAATATAAGGCAATGAAAGCATTGCGATGTGGTCAAAAATCCGAAATGGAGATTTTGTGTTTTCTACACGTTTTGGAGGGTGTAATTCGAAAAAGAGTAGGTTTTGAAAATTGTTTCGTCTGTCAGATTGTCTTTCTGAAACCACTCTACAGATCGAATTAAAAGAGCTAGGGACAAAAATTTATACACGAGTTCTAAGTACCTATCGAGCACCATAATATTTTTTTTTAAAAAAATTAGCGCAAATGATAAGCTTAAATGATAGCTGACATATAATTTTTTAGTTTTTAAAGTAATTTAAATTTCTTTATAGCTTAGATAATTATCATAAAATATTATTGATAATTAACTTTAAATATTATTTATTAAGTGAAAATGAAAAGCCGTAAAGTGTTACACAATGCATAACCTTAATTGTTCAAAAGTAATTTGTCAAGAGTTATATTGAACAAATTACATATGAAAATATTTTCCCATAGCTATTACAGTATATTAGAGTTTAGTTCAATATTTTAATGCAACTTTAATCGATGCAAATAGCAATTTTAAAGCCATACGGCCGTACACTGAGCCCATATCCTTTTCATGACTCTTTAAGTGATGCATACCAAAGACTTGGAAAGGCTTTAAAATATTTATTTACTTTGCGCATAATTAGTTAACGTATTCAAACAATTTCGGTTGTGATTACGATCACTTAAAATCATGAAACTTCGCGTAGAAACTCCGTAAATAATTCTTCCGCCAAATATTTAAATTTTCCAACGCCCGAGCTCTTTAATTAAATCTCTTTAGCGACATCTCTTCTTAGGGAAACTCGGCATGAATTGAAAAATGGCATAAGTATAATTACTCAAAATATGTTAAGTTATATTTTAAATACAATTACAGGCTTCCAAATTTTTAGGGACCTAAATAACTTTTGTATATAAATTCAATTATGTTATTTTTTAATTCAACTGAAATCCTTCATTGAGTAAGATTTGCTTTTCACTGTAGCACACCATAAATATGATTAACAGTTTATTTAATATTGTTGTTATCCTAGAGATTTTTAAAAAGTTTATAGATGAATATTCTTGTTGTAAAACTCACTTTCTCCAAAGTAAGTTCATTGGCGAATTTCGATAACCGTAAATTCAATTGTATGAAAGAGCCAAAAAACTGGCCGGACTCTTATATCTTAGTTATTCTTTGGAGAGTGTGAGTTTTGCAATTATAGGGGAGACAGTTGCTAGTTTTCTACGTTTTCTTCTTTTTGATTGTATATTTTTTTACTTTTATTTATATTTAATAAAACAAGATGCCATTGCCTCCCTCACACGGTTATCTACAAACTAGCATTGCTACTTTTGTAAAAAGTTAATACACTTTTTGGCAGCTAGTAGTTAAATGCAATCACGTTGAGCTGAAAAACGTGCCCCGTATGCGGGGTACGTTTTCCCAGACTGCCAAAAATTGAGGGGGGCAAATTGTCCAACTATTCTTGAAAAGATTAAAGAAACTTAAAAAAGATAATTTTTTAGTTTTTTGTGTACATTTTATTGAAAACTATATAAAATTACACAAAAGATTATACCCAGAATGTAGGTAAATTGTTTTTAAAAAAAGCCAGTTTACTATGCCAAATTGTTATAAAAAGATCATTATCATCTGGATCACTTTAAAATCAAGCCAATTGTGTAACTTCCCCTTTTCTGTAACCGTAGTTTGGTGCTCTTTTCTAAGGGTTTTATAGTATTGCTACAGATAGCAAAAAATCCTATCACGTTCACTGAAGTTTAGTGAGATTGCTTCTCTTTTTTCTTAGCCAGCCAATTTACTCCAAAGTTTTGGGTGCAACATGATATATTACTACTTTTTAGTGCAATTATTCTCGATCTATTAAGAATATTTAAGTTCTTGGATGCTTTTACGCAACTAAATCCATTCTTGACGGTTATCACAGTTAAAGCAACGTATATCGCTTCAGAATGGTACGATTCCTGTCAGCTTCTTTTTATTACTAAATTCTTGGCCTGTGAAATTTTGGAAAGCCTGCCCCGTTGCCATATTTTTACTATAATAGTGCCTTGACGATTAGAGGTTTAGATTATATTGTAAACAAATACACATTTAAGTAGAGAGGGGAACCATCTTTTATTATACGCAATGATAAGAAAAAAACTGTAAGTTAACTGAAAGGACGTTTAGTTTAGGTTGAATGTAAGCACAAAATCATAAAAACAGGTCCTAACGAAAATATTACAAACCACTGAACATCGATTCTTGTGAGGGATATAGGCCGTGTTGCTCCATAAACCTAGTAGACAGTTGATGCCCCCCCCCCCCCCCCCCCAATGGCTCATTTCCAATGTAAGGCCTGGTGGAAAACTTACCCCATGAGAAAACTAGCCCCGGTCTCCTCTACCCTGTACTATTTTCCATTATATTAAGCTATTAACCAAATGAAATGGTATGGTATACGCACCATTAACTAGATATTCTTGTCAAAATTCGTTAATTCTAAAATTATCATTTCATCACGAATATTTTTTATTAAAAAATATATATTACAACTTCAATTAGTAATTTTATTTCATTCAATGGTGTAATAAAAGTAAATTTTCAATCCCGGTAAATATTGGTCTTTAAATTATTTATTTGCAAGTAAATAAAAAAATTCTAAAATTCTCCAAAAAAAAGTATTACCAAAGGAAATTAATTTCGAATAATTAATGTTATTTAAATAACATGTTGCACCAAAAAAATTCTACCTCAAACATTCAAGCACATATTAAATATAATTTTCTTTAAAAGTCATCGAATAGGAAAAAACTCTTTTAAATTAATAAAATAAATAAATGTCAGTTGTGTATAAATGCATTAAAATCTGTTTTAAAAAAATATATTTCAATTGTTAATCAGCTTTGGTTTTTTTTTATAAGTATGAAAAGTAACCTAAATATTTATTTTTAATCCAATAATTACGAAAAAATAAATAAATTTTGCTTAAAATAGAATATATTCCGTTGATAAATTACGATTCAATTGCAAATCGACATTGTACCACTTCGTTTCAGACCATTTAATATGTGTAGACTTTCAATAATCAATCTTCCTCTTCTACCCTACTCCGCAAAGGAAATTGGTGGTTTTAAAAGCGCAAATGCCCAAGTAACGAATACATTTATGCGGAGCGATTTGTATTTATCGTGTAAAATAAATGTTGAACCAGGATTATTTGATCCTTGTCCATTTATTCTGGAGCGATATATTGCCGAGATGAAAGAGATGACTTGGAGTTAGGTCTCAAGCGTATTAAAGGATATAGTTTGATTTAAATATTAGGAAATGGTCAGGATAATGTCCTTATTATACGAAGTGTTACGATTGTTAATTCTTGAACGTAAAAACTGTTTAAATAACTGATTAAAACTTTTAACTAATCAGTCAAATGAGTTTAAATGAAAATAGTTATACTATAAACAAATAATTTTCTTATGTTAAATTGTGTGTCTAGTATAATATATTTATTTTCAATTATTTTAGCTTTGAAGTTTCTTCCGCGTTTCGTTAATGAAATATGTTGCTCGTTATTACTAATAATACTAAGTAATAGATATAGGTCTTAATTTCTAAATTTGTTTTAAAATCAGTTTATTTTTATTACTTATTGAAAAAAAGATGTTTACGCTATTTAAAAGAAAAACATTTGAATTTTATAATAATTGAATAAATGCTTGCATAAAAAGCTGCAGCTAACGTTTCACAAAAAGAATGTTTTTATTATTAAAATTAAGGATTTTTTAAATGTATACTTTATGATGGATGCAGAATTGTTTGTGATCATTAACTAATCTCAATGCTGTTAAATTCTATCTACATTCATTCAATTGTTAAAATAGCCATATCATTTGTTATAAATGCACTAAAATCACATTTCAATAGTAGATGAAATATCAAAACTAACCTTTAAATGAAACTTAAGTATTATAAAGCTACACCGTCATACCATCGAATGAAAAATGACTCGCCCTCGTCGAAATTCTTGATCTACTTATAACTTCTGTCAGCACATAAATAAACCCACCCCGTTTTACAGCTAGCCAAAAATTTCTTGGGCGCGAGTTAACTTGTCTTGTCAAAGCGAAATCAGAAAATCTCACATCTCATGCTAAAGTGGAGAAGCAAAAACAGAGTCGCATTTCTTCAGCTTTCTCTCGGCGTAAATGAACCCTAATTAATGTTCCTCTGCCGTCCCTTTCCCCCCAACTATCAACTAACCGTGAAGCGAAAACATTTCAAGGAGCTACCGTAAGAAATTAAAGCTTAACGAAAAGAAAAGGAGAAAAAACGCAGAAAACGTTTGAAGAAGCAAAAAAAGGAGCAGGAGAAAAAGAGTGGAGAGAAGAAGAAGAAGGGATCTCCTAGCTGACGGGGTTTTTGCGCCAAGCTTTCAATTCTCACACCGTTAACGTTTTAAGGTAGAAGACTTCCATTAGTGCTTTACTGAAAGCTAGTACTTTTTATAAAACAATCGATTTTTTTTAAAAATGATGGACCAAACAAATCATTCAAGGTACAAATTGTGTCACAAGTAGTCAACAAAACCACTACCCTCAAACCAATTAACTCACTGCCCATCTTAGAATCGTCCATCCGTTTGGTTGGAAGATCGTATAAAACTTACAATTTTGAGACAATGAAGAACATTTGCCTCCAAAAAAACAATACTGTTTGTAAATGGATATTATGCAAATAATTTGTATTTAATTTTTATTTCAACGGCATCCTTCACTATTGCAAAGGGCTGAAATAATTTTGGCGTAGAGTCATAGGATTGGTGAGAAAAACCCCGATAGCTAGAAGTTCCCTGGAAGAAGAAGTAAAAATAAAAAGATCTCATCCATTTAAGCGCCCATCAAAAGCGTCGACACAAAGACTGAAACTGTGCAACGAGCAAAATGCCGGCCTTTAGGTAACTAGGAAGGCTATAAATACTCTGTTAAAAAGCACTGAGACTTGGCTACAGATTGACGTGCACGGACCACTTGCTTCGCTATGTCTGTTCGCGCATTAATTGCAGTTAGCGTCAAGCCTTGTTCTATTGACGGCTCGTGACAAGATACAATAACAAATAGGTCCACGGTTTTGCCAAGAACTGAACCGTTAAAAGTTTTTTCTCTCTCTCACCCTAAAAAGCTTTTATAAATACCCTAGTTTTTTTATTGCCAACAAATTACGATGTTCTAAATAAGTCCCGTTGGACATAAACACTTTGAAAAAGGGAGACAGAGTTATGAACTGGAAAGTGTCTGGATGGTGATGTGAGACGCAAATAAAAGTAAGCATAATTTTTCAGTGATACGGAGAAAGAGTTATATAAACAAGGAATCTAAATATTTACGGCCTACCACAACAAGGAAAAATATGTTTATTTCAATTTATGGATGCAGAAGGACCAAGAGGAACATATACACGCCATTGGAGACTTTATACTGTGATTATTTATAATTATGCAATATTTTATCGAGAATTCCAAATATTAATAATTTACTGGAACTTAAAGTTTTAATTGTAAAGTAAGGAATCAATTGTTTACATTTAAAGAATTTAACATAGCAATGACTCGATTTCATTAATTTTTTCAACATTTTATTTCTTACCAAATCACAAATATCAACTTGGTTTACTTAATTTTAATTCACTACTTAGGATGTTATTTACCTTTCATAATCAATATTCAAGAACAAAGTATAAATATTCTTAAAATTAAATTACTTGTTTCTAAACCTACACTTTCGTTTTCAAATCTTTTCTATTCTCAATTTTAAATACACAAGAGCACTTACATTTACGATAATTAAATCAAATGTAATTAATATGAATAATATTCAGTAATTCCTTGAACAGTATTGGGGAATAAAATTAAATTTAAACTTTTCTCCAATAACATTCTAATAGTTCCATTAGAAAGTGCACAGGGGGTGCAAAAAAATGATTAAAAGATATCCGATATCTCAGCCACACACTTCGTTTAATAACGCTTCCTTTACCTTTTACATTTTGCTGACTTGCTCGATAAGGAAATTACAAAGTATAAATAAAATTGATACGCCATTTTAATTTAAGACTAACATGGCGCCCACCGCGTCGATCGTTCGGCAGTAAACGAGCATATTAAAAGAGCAATGTGAGTTCATTACATCAGCTAAACTATCCTGCTGCCTAAGTAAGTTTTAATCTGCCATTTGAAGCAATTCCCGCTCCCATTTAGCGTTGAAAGTGACGTTATGAAGGCAGTTTATTATCTTCCATTTCTTGATTAATGGCGCACGGGATATTAGAAGGCGTTTTACACGATTACCGATGGGTGGCGCTAAAAGTCGACCTTTTTGAACTCGCCAAACGTTCCCGCTCATTAATGGAGTTTAAGTGTTCGCCTCGAAACAAAACCCGAGCGTCTCATATTTCAAACACGTGCCTTCCAAATTGTTTTCGATGTTCGAATTTTAGCTGTCGTAAATGATTATAGATGTGCTTATGTTACAACGGTGGAGTTTTAAATTTTCTCTAATTAGCTTTCAACCTGTTTAATTTTCGCACCTGGAAAATCGTGTTGCAATAAAGTTAAAAGTGTTTCTGGCGGAAGGGGACGTCAGAAGTGCGCATTTTATGGCAACAATCTCCCACTTTTATAATTAAACCATGAAAGTTAAAACTTCATTTTATTATTAAAAGTGATTGAAGGTTGAAATTCCAATATTGAGCAATTATTTTATGAAGAAATTAAAGGTATTCACGTAGAGTGAAGGGAACTCCTTTAAATCCTAGTATTTCCTTTAATCACATTAGCTCCACTACGTTATTTATTATTATAAAACTTGTACACTTGAGAATAATTTCGTGTTATTATTTCATATGTATTCAACATTTTAACTGTATTTTAGTTTTATAATAGATTTATAATATCAACGTAAAATATTTACAAGCTTACTTAACTTAGAACAACTTTTATAAGTGTTTTAAATCACTTTTAGTTCAAAATATGTCACAATGTTAAAAATAAATTCTCAATTTAAGAATAATGTTTTTATTTTCAAGAACATCATTGATTTATGATAGATTTGAATATATTGTTCTCAAGTTTAGAACATGCATGTTCTTAATTTTGAGAACAATTGAAAAAAAATTAAATCTCCGACTCGGCTTAAAACCCACAATGTGAGGATCAAGCTAAGCCTAGTACAGTGTATCCAACTTTGCTATCCAATCACCAGTAACAAGTAGGCTGGCTGTTGGAACTTGCTGAGTTTTAAATTTAGGATCCCAAATTTGAAATGCCAAAGTATTTGTTTTTCAGAATACTGTTTTCACAATCAAATGAGAACATTATAATACTCAATTTTGAGAGTTTAATTGTTTTATATTTTTAACACTTGTTTCTTATTAATTTCTTTTCCGTAATAAAAAATTACTTGCTGCTGCTAACCTGTTAACAATAATAGTAGTTCGAAATTGGAAATAAAAGTTGCTTGACGAAAAAAGTTTTTTTTAATGAAAAAAGTTACTTTACTAAACTATTAATTTATTTTTAGGTAAAGATTTGGTTTCAAAACCGAAGGACTAAATGGAAAAAACAAGACAACGTCTCCAACGCCGAGGCAGCAGAGCTGAAATCTAGCGGTGAAAAACAGGGTGTACAAGGTACTACGAAAAAATCAAGCAAGAGCAAAACAGCAGTCAGTACCATCAACGGCACCACAGCTGGAACCACCATCGGATGTCTACCCCAGCAACCACACCCGGTCCTCAACGGCCCTGCTACACCATACACAGTCAACAGTGATTCACTGCCCAAACCCGCAGTCAATGAGCAAAACGGCCTGGTCAGTAATGGACCTGACCAGCACTTGCCTGTGTCTCCAGGACTGATGCAATCTAAAATATCGCCAACCCCAATGGACGTGGCTTGCAGCAACACGTCCTCAGACATATCTTCGACTATAACTCCGCCAGTGAATAATGTCGGAATGGTGCCCATAAACACCATGACGCCACCTCTGTCCATCGCAGAGAATGGTGTCGATTCGGACAGTCGAGCTTCTGATGTCTTCTGCTGGGGAAGGTCCTCCTCGCCGTCTTCTATGGAAAACGGCGTGGCCGGGGACAGTTCCATGGACAATTCAGAAGCGAACCACATGCAACAACAGCATGTTTCACACTACAGCGGCCCCTGCTATGCCAACAGTGTTGTGAGCGTTGATGCGGCCATGAACACTTCGTCGTCTTATCCTGAGTCTGATATCAGGCCTGTAGTGAAGACGATAGGCACCGACCACATGCAAGCGATGAATAGCCAGGATGGAATGGATACGGAAATGAGTAGCAACCACTGACTGTTCGTGTATCGCTTCTAGACTTAATACTGGATGAAAACTATAAATAAGGTCTTTTATTGAAGTCGAGATCGGTTTTAGATTGGTTCTTGGAAGAGAACAAAACGGGCATGGTTTTTTAATCCTGGTGACATTTGACCTTTCAAGTTTAATTCTCGAAAACATTTATCGAACAAACTCAAAACACAAATGAACTCCTCTCATTGAGCAGAGTCTTCCTCAAATTATACAGGGTATAAATATATTTATGAACTTATGGAGCCACTATTGGCCGTTCACTAGTTTTATGAGGGTTTGTGTATTGATTACAAATCCAATTCTTGGTGTTTGACCTAAAAAGACGAAAAACTAATACTTACAATTTAGGAACCATAGAAATTGGATTAAAAATCATATTTAATCAAGAAATCGAAAAAATATTCATTAATTTCTTCAATTTAAACTGCTAAATATCCTGAAAAATGAATACCTAATAAGTTTACAAAAGTGATATATTTGATTATTTGTCTAGTAGAAAATTTGCCAATGGCCAATGTTATAAACACAAGGATCAGTTTTGATACTTTGGAATAAAAATTCGCATTTAGTTTTGTTGTCGATGACTTATCAAAGAAAATGTATTTTACTTAAGGGTTAAAATATTTCATTGTAATAGTAATTTTAAATATGATAATTTCTTTTGCATTATAAAATACTAAGAAAAGCATTTAGATTCATTCTCGTTTATATCACACATTTTCAAACTAAATATGTTTTCAACAGAATTTACCCTTAAACACTTGTACCATCTAATTTGCTAAATACTATTTAATAATATCTATGGATATTTAAAGCCTTTTTTCTTTTTATATGTTAATTAAACAATAATTTAGTTGGATTAAATGATATTTATAAATACCAAAATAATCTAATATCTAAATTCCAATTGCCCAATAAGTTATGTAACTTTCATATACAATTTTTATTTTATAGAAATTCTAGTCATTTTTATCTTTGAAATAATTTTGTATATTTTATTTGAAACAGTACGATAAATTAATGCACCAAACTTGATTTCGGAACTTTATAACACATTGACCAAATTTTAAACTTACTGTAAACTAGCATGTACAAAATTCACTGTAAATTGTGACTACTGAATTTCAGTTCCAACTAATTTGTGAATATTTGTCCTTAAAAAAATTGTTGTTAATATCGAGCTTCCTAGTTTCATAGAGCAGTATAACCCATATAAATATTGTAAAATAATATTCTTCCTGTAAGTGTGGATACTTATTGAGTCATTAACTCAAATCTTTATTATTATTGTAAAAATGTGTTAATCTCTATCCCATTCACCTGTTTATTACCCATAAATACACATTCGTATAAATAAAGTTCATTTTGTGCAATATCAAATCAACTGTGTGTTGCTTTCACCGTTTATCAATAGTTATATTGTATTTTACACAGTACGAATACTAAACTATGACTCTTCTAAAAACACAATTCAACATTGCAATAACTGTGCAGAAAAAAAATTCGGCTTAAAACAAAATTTCTCTGAGTCTGTATGGTTTTAAATTAGTTAAGATTATTAAATAAATAGGATCATATTTCTCAGAATCACACTGAAATGTTAGCACTTAATCAAGTTTAGCACTTTAATTACAATTATAAGAAGGGATAATTTTGTTATTAGATAATCACATTTCAAAACATGACGTTAAGACACAAGTTAAGATTTTAATAACAATATTAATATTTAGTTACCATACAATTCATGGTATTCTAATACACATATAATAATATAGACATTTTCTGAATGAAAAATAATAATACTGACTTGCATTGACTTGAAACTGAAAAGAGAATAGTTTACAATTGTATTTTATAAAACGACACAGGCATGAGTTTTATAGTGTTTGAACAATTAGGTTTGCAAAATAATACTTAATAGAAATACACTATTCAACCTCACGAAAGAAAAAAATGCAAGGATAAAATGGTTTGTTTAACTTCTGCGACAACTTAATTTTTAAGAAATTAGGTCTTTTATATTTTGTTAGCATGGGGGGAAGGGGATGCAAACTGGCATCATGACATTTTCTGTTCTTCCCTTTTTGTAAAACTAATAAATTTCTTACATGTTTGTTTGTTTGAATGAACATAGTACTAGAGCTGCACACAAGGTATTTTTGTCACACTTAGTACTTTTTAATTTCTGTATAATCTTAACCAGAACCTAACCAAACCTTGAAGAGACATTGTAGGCGCCTTATGAGGAGATTTAATGTGCACCAGTCCCCAATACACGGCGCTATATATTGCTTGATATTTCCCAGCCCTTTTTCAATTTTAAATAAATAATTTTACAACAAAACATTCCATCCAATTTCAAGAAGTGTGATCAAAGAGCCTTGTAAGCCATGTACATCATAGAAAATATTGTAAAAGTATTCAATACAGCCAGAGTAAGGTGGCTTAGACAATTATTTTGTCCATTGAATTGACACAGGGACACTTTGGTTTGGAGACCCACTCCCCCCTTAACCCACTAATCTCCGTAAGCAGTTTTTTAATGAAACCACAAATAGCATCCCTATGTTAATGTTTCAGCTGATGTAACGTTCTTTTTTCCCCCGTACTTTGACTTTATTGGTTGTTTCTATTTTATTCTCAAAATGAACATACTTTTTGTCTGCTTCTGAGTTCTTTACAACATACAACTTGTTTTTATCTTGGATCAGAAGGCGGAAATAGACGAACAGAAACTTTTCTTTCTATGGAAGCCTTCGTTAATAAATGATTTGAACAACCAACAGCTCAGTAAGCAGTTAGCATTAAAAAATAATAATAACTAAAATATTATTAGAAAACTCACTTTCGAATACCAAAACAAAAGTAATTACATAAAAATGAAAACAATACCGTGGAGCTGTTGCCACCGACGACGTGAAACTACCCCATTGCACTATGTACACCACCCCTCGTCTCCCGATAGAGGCACATCCGAAATCCGTCCTGAAATTAGGATGCGGCTCAGCTGTCAGGTTGTCAGCGCCCCCGAATCCCCGCCAAACTGCCCTCTCAAATTCGGGGGGGGGGGGAGGCCAGTTAGACCCTTTTGCTAGGTGTTGATGAAGGCAGAAAGAGAAGGGATATATATCGAATATAAATATATCCAGTGATCGCTACAATGGTTTGATAAAGGTGGAAACGTTGTATATTTTATGCCAGAAATTATTGCTCGTTTGCATGACACAAATAAACTGCTCTTGTAAATTAACAGTTTAGAAGTTTTATGATTAACGGGAAAAGATTTTTATGAGATTTTCATGATTGATGATTGGTTTTCATGAGTGATTTAGAAGGTTCGAAATTATATAATAACAAAAAAATATTTTTAATTAGTTTTACCATGAATCGAAAATATCGTTACTATAAATTATTTCTTTTTGATTACAAGAATATCTAAATCGTACAATTCAGAATTTTCGAATTAAAGATATAAATTTCCTTTTAGTTTATTCAGAAATGCAGTCATTAAGTGTTTACATTCAAACTATTAAGTTTTAGAGAAACTCTTAGTCTTGGTAACAAATAAACCACAAATTAATAGATTTGTTTCGATTTACACGCGCTATCTAAATGCCCTTTAATTTTGAAGTTTTCAAATAATTAATTTTCTGCCTTTTTGAATTTTCGAATAAAATTCGAATTGAACTCTTGCCTGGTTCCTAGCTACAGGTCATATTTCCCTTCCCACGCCTTTTGTGATTATTTTCTGTAAAAAGGAAGAAACGGTTTGGAAAAGACTTGTTAAATGCTTTCCTCTCTTACCTATAAGCGTTGAGAAGCTTAAAATTCAGTGTAAATGTATTACAACTATAATAGTGCTTTAACAGCTTCCATATTTTATCTTACAATTAGTGTTGACTGGAATCTGAAAACATGAACTAGAAAAGTTAGTGCTTCTTGTCTCTTAAGACTCCCTTATAATTATAGGTCTTTCAAATGATTCCAATTTGTACATAATAAGATTAATCGGAAGCTGAAGATGCGAACTTGAAAAAAATTGATGCTTCTTGTCCCCCCCCCCCCTCCTCTCTTATAGTTACAGGTCTTTTTTAAAACTTCCACTTTGTACATAATAATGTCAATTGGAAGCTAAATACGTGAATTACAAAAACAAGTCGCTTCTTGTATCCAAGGCTCCATTATATTTATAGATCCTACAAAAGCTTTCACGTCTTACATAATAATTTTGATTGGAAACTAAAGTGTGAACTGAGAAGTTTTTGCTCCTTACCTGAATAACCATCCGTTATCGTTATATTTTTATACTCATTTTATTCAAAATCGACCAAATGATAGTTACGACATTCCCAACCCAAAAGTGAAAGATATATACGGGTGCGGGGGTGGCCTTGGCTAGTGGTCAGTCAAGCGGAATCGAAACTGGCCGTTAGTTCTCTGTCGTCCGGGGGGGGGGGGGGTACTTGGTAACAAGGGCACTCCCCCTACATGAGCCCGTAATTACTGCGTTGTTGGAGCTTTGAGGATGGGGGGATGGGGATTTATATTATTAGAATCGTTCCGAAATGGAGAAAATTTCGTAATGGGGGGAGTGAGAGGGGAGAATATGTTTTTTGGAAGCTTTCTGTGATTGGGTTTATCTTTTTTTTGTTTTGGAGGTGTCGTTGGCGATGGGTGTTTTTCGTCTTTGATTTATTTTATTTTGTTAGGATCGATGTGGGTTTTGGTGGACATGAAATGAGAGTTGTGCTTCAATTGATATAAGTAATAAGTTGTCTTTGGAATCGACGGATGCTTTGGAGACATGACCGTGGAGTTAAAGAATGTTATTTATTGAATGTGGCCATTTCACAAAAAAAATCTAACGTTCAAATATTGATATGGCACAATTTTTACTAAGAATTAAATGATACTTTCAATAAGTAATTTAAATATGTCACATTAAATTTCAATTTCGTAAATACATTTACACTAACTTTACTTGATTTGGTTTTCTATTTTCGAATAATTAAATACGTATGATTTAAATTAGTATTAAAGTTATGTTAGTCAAGTACAAAAAGGAGCTGTATACGGAGTAAATACACTTACAGTTGAACTCCAATTATCCAAATTTGAACAGTAGGGTGGATGCACTGTAAAAGTTTTTGTAATGTTAAATAAAGTGTTGCGGTAACTTTTTACACCAGAGCGTTGTGATCAAAACATTTCAGTAAAATTACAGCACATTTTGTAATTACTTTTTGAATCACAATTTTACGTGATGTTTATTACAGCAAATGGATATGTTCACGACGTACAGAGTTCAGAAACAACTTACTACAGTAAGCGTTTTAATAGAAAAGATGGGTTCATCCATCACTGCCAGTGAAGCAAACGCTTACGCAAGTACCACACAATAAGTCTTACACCATATGTACATTCGCAGCATTGAGTGTGAGGGCAGCACTTTCACAATCACTCTGTGATTGGGAATCAAATATTTTATATTTTTACAGTATGCGCGTACTTACGGCCACCGTTTGCCATGTTTCATCGTCCATAAATTTAAAACTATGTGGTACTAAGCGTTGTTATTTAATGAGTAAATACTAACTCCAATTGCCTTATTTAAATTAATTCTAAGTCTTGTGTGTGTCAAGTTAAATGGGAAAATGTTTTTATTGAGAAACATGAAAATTTTTCAACCTCTTTCTTTCTTTTTTTTAAGTTCAAAATTTTTTATTGAACTCTCTAAAAAGCATAGCTGGTAAGCTCATGAATCAAATTAAAACTAGTTTCCATATGCAATTGCGAATAAAAGATCTTTCGTATAAAATTGCAAAGTCTTAGCCATCACACATATCTCGAATATCCCTCTCCCCCGTCTATGTAATTAGAACGTAATATTGTCGCCTTTTCAATTGCTAAAAAGTTTTTTTATTCAAAAAATAGTTTCTGTCACATTTTTAACATACATAAGTAATCAGTTAAATTAGCAACTTTTTCTAAAAGAATTCCGATTATCTGAATTTTTGCTTTTCTGAAAAGGGATCAGTCCCGATTGATTGGGATAATTTGAGTTCTATTGTACATTTTTAAACTTATTGGAATTAGTGTAATACGTATCGTTTAAAATTCTTAATGTTTTTTTGTGCATAATTGCGGGAAAAAATTAACACAATTGATCATATTTATAGACATTTTGTAAAGGCTAACATTTGGGTTTAAGAGTAGTCCCATTATATAAGTTTTATATAGCTAAAAATAGTTTTGCCAGTGTATTCAAAATCAGGGTTGAGCAAAAAAAAGCACATATTGTATACTGTTTTATGGTCACATGTAAAATTGTAATAGTATAACAATGGATGGGACATGTTAGTATGTCTCTGAGGTATATCTTAAAGAAATAAGTTTTAATTTCTGCAAAAAAAATATATCCTTATATCTCTTTTTAAGCACATAAAAAGTTAATGGATAAAACGAAGATTTTTATTTTGTACTTAATAATAGTTCTTTTCTATTTTGATCAATTGGTTTTACAAAAGTGCTTACTAACATTTTTTATCTGGACTGAAATTTATATTTGTATCACCACAGTAAAACATAATACTTAAAATAAATTCCTTTTAATACATCTTGTACCAAATAAAGAAAACTAGAAATGATTACGTTTTCTATCTCAATAGACCAACCTCATAGTAAATTTTATTTTCAAATTAGTTATACCAAATTTGGTCGAGAATCAGTTAGAATTTTGTTAAACCAGACTGACGATTTGACTAAGAAACGCGATGACTTCTTTTACAAAGCCATCTTCATCGAGTAGCTATTACTGAAATTTCGCGATAATTCACTTTCTTTTACACGAAAAAATTGCGGAGTAAAAAAAAGCAACGCGACGGCAGCATTCACGAGATAACCCACGTCAATTTGTCGCTCTTTGCACGCTTAATAAATTTTTATACGCGCCTTATCAAGCATGGCAAATCATTTATTTCTCCATTTGCACCATGATGTACCGGAATTGTTTCCTTAAGCACTATAATACAAAAGCAATGAGGCTCGAAATCGTTTATTTATGAGGAAACAAAGATAGAACAGGGGGGAGAAGAGAAAGAGCTTAAAAAATGGTGCAGATTTTAACTTTATTAAGTGTCTTGCTAGAATGACATCTTCGAGTATATGAAGTATATTGAGTGAGGATAATGATCTTTTTCTTAAGACTTTTTTGTGTGTGTGTCTTTCTCATTTTTCGGCTCCAGTTTTATGAGTGAAAATTGTTTAAGTTTTTTTTTTAGCTGAATATCAAGTTAGAACTTTGAAGCCCTTTTTAAAGATTACACGTTAAATATCTTGCAGTTTTTGTATAAGGGATTTGACAAATTTCTTGATGCCTTTATCAAGAATCTGAGAAAATAGTGCAAGTACTCTTTTTACTGTTATTTATATACTTTCTTATCAGTATTTGGCGCAAAAATTCGTGTTAATAATTGAAATTTAATGACAGAATGGTAGATTTAAAAATGTTAGCTTTTTGCAGCGTTTAACAAAAATTACTAGTTTTTTTTATCATATTTAGTCAATCCTTCTTAATGAATTAAAGAGCATAAGCTATCTATAAAAGTGATGGTTAGGCTTGGATTTTAATGCAGCTGTTTAAATGTAATTCTTGCAACCGTTAAGGGTTATTTCCAACAATTGCATATTAAATTAAAAAGTGTTTCTCAGTAAAAAAAATACCAAAATGCATAAAGTTATAACATTTGGATATTTTCTAATAATATGCAAAGAATACTTATCTAAAAATAATGACTTTTTTATAAAATTTTGGTTTACTTATATTCTTTTCAAATTTCTGCTACGGAAAGAACAGTCTATTATGAATACTGCCCACCATCACCCTTAATTTTTTTTTTTTTATTATAAGGCAAATCCTTACCATATTGTCTAACTTTGTAATGAATATTTTATTTTTAGCAGATTTTTCGCGACAAGATAGCTATATAGATAAAATTTCCGCCTGTCTGTCCATTGCCCACCTACTCATCCATACCTTTCCTTGAGCCACGGTAGCTCAGTCGGATGAAGCGTCGTGCTCGCATCGGAAGGGTTGTGGGTTCTGTCCTCGGCGGTGCTCGCAATTGTGATGGTTGCAGGGTCTTGTATTCGCTTGATATATAATATATCAGCTTGTATTCGGCTAAAGACCACCGTGTTGGTATTGGTGGCTGGGGCACGTTAAATATGTCGTGGTCACAAAGTCCTCCATGTTTCCATACCAAATTAATACCTCTGGGGGGGGTACCAGAACAGGGGGTTATCGGCCTTTGATCTGGATCAAAATTCCGATATGTGAGTGAGAATGGATGTGTGAAAGGGTTCTTCCTGAAAAACGTCATGCTGACGAGTAGAAGTCGGACTTCCTCCCTTGTGGTGCTCAATGAAAAACGGAAGCCGTCCCACTTTGCCTTAAAAATCGAGTAGTTCTCTACTCCGGGGTGGCATTAGAAATAACAACAACATACCTTTCTTTGCACTTTTGTGTGTTTTAATTTTCGAATTTTGCAAACTGTTTGTTTGAAAAGTATAACATCAGAAATCTATCTTTTATACTTTGGCCATCTGTATGTCCGATGAATGAAGAATGCTGCATAAGAATTTGTATAAGCATTAAAGTATCAGAAACAAAGGCTATTTTAGTTCTATTAGAACTTTTCGCTTGCTGTGTCTCCCAGCTTACCGAAGCATATCATAATTTGCATTACCTCCATTTTTATTGATAAAAAAGCCGAGCCGGTATTAGTGTTTTTACTCTGTAGCTCATAGAAATTATAAAGCAACCCTCCACCGGAATTTGAAAAAAACTTTTTTAAGAAAAAAACTTTATATCCTCTCTGTAAACTTCCATTGACCATTTGTTAGAAACTAGTATAATTTTCTGGAAATATATGCCGACTAAAAGATAAAGCCATTTTTTACTTTAAAAAAATACTTGAAACATATATATCAATTTAAGTAATCAATAATTTAAATTAAACTTAAATCAGAGAGCTTTTAAATCTAGAATTCAATACATGCATACATTGTCCAAATAAACAACTCTCTCCCAATTCCGAAAAGCATGCCCCCTCGGCTGATTGATGGAAAAGCGAGGCTGGTATTAGTTACTATTCACGGCGGCTCATAGAAATTTGCAAGTGACCCTCCGCCCTCGCCAGGGCTGACTGGGAGGGCACAACAAGGTACGGCTGCCATCTCTGATGATGATGATACAACGGCCAGTCTCATTAAGATGGACTTGGGCTACTCAATAAGCGTCCTGGTCTCCTTTAATTAGGCGAACGGGTGTGACAATAGACTGTGTACTCTCTCCCTGGACTATTAGGCCGGCATTATTACAACAATGGCCTCTCGCGTGGTGGACTTTATTAATCTAGACCACCTGCTTTTAATGTACTGGATGGGATGATCTCGGGGAAGCGGTTGATGTGCAGGGGATGCTTTTAATTGCGGCCTCGCTTTGCTGGGCTTGAAAGTCAGTGGCTCGGCGAAGTCATATCGGAAATTTGAATGTTTGGCTAGTTTGGAGAATTGGATAGAGGCATTTATTAAACGGTAATTAAACTGAGTTAAGCAAGTTTTTGGATGAGCAGATGACTATGCAAGATTTGCTCATTGTTTCATTTATTGTTGGATGCGTTGGAATGTTATAAAAAAGTGTATTTACCATCATATGAAAATAATTATTATATTTTAATGTATTAGAAAAGTTTAGGTTTGCTTTTAATTGATTAAACCTCAAAAAGCATTCATAAACATACGTGGTATGTGCAAAATAATTTCGTCAGAAATAATATTAAGATGCAGAATTAACGAAAAATTAATTTTATTAAAAAAATTGGATAAACCCACTTTTTTATTGAATAGATTTATACCACTGCTTTACTAAAACATCCAAGTGTTTTAATAGAATACCGAAATAAAATTCATTCACTCTTAAAACAACCCTTCTCCTAACACTTTTCTAAAAAAAATCACTAACCGAAAAAGCAAGCATCGCATCCCATAAAAGTAAAATCTATAAAACACCCTCAAACTCCACACACTCCTTTTATATATTCGCTTCCCCCCCCCCCCCTTTTCACTTCACTTTATTTTCTTTCTCCTTTTCGGACACCGCCACGTTTTTATCCAATCAAGTCTGTTGTCCCTCACACCTGCTTGCGGCCAAGAATAAAAAGGTCACTTCGTCAACTCGCCAGAGATACCTTATAATAAAAACTCCAACTCTATAGATTCCTCTGCCTGTGACACTGGGCGAAGATATAGAAAAACTTGGGCCAGCCACCGAAAAAGGCCAATTCCGCCCTTTCCTTGTTCCCACCAATAAAAGGGAATCGTGGGGGAAGATAAAAATTATTCCGTAGTGTCCGTCGCTGGATAAAAATTATTCCGTGGCGTCCGTCGCTGGCCGCTTGGTTCGATTATTCGTTATCATTGACAGGGACACCTGGAGACAACGTCGTCGAATATACGAGACATCGTCGATAATTGAATCGCTATCCTCTGTAAGCAGGGAAGAGGCGACATTAAACTGTCACTTTATAGTTCGCCCCCCCGATGGGGAGTAATACGAATGAAAGTGGCGGTAACTCTTTTTGTCAATAGGGTCATAGTTTATTTAAGCACCTTCGGTTTTTGATTCTAAAAATAAAAATTATTTGGAATTAGTGCTAAAAATCATATTTTATATATTAATTGGTTAGCAAGTTGGTCGGTACTGAAGTGAAATTGGGGGTAACTTTCTGGTGATGGGGTCATAGTTTATTTAAGCACAGTTAAGAACCTATTGTTTTTGATTTTAAGAATAAAATTATTTCAAATTGGTGCTCAAAACTATATGTTATACATCAATAAGTTAGCAAATTGGTCGGTAAAGAATATTAATAACCCATCAACGACGAGTTTGTGAACACCATTCACACCTTCATAAAAATATTAACTTCTCATAAAAATATTAACTTTATGTTGTTGTTTTTTAATTCATTCTTCGTGCAACTTGATTTATCCTTCATAAATTTTCAGGAGAATAGTCTTCATTTGTCTTGTATTTTTTTAGTTAATTCAAAGGAATAATGTGAATAAATAAAATATAAAATAATAATGTAAAGTTATAACTTAAAAAACGTATGAAAATCCATTATCCTAATTTAAAAAATATTTTAGCGTTATATTTAGAGAACTTATATATTCAAATTATTTAAAGGAAAAATAAGGTATTTTACTTTTCTGAAGATATCTAATCAAATTTGAAGTGCCATTATTCTTAGTGAAAGATCCGTTCTTGATTAGACTGTACATTTAAAAACTTTGTTTTCTTAAACAACATAGAGTTTTGTGAAGTACAAAATTAAAAAATATTTTCGCACTTATTAAAGGAAAAGATCAAAATAACCATATTATTACGACAAATGTAAATTGTACAATAAAAACCGACTTTTTTTTACTGATATATAATTTTTTGACAAACTATAATTTACTATAAGATGGTAAATGAATTTGGGTCAACAAATATTAATCTTAATGTAGCTCTATTAAACGTCAAACCTATAGATTGAAAAAAGTACTATTACACATATAAGGTTTTGGTACCTTCATTTCTATTTTTTAAGGTAACAACTGAAGTTAATGATCAGGACTCTTTTAATTAGCTTAACACTGATTACTTTATCAAACATTATTCTTTTGCTCTCTTTCTTAAATGAACGAAGGTGACATTTTACACATTTCTTTGCAAATGAAACAAGCACATAAGAAATTAATAGTGTCTTTGAATTAATAAGATATAATTTTCCAAACGCTGAAAAAACGCCAGCTTTTATAGATATAATTTGCAGCAAATATACTGCTATTTACGAAAATAATGCAATTATTACGAACATTGGTCGCATCCTCTGATATTTTTTGTACTCCACTTTTCTAAAAGTAATTATAACTAAGACTATACATTTCTAAATGAAACGCGAAATTCGCCAAGAATAAAACGGAAATTGCATTTTTGTATTTCGGCTAATTACGCCATAATGTTGAAACATAAAAAAATATATAAAACCTAGCTCTCGTACACATACCGCAGTGATGCCAGTTCAATTAAAGAAATAAAGTGAAGATATTACATATCTTTTCAATACTAATGGGCAAGGCTGGAGGAGCCCTGTATTAATATGTTCGAAGGAAGATGCTTTAAAAAAATCTAGTTTAGAAATTAGAAAGGTATAGAAGATTTCTTCCTACTAATTAAGTCTTAATTGAGAGATAAATATTCGGCTTGGTGGATTTTTTGCTTCCTTATTCAATCTAAGAAAGACGCAAAGCGTTTCGAATATTCTTTTTTTAAAAATCTTAAAGGAAACCTGCACTGCAAATAGCTTGCTAATTGAAATCTAACATTTCAGTTGCGGATTTAAGCGCGAAAAAAACACGCGCTAATTCAAAAGCGTTTGAATGATGGAAGGAAAAAAAATTCGAAATTATGTATATCTTTAAATTATCAGCAGCAGAATAAATATA
>CM033279.1:20657588-21032588 GCA_019343175.1 Oedothorax gibbosus
TTCCCCATTTCAGTTCAGAGGTTCAAAGTTTCAGCCGATATTTCTTTAAGAAATGTATTTTCCTAGATCATTTTAAAGACTTTTGAAATGAAAAAAATAATAGAAAAAGTTTTGGGGAATGATACGATTTAAAAAAAAAAAAACCAATTACATAATGCTACGTTGTACAATTAAAGATTTTTAAAAAAATAAGCTTACATATGCACCAGAAGGGGGAAAAACGCAAATTCGAAAAAAATTAAATAATAACAAAATAATAATGAAATAATAAAATAAAATAATAAAATAAAACAATAATATAAAATAACAATAATAAAATAATATTATAAAATAACAATAATAAAATAATATTATAAAAGAATTATGAAATATAATAATAAAATAAAATACTAATATAATAAAATATTAATAAAATTAATTAATAATAAAATTAATTAATAATAAAATAAAATATTAATAAAATAAAATAATAATATAATATAATAAAATAATAATAAAATAAATTAATAATAAAATAAAATAATAGTAAAATAAATACAATAAATAAGCGAAAGATATCCCACACGCACAAAGAAAAAACCCAACTACGATAAATCCAATCCTGCCATTTGAATGTTTGAAAGAACGCAAGAACAACCGTTCAGAACAATGCCAAAAGAGCTGTTCCTCGCAATAAAGAACGGTTCGAAGAACAACCTCGAAAAAGAACGACTCAGAACAACCTACGCCATTTTGCAAGTTCGCGAAAAAGAACTGCTCCGAACAACTCAAAAACAGAACTGTTCCGAAAAGCAAAGAGCTATCGCACGGCGAAAAAGCATCAAAGAACATACAAAAAGAACACCTGTTCAGTGTTCTTTCATCGTAATCGTTTTGAAAACTGTTTCATTGCCGGAATAGTGGGTATAGCGTTTCGGGCTATCTGACGTAAGATGAGATGAGAAGATGCCTTATCGTCCAAACCCACTCACCAACTATGAGGAGAGGCTGTTGCTCGTTTTGTTAGGAACTTTATGATTATGAGATGATTATTATGATATGAGTAACGGAATTAGAATTAGAAGAGGGATGTAATTTTTTTTGTTTAACTAAAAAATAAATTCTGATGAAAAATCATTAATTTATAAAAGAACGGGTTTTTTCAAAAGCAAAGAACACACTGTTCCAGTTCTTTTTAAAGAACCTGTTCAAAAGAACATGGTGTTCTTTTTATTCACATCTCTAATATATACATTTACGGTTTACGCATTAATGTAATTTATTTGTTTTCTTTCTTAAAAATATTCGTACCTTTATAATAATATTTTTATGCCGAATGCTGCTTTAATTGGTCCTACAATTTGCCACCCCAAAAAATTCGCCGCTCTAGGCTATAGCCTAGTTAGCCTATTTAGAAATCCGGCCCTGCTTCGTATAGAGGGAGTAGTAGACGTTAAATATTATCGGAAGTCCCGCCCGACGCTGCTATGTTGCCTTTAAAAATTGCGTTGGATGCAAATCAATTAAATGGGAATATTTTTTATTATGTCACGATCTCCATACTGCGATTTCATTGGTTGTTTTCTTTTCCTACTACTTGAAACAAGCTTATTGGTTTTTATGAAGTCACGCGTTCCGAACTGTGATTTCATTGGTTGTTTTTATTTCTTTTACAAAGTGTTGAAACAAGCCCATTCTGAAATATAATTGGATTCGAATTGAGATAGCTCATCATACAGCATAAAAAAATAAAGATTTAAAATCAATAAATAAAATAATGATATTCAAATAACAATCTTACAAATTAAACTCACGTGTTTTTACGTGTTTATATTAGATTTCACTCACGCGATTTAAATTCAATTCTAATCTTACACTTTCAATGCTATTTCTATGGAGAAATCGGCTCACGTTTTGCCCGTTTGGGTTCGGCCACGCTACACCCGTTTGGGTTCGAATTTCGAAAAATCATTTCTTAAATGCCGCCCATAGAACGAAAAGAATAAGCTCCTAAAATTTTGACTGTACCTCCACAGCTTGGGCTTGGCGTTGATACGTGAGTCAGTCTGAACGTCTTCCTTTATATAATAAAGATGTCGTTTTACTAGATTCTACATACGTTTATAATCGCCAAATTGAAGCGTTTGATGCACATAACGTTCATTTTAACTTTTAAACAGAAAGCTAAGATTAGAAGACTGTTAAAAAGTACACTACTAAAGTTTACCATGATCCTCTGTGGAATAAACTAACATGTGAACGATTTGTTTCGACCTACTTAGGCTACATGGCGACTTTCTCAAGGGTTCAATTTTTTCACGCCAAGCATATCCGTCCCCTTTAGCAATCAGCATGAGCCAGCTCAGGTAGTCCTTCATGCCACATCCCCAAGACTTCAAAGTTACAAAATTATTGTAGCTGTGTTAAAGCATAAATAGAAACTAGAAATAAGCATTTCCCGTCGTGACGATTTACAAACACATCGTTGTTAGTCTGGAAAATAATTTTTTTTATAACGTGTAATAAAACAAAAAATAAGTCGACGGTTACTTCATTCAATACCTTAATTTTAACATGTTTCTACAATTATGTCATAAGCATTGGTATTTCTTCAGCAACAGGACATTGACGCATGCTTATGCTGGATTCCTCATAGTGCAAGTGATACAAATGATGCAATATATATCTGTATAATTAGGCATTGTAATTTATTGTGATTTGAAAATCTCAAGTTTATCAGTGACAACAGTTACTCAGATAAACAAGTACATCCTCATTAATTGCAGAAAAAAAACTCCCCAGCTAGTTCTGGGCTGAAAAATTCTCGCAAATGAATAATTCCAGAAAGCAAAATTTCATGCCTATCGAGGAAAACCCTTATACAGGCGAAGACAAGAAACAATTCCTAAAAAAAACTCAAATCGAAGGGCATCTTCTAGTTGACACTCGAGAAAACGGTGCTCTAAAACGGCACCTCACACATACTGGTGAAGAACACCTGGTTATACACACTTGTGAAAAACTTTATGCTTGTGAGCATTGCAATAGACAATTTTTTCAAATGAGTGTTCTAAAACGGCACCTCCTCATACACACTGGTGAAAAACCTCATACATGTGAATTCTGCAACAAACAGTATTCTCATAAAAGTGACCTAAAAAAACACCTTGTTATACACACTGGTGAAAAACCTCATGCATGTGAGCATTGTAATAGACAATTTTCTCAAAAGAGTGCTCTAAAACAGCACCTCCTCACACATACTGGTGAAAAACCTCATACATGTGAATTCTGCAACAAACAGTATTCTCGTAAAAGTGGCCTCAAAGAACATCTTGTTATACACACTGGTGAAAAACCTTATGCTTGTGAGCATTGCAATAGACAATTTTCTCAAAAAAGTAACCTCAAAACACACCTTGTTATACACACTGGTGAAAAACCTTATGCATGTGAGCTTTGCAATAAACAATTTTCTCAAAAGGGTGCTTTAAAACAGCACCTCCTCATACACACTGGTGAAAAACCTTATGCTTGTGAGCATTGCAATAGACAATTTTCTCAAAAGAGTGCTCTAAAACAGCACCTCCTCACACATACTGGTAAAAAACCTCATGCATGTGAATTCTGCAACAAACAGTATTCTCATAAAAGTGACCTAAAAAAACACTTTGTTATACACACTGGTGAAAAACCTCATGCATGTGAGCATTGTAATAGACAATTTTCTCAAAAGAGTGCTCTAAAACAGCACCTCCTCACACATACTGGTAAAAAACCTCATGCATGTGAATTCTGCAACAAACAGTTCTCTCGTAAATTTGACCTCAAAAAACATCTGGTTATACACACTGGTGAAAAACCTTATGCATGTGAATTCTGCAACAAACAGTTTCCTTATAAGGCTTCTCTCAGACAGCACCTCCTCCTACACACCGAGAAAAGACCTCATGCATGTGAGCATTGCAATAAACAATTTTCTCAAAAGATTGCTCTAAAACAGCACCTCCTTACACATACTGAAAAATCTCATGCATGTGAGCTTTGCACTGAACAATTTTCTCAAGAAGGTGTTCTAAAACAGCACCTCCTCATACACACTGGTGAAAAACCTCATGCATGTGAATTCTGCAACAAACAGTATTCTCGTAAAGGTGGCCTCAAAGAACATCTTGTTATACACACTGGTGAAAAACCTTATACTTGTGAGCATTGCAATAGACAATTTTCTCAAAAAAGTAACCTCAAAACACACCTTGTTATACACACTGGTGAAAAACCTCATGCATGTGAGCTTTGCAATAAACAATTTTCTCAAAAGGGTGCTTTAAAACAGCACCTCCTCATACATACTGGTGAAAAACCTCATGCATGTGAGCATTGCAATAGACAATTTTCTCGAAAGATTGCTCTAAAACAGCACCTCCTCATACATATTGGTGAAAAAACCTCATGTATGTGAATTCTGCAACGAATAGTTTTCTCGTAAAAGTGACATGAAAAAGCACCTCCTCATACACACTGGGGAAAAACCTTATGCTTGTGAGCATTGCAATAGACAATTTTCTCAAATGAGTGCTCTAAAACAGCACCTCCTAATACACACCGGTGAAAAACCTCATGCTTGTGGATTCTGCAACAAACAGTTTTCTCTAAAATGTAATCTCAAAACAAACCTTGTTATACACACTGGTGAGAAACCTCATGCATGTGAGCATTGCACTAGACAATTTTTTCGAAAGAGTGCTCTAAAACAGCATCTCATATATATTGGTGAAAAACCTCATGCATGTGAGTTCTGCAACGAACAGTTTTCTCGTAAAGGTGGCCTCAAAGAACATCTTGTTATACACACTGGTGAAAAACCTTATACTTGTGAGCATTGCAATAGACAATTTTCTCAAAAAAGTAACCTCAAAACACACCTTGTTATACACACTGGTGAAAAACCTCATGCATGTGAGCTTTGCAATAAACAATTTTCTCAAAAGGGTGCTTTAAAACAGCACCTCCTCATACATACTGGTGAAAAACCTCATGCATGTGAGCATTGCAATAGACAATTTTCTCGAAAGATTGCTCTAAAACAGCACCTCCTCATTCATATTGGTGAAAAAACCTCATGTATGTGCATTCTGCAACGAATAGTTTTCTCATAAAAGTGACATGAAAAAGCACCTCCTCATACACACTGGGGAAAAACCCCATGCTTGTGAGCATTGCAATAGACAATTTTCTCAAATGAGTGCTCTAAAACAGCACCTCCTAATACACAGTGGTGAAAAACCTCATGCTTGTGGATTCTGCAACAGTTTTCTCAAAAAAGTAACCTCAAAACACACCTTTTTATAGACATTGGTGAAAAACCTCATGCATGTGAGCTTTGCAATAAACAATTTTCTCAAAAGGGTGCTTTAAAACAGCACCATCTCATACACACTGGGGAAAAAGTCTCATAAATGAGGGCTTTACAATAAACAAATTTCTCAAAGGGTTCTGTCATGCACCACATCCTCATACACACTGGTGAAAAAAGTCATTCATAAGAGCTTTGAAATTAACAGTTTTCTCAAAAAAACACTTCCTTAATTTCACTGGTTAATAACCTCATGCATGCAAGTTCTGCAACAATTTTCTCAAAAAACAAATTTCTAAACGCACCCTCCTCATATGCACTGGTGAAAAATCTCATACTTAAGGGGGTATGGGCGTGCTGGACCGGGGGTCTCCAAACTCAAGTGCATCAGTGTTAATCCAATGGCGGCTTTGGAGACCCCCGCTCCAGCACGCCCATTCCTCCTTAAGTGAACTTTACAAAAAGCAGTTTTCTCAAAAGTACATCCTCTAGCAGCACTTTCTTAAACACACTGCGGAAATACCCCATGCACGTAAGCTTTGCAAGAAAGTTTTCTCCAAATAGTGACTTTAAAAAACACCTCCTTACACACACTGGTGAACAACCACACGCATGCAAGTTCTGGAACAATTTTCTCATCTCTTATCACGCATTGGGGAAAACCTTGTATATACGAGATATGCAACATTTTTCTTATATGATAAATCTCTAAAGGCACCCTCTATCACATGCTGGATAAAAACTTGATGTATGCAAGTTCTGTAACAGACAATTTTCTTTAAACTATGATCTCAAAAAGCATCCTCTTATATACATACTAAAGAAAAACTCTTTCAAATTCTATTACAAGCAATTCTTTCAAATACCATCAACTAGGTGAGTTCCGCTACAATCTTCTGGAAGAGCCATCCTCAAAATACATCTTAACTAATACTCTTTGGGGGAAAACCTCATGTCTGTGCATTTGAGTTCTGTAACAAAACATTTTCTCTCAAATGTTGTGGGCACTGGAGAGTCTAACCGGTAAGGTACTTGCCTTGCATGTGAAAGGTCCCAGGTTTGGGGCCGGGCTTTGCCAAAATAACTGCCAACCTATAAACTACCCTTACATCCAAAAAGACTGCCAAACGTTACACGTTGAATATGCTCCAAAGTCCCAACGCTGCATACAGTACCCTTAGAAGTACCCTTAGCATTGAGTGCCTATTCAAGTGTCGGGTCGTCACTTCTCTGTGGCTCTAGGTTACGACATCTGTCACCAATAGCCCTCATGTAGCTATAGTGCAATGTTAATTGAACTCTGTAAGGTTGCCTCAAACATATTTATTCTCATACACACTGGTAGAAAAGCTTATGCACATAAATTCTACAAGAAGCATTTTAATAGAAAAAGTAGGTTTGTTACAGAATCTGTCACTTAAACCGCTTCCACACAGTATTTGTGCTCAACAAAAAACGCACTATTTATACACCTCTGAAAAAAATTCACCAAACAGGGCCTTCAGCTTATAATTTTTTTCTAATTCAAACTTTTAAACGCCAAAATTAACTTTTCATTAATCTTCTTTCGCAAATTAATAATTATTCATTATCGTCTGCTGAATTTGTTTGAAATTCGAAAAATAATGATGCAACTTTTTGTAATAAAACATATTTTAGTTGCCACAATTTCCCATATTCATTAACTTTCTTTCAAAAAAGAGAATAATAAATAATTAGTAAAATTGATGCTTTAAAAATAAAAGCTAACTTTCGCTTATTTTTAATTCAAAGTTAAGAATTATCTCTGTGTCCTTCTCATACATATATAATGAACCATCAAATGAACTCTATTGTGATATTACAACAATCCAAACTAAATTATATCATAAATAAGTATTCTTTCAAGAGTTTTATTTTTATTTTAAATAAAGTTTCTCGTACGTTTGACGAAATGGCAACAGTGAAAATATTGAATAAATAAAAAGGCGCCGAACACAGCATTAATTCTTAATTCTATATTAAATTCTGTATAAAAAAACATTGTTATAAAAAAATTTGGCTAGTTTCATTTATTTTATTACGAAAATTCAATAATTATTACTTATCGTTTGCAAAAATTTATATTTCAAAGAATAAATACGTAATATTCCTTGCTTTTAAATAGAATGAAAACATTTCATATCAACGTACAAAGAATCTCGTAGTGAAATATATTTGACGTCATTTCGAACTGATCAATGTCGCAAAAACAAATTCATTTTAATTTATTGTCTAAAAGAATTAAAGTTTCTGTAGCGATTGTTGCGAATGGCAATGGTAATTAAATTCTAATAAAAATAGCTTCCTTTGCTTTTTAAATGAGCATTAAATTTTGCAGTTTTTTAAATAATTGAATTGCTTCGAATTCTTTTCTGAAATTTTCAATGTATTCTAATTTTGATCCACTTGTCCGTAGCTTTGTAGTTCGGGCTATGAAAGTGGGTGACGGACAGACAGACGGACTGAACGATTATAATACCTTCCACTTTTTACGTTATAAACGTAGTGTGATCGCACTAGAGCTGCATATTAGGGTTTTATGTGGTAATTTTTTCATCAAATATGTTGCCGAACTCGCCAAAAAATCTTACCTAAATGCGCCAAATAAGCAAAATGAATTTTTAAAAATAATTTATAAGCTGGTTGGTGGTTCGAAGGTAATCATGTTAGAGCTGTATAATAAGTGTGTTAGCAGTTATATCTCTTTGTCGCCAAATTCTTACCAAAAACGCTCCAAATGAGCTTAAAGGTTATATATGTTTATGAGGGAAATTTCGATAACTTTTATGCATGCATTTTATAGCGTTTTTTTATTTTAGATTTTTAAAGTAATATAAGCAATAAGATTTTATACTTTATAACGAGTGGGAACAATAACATAATCTTATTATCCTATAATGGATTAAATAGTACATATACTTGGATCGGTTAAAAGGTTTTTTAGTCCGTGCGAAGAATGAGTATTTATTTGCTAGTATATATTTATAGAACATGCATAGTTCAAAAATTTTTGGGGGAAGGAAATTTTAATTAAAATGCCTCTTTTAAAAAGTGTTTTAATTAAAAATTTTCTGTCTTGAGTATTCTTTATATTTAAAAAAAAACCTATCTGCTTTTTCAGTCTAGAACTTTAGCCAAAAAGAAGATAGTTCATTATACCACTACGCATGGAGAGAAACGGGTAAACGCTGCATTTCTTGCCGGTTCCTACATGGTAAGTATAGTTTGGAAAAAAAATTACCTTAATAATTGTAACACAAGCTTTATAAGGAAGGAAATTCTTTCGCATGCAGTTTTTAAGTAATGAAAATGGCTTTTGAATTTTTTATGCAAAATAATGTTCTTCTTCAAATAATGTACAGCAACATGTCTTAGGTTTTTAGTTGTTATTTTTAATTACGGTACATATGTAGATAAGAAGTCTTTAGCTAGAACAAGGTATGGGATCGTCACTTGCGTGTTAAGACATGATGCCACGGAGGTTACTATCGTAGGTTCAGTCGTTTTATAAACAGATGCAAGCTAAACAGAAATAGTGTCTTGTATGTAGGGACATGCGCTTGCTCAGATATCAGTATAGTCATTTCATCGCCGTTGAAAAGTTTTATTGACAATATCCCATGTTTTTATCTTGTTTATTCAATAAAATCAACTCTTGACAACAGTTCTTTTATCAGCGTTCTTGACTAATAGGGCAGATGCTGAGTACAACTCCTGAGAGGCTTCCCAATGCCATTTGAGAGACATCAGTCAGTCACAGGACAGGGATAACGTAAAAACTTTTAAGGAACTATCCCTAGTTTTAATGTAATTGTTAGCGAAATGTCGAAATATATTTTTAGAAACATTTGAATGACCGATTTTTGGTGTTTCAAACTTACGCAGCAGTTTTAATATTAGAAGTAGATTCCTGTAAAAAATTTCTACTTGAACGAAAACATAAACAATCTCTGGTTTCCTCTTAGCATACAATCTTTGACTTTCACTGTAAAAACTAAATAATCAAAAAATAATAATTATTTGAAGCAAAAGGTATTCCATTATTAAAAAAAACAAAAGCGAGCAGCATGTCTGTGCTATTAGAAATCAGGTAATATTAGTACGCTTTGTAGTATTCCTGTATTCTTTATGTGGTATTTAATCTTCTTTCAACAACACTTTTTTTAAAGTTGTATTATGTGTTCAGAATGCATTAGGCGATATTATATTTCGGATTGATTACAAAATTGATTAACTTTAATGGTTATATCAAGTTATAAGCCTTGAGTGAGCTATGTAAACAATCAAACTAAACAGTTTAAGACTAAAATAGGTATCATAATGAAATAAAATAATACAATACCAAAGTATAAACTCGGAAGTGCAACAAAGAGCTTTATACTTGCATTTCAATCATAAGCACAACATAAATATGTCAGTTTATTTTGTATAATTAATTTTGGAACTAGTTATAAAAAGGGTAATCAAACTTTCCCCCCATTTTTTTTTGTAGTTGTAAGTCATTAATTTAAATGTTCGATTTTAAAGTTTCGTTTTATTTAAAATGTTTCTTTGCAGATCATTGAACATGGCAAGACTCCAGAAGAAGCTTACAGGCCTCTTATATTTGGTGGCAGCCCACCTTTCCTTTCATTTAGGTTCGAATTTTTTTGTAGATTAATAATAAAAAAATGTCATCTTGCATGGAGTTTGTTATTGAGAAAATTTATCTCGTTATATGTTGTAGTTAATGTATTTGTATTTAAAATATTTTTCAAACCTGCCAAGACTCAGTATAATGCAGTATTCAAAATCACTAAATAAAAACACTCCTTTTAAAAACATTTTTATCTTAAAGGAGATAATAAACCAGTTACCTGTATTGTAACTGAAACAGTGCCATCTATTGAGAAGAGAATAAGTTAGACTTAACATGTATGGGAAATAATTTTTATAAGATGTTGAAAATTGCAGTAGTTCAGTTCTTGTGTGCTAAAATTTGTTCTTTTTAGTACATTTTTCCTGAACGTCCAGACTTTTTTCGTAGTTAGTTTGGTAGGTCTCTAAGGTTAAAGGGTTAAGACGGATTTTATTATATCCATTTGAATTAAAGTGACAATAATATTTCAAAATTAAAGCTTAACTAGTTAGTTTGTTTTATCGAAAGATGCATAAGATATTTTTTATTTGTTATTTTTTTTAATTACAGAGATGCATCTGTTGGACCATCTGCCTATCATTTAGGACTTTTAGATTGTTTTAGAGCTCTAAAAAAGGTACTCTTAAATTAAAGGATTTGTTTTTGTTAAAAGAAATGCATATAATTTGACAATTAAAACAACCAACTTAGCTATATAATCGTAACATTGATTTTTTTGTTTTAGGCTATGGTCAACGGTTTTGTCAATTTTGAAAATTTTGACGTGGGGGAATATGAATATTATGAAGTATGTATATTTTGCTTAGATAAATTTCAGGAAGCTTTGAAGAGTTTCAATTTGTACAGGGTGGCACAAATAAGAAGCCCTGTGATGGAGATAGGAATAAGATAGAATTGTTACCAAGTCAAAAACCAATGCAAAACCAGGTTTGCCAAGTGTAGCAATTGATCCATTTAATATTAAGCCCAAACAAACTCTTGGCAAATTATTTGCTGCCAACTATGCTATAGTTTGACAAGCTAGTTGTAATGCAATATGAATTGAATGTTTATACAGCTGTCGAAAAAATTCTTGCTAGTTGTTATTTCGGCCTTTATTTATCCTAGAGAATCGGACCTTTTTGTTTTTGTTAGTACAAAACATTTTAAAATTGATTGCAAGATACAATATTTGCATAAGGGCCATCTTCATATAATACACACTAGGATCTGAACTGGCCAATAGTCTATGAGTAGCTCGCATGTGGTGCTAATCCAATCCAACCAATGCAAAAACAGGTATGCCAAGTGAAGCTATTGCACGCTTGAACAATATTTTATTTTGACTAACATATTCTTATCTTTACGCTGGGGCCACTTTTATTTGCGCCACCCTGTAGTTAGCAAATATATAGAGTGTTTATTAGAGAAGTTTATTAATACATTATTTTAAAGTTTTAGAATTCTACTTTTATTAAATCTGATCTATTACTTCTGACTTAAATATAAATTTCTAGAAATAAATAAAAAGAAATGTTCCTTTTTTAAAAAATAATTTAAGAAAAAAATAAGGCTGAAAAGTTTTAGTAAAAGGAAACTGTCTTTGTGATAAATAATTGCTACACTACAATTGCTCAATATTTTCTGAGGTAAGCAACTCCAAAAAACATTTTTTTAAACATACTCTTTGATAAATTTTAAATTTGTAGCTTCATTCTGTTTCCTCATATGCATATAAAGTTATTAGTAAACTGTATTATAATACAGTTTACTAATATAGTTACTATATAGTTTCTATATGTTATGTACTTATGTTATAGTTACCATATGTAAAACACATATGTAACAAACTGTTATGTAAAACAGAATAAATTGTATTTTCTTTTTAGCGTGTTGAATCCGGTGATCTAAGCTGGATAGTGCCAAATAAATTTATAGCTTTTTGTGGACCTCATTCTAAAAGTAAAGTAGAAAATGGTAGGTGAAAATATTAATGTTTTGAGATGAATAATTTAATTTATTCCTGAGAAATTGACCTACCTGGGAATTTGATCTAAATTGTAATAAGTCATTTTTCTTAATGAAATGATGCAATAGCATTTATTATAAGAAACTAAACTACTGAATTGCCATTCCATGCTATATACCTTTGTAATGCCATATTTGTTAATGTCTCTAAAATAAAAATATTTTAGAATTTATTATAACTTTCTTACTTTTTTTCTAAAACATTAAATACTTCAAACGTCAGTTTTAAGATAAAAGTAAAATTTGGGAATTAAGCACATTGCTTTGGGGGCAGGTCTTGTCGTTATTTATAAATATATAAACTAGGATAGGTTACTAAGGTTTTAAAAGCAAACGGTTACAAATTATCTAAGGAGGAAACACATAAATACAAATATATAGTTCTAAAAACGTTAAAAGAATATCAAAACTTAAAGTTAAAAGAAAAAAAAATAATGAATGCACAAAATGACACAACAAAAAGTACCATAAAGAGTGAATTGTACTTGCAATCTTATTAAAAAAAATACTACTACTGTATTACCTATTATGTTTCCTTGATTGGACTAAAATATAAAAAAATTAATGAGTGTGGTTGAGTTATTTTTAGACCTTTCTTTTGTGTTAGTTCTGTAATTACTATTTAAGGTTATTCCTTTCAACCACCCAAATCTTATGCATACGTTTAAATAGTATTTTTATACATTTTTTCATGTTATCTTAAATTATGTAATTTTAATTCTAGGTTATCCATTTCATTCCCCTGAATCATACATTCCATACTTCCGCAAGCACAATGTGACAACAATAGTGAGACTCAACAAGAAGATTTATGATGCCAAGAGGTTTATTGAAAACGGGTTCGATCACAGAGACTTATTTTTTATCGATGGAAGCACACCCAGTGATGTGATAATGAAAGAATTTTTAGAAATTTCCGAAAAGGCTAAAGGGGCTATTGCTGTGCACTGTAAAGGTAAAGTGATGGTTCCCTAAAATTTTAAATTACCAGGTTTGAGGCTGTTTCGGTTCACCACACACGCAACCTCAATATTCCATTAACAACTAGGTGGCGCTGATTTACCATCTCGTTCCTACCACTATTCTTGATTACAACCTTTATAATAGTATAGGGGAGGCCGGGGTACAATGGACCACTTTTGTGAATTTTCAGTGCTAACTCTCAAACTAATATTTTTTTTAATTTGAAAATATGCATGCATATTACCTTAACATTAGGCTTTATGTTACATTAAAAAAAATAATTATTTATAGTTACTTTTTTAATATAAATTTTTTAATAGCAAGTGCAAAGTGGACCATTTTACCCCGACCCTGGGGTAAAATGGTCCATGGCACGGGGGCCAATGGACCACAATGAAGTTTTAAAAAAAATTAATGAATTAAACACTTTAATAATGCAAAACATAAAATATATTACACTTGTTAATGTTTTTGTTTGCTGTTTTCCTGTGACTGTATGGTTCGGGAGAGTCATCGCAACATCCTTCACGCTTACAAGGGATTTATCAACAATGTCAGGAAAAATGAACTCATTTTTATTAGGTTTTTGCCACATAAATCTCACAAGAATGCAATCACTATCATATATTTCTGTTATTAATTCAACAAAATGAACCACTGTCTTTTTTTTGGTCAAAAATTTGACAAAAACATACTTGCCAACTTTTAATTCGGTATCAAAATTTGCACCATGCGGTGAAATAATTCCCTCATCACTGTATTCTGTATCCTACAAACAAACATATTTTTAGAATCACTTGAACTTTCTAATACATATTTTTTTTCGCTTTGAAACACTTCTGGAACCCTCGGTTTCATCATTTTTCTTTGTACTAGAAACTAAAAAATTTCCAATTTCTTTTTCTAACTAAAGCAGCATTTTTCTGTTTCAATTTTTTCTCTTCCTTGATTTTAGCTTCTTCAATTATCTTTTTTACTGGTGTATCAGTTAGAATTGTTAATGCACCTTTCTTTTGTTTATTTTATTTGCTGTCTTGCGCATGCTAGCTTTTGGCAAGGGACGTAATTCAAAAAGTGATAATGTTTTCAACAGATGATTTTTACTTAATTGTGATGCGTTTGTTTCTTGATCAGCTGTGCTTGTGCTTTTTTGTTGGGTTATATATTTAAATTTTTAAAGCTAAATAAAAAGAAAGTTCAAATAAACTTGCTTCTTTACTCTGTTTTGAAGCCTGATTAGGATTAATCTTTGAATTTTAAGCCTAATGCATTGACAACACTTCAAATATGTAAATTACATTAAACACTCATTAAAAATAAAAAGATTTATTAACTTTTGATTCCACACATACTTTCAATTTAGAAAATAATATGATAAACAGAACTGGGGTACAATGGACCATGGTCCATTGTACCCCAGTTCTGGTGGACCATTTTACCCCATGTGGAAGTCGGACAAAAAAAATGTCTAAAACACTAACTAACCCTAAATTAAATTGTTTTACTTAGATTAACTATAATAACATATGATATTACCTTTTTAATGTGCCAAATAAAATCTTCCAAATCACTATTCTTGATTGAAAAAAAGAAGAAATACTTTGGCGTAAATATTTACTTCTGCCTGTCACAAATGAACTTTCTAGAATAAAATGGCTAAATTGTCAGCTAAACACACAGTTGCAAGCTTATGTTAATCAATGCTGTGCTGTAATCTATGTACCTCAATATGAAACATTAGAAAAAATAAATAAAATAAATAATAGGTTGTGGTCCATTTTACCCCGTGGTCCATTGTACCCCGTCTTCCGTATAAGCTGAAGTAACTCATCTCCACCTTGAGGATCCTTTTGGTAGACTGTGGGTTACCGAGGCAGCTACAGGGACATACATAAATTACGTCACTCAAAATTTGGACTTTTTTGACCCCTCCCTCCCCCTATGTCACGCTGCGTCACGTTTGATCGAACCCCTCCCCCTAAAATCATGTCACGTTGTTGCCCCCCCCCCCCTCTAAAGAAAAAGTTAATTTTAATATTTTCCCTTTGTTTCTGAAATTTGAAAAAAAATGCACATTTTTATATTTTTAAAAAAAATTACTTGGAAAGAAAAAAAATGTAAAACTTATCTTGGTTAAATAATTTATTCATAGGAATATACCAACATTGTATTTACATTTCCATTGTCCAATGTCTAACTAGCCATTCGCTAAAGTCTTCTAAAAAAGGGGATCTGAGAGTAATCAAAGTTGTCTAGTTCTGGGTCTTTTGGTGCTCCAGGTAGCTGCCAGTCCTCTAACTCCCGTATTCACCGCTTTTTTCAACTCTGAGTTATCTCGCGAAACCGGTTCTAACACCTCGTTTGGGGAAAACGTATTCACCGCTCAAATTACCTCCCGATTTATCTCAACCATAGGTTCAAAAGGTAACTCGCCGAATTGGGAGCGTTAACGTGGAACTTTCCGAGTTACGCATGCGCACAATCGAATTTCTGTGTGTTGTGATTATCGCCATTCCTTTTTCGCATTCGTTTTCCTGATTTGTTTATTTTCTGAATACACTTTACAAGCCGCACATTTGTAATTTTCTTGGTATTTTTGTATATCGTCGTTAAATGGAACCAGCAATCTCTTGCCACGCTTCTAGTTTTTTTTTACATTACTTGTTTTGTTCGTTTCTTTGCATTCAATTATTTTATTTTGTGGTTTGATTAAATTAAGAATAAGTTCTTTCTCGTAGTTTGTGTAAAAAACACGTTTTTTTTACGTTTTCTGGTTCCATCTCAGTAATTAGAAATAAATACTTTAAAAATGCAATAACAACAAAAATGAATGTAAAATAAAGATTATAAATAATAAATAAAAATTGTAAATAATAACGAATAAATAATAATATTAAAAATTACCACGAGTTTGCACGGAGAGAAAAATCAAAACAGAAAAGCGAAGGATTGTGGGTAAAGAAAGAGTGAGTTATTTTCAACCAATCATATGCTGCCCTGAGCAAGTAACGTTCGCTAACTCCGAATCCATATACTCGGTGTTCAAAATACGCGGTGAATAGCGATTTCGTTAACGAGGGTGAACGCGGTGATGCGCGATTATATAAACTCATGAGTTAACGGCAATCACTCGCGTTGCGGTGAATACGGGGGTAATTGGTCAAGACAGTGTCGCAATTTAGCGTGTTACGAAGTACCCTTACGAAAAGGTCTGTAAAATATAGGAGACTAATAATGCCGACGTTGTTGTGTATAATAGTCTCCCCATCCTCTTTCTGAAATAAAGTGTTTCTTATAAAAAAAAGATTTACATTTTTTTTCTCAAAAACTTTATTTTATGTAAAAAGATTTTCCTTGCAACATTGGAAATTTTCGAATCGTTACGTCACGCAAGCGATTACCCCTCCCCCCTCCATGTCACGATCCGCCACTTTGGCGCATACCCCTCCCGCCCCCCTCTGAGCGTGACATAATTTATGTATGTCCCCGTTTAGGTAAAAAAATGCTAATTAAAGAATTAAAATGCCAGATTTTAATTTGCAGACTTAATTTTATCAGTTTTTAATTTTCCTTGGGAATACATAATTTATTCATATGAAGCTAAACATTTGAGCTATATTCGTTTCACTCCTGAAAACAAAATCCTACCCATATATTCTCTATAAAAACATAGTTTTCAAATAAATATGTTTTTAAAATTGTTTTGTTAGTAATTTTGAAAAAAAAATGGTGTTTAAAATTTGCTGAGGGTCAATTTAGTGCACTTTAAAATTTTGATTGGTAAAAATACACATTTTTTGTATGCTATTAATAAACAAAAAAAACCCTGTCTGTTATCCAAACTGTTTTTTGCAAGACCTCCAAAATCGGCTTGACCCTCTTAGTACATAATTTTTTTATACAATTAATAAATCAGCTGCCTCCATTTTTAAAAATCCTGAACATCCTAATTTATACAACAAAAGTTAGTATTAAGATAAATTGTAAAATGAATTCTTCAAAGATCCACATATGTGTACCTCTAGAATGAAAAGGATATAAAAACGTAAATTTCATGCTACGATCGATTTGCCGCCCCTGTCACAATATTTTCCCCCTTCGGGGAAAGATAGCTGGTTAAAATTTCACTGCAATCTAAGTGTAAATATACAAAAAACAAACAGTAATCTTCAAAGAATATCTTGGTAAGAACCAAGTTACCTCATTGGCTGGTACCGGACCGCCTTGAAAGTGGTTTGAGATTGGCAGGAAACTTCCCGAAAAAACTGATCTTCCAGACGAGGGCTCCAGGGCACTCTTTTTTTATGTTGATAACAAAAGAAAATGAAATAAAAAGTAAAGTTGACGTTGGTATTTTAAATAACGAATTTATTTGTGCTTTTTTTTGCCCGGCTTCTGAATGGTGTTTTTCCTTCCCCCACTACCGTTGGAAGATATCCCAGATATAGTTTTCTTGACTATTTTTTTCTGTCTATATATTAGAAACATCTATGTACCTTTACACTCTAAATCGAAAGCGAAATAATACAGGATTTTTTTAAACTGCTGTACTACTTTTTTCTTTAAACTTCCAAATGAGTGGGGTGGGGGGGGGGGTGCAATTGCTCGTGCAGCATCCACGTTTACTACTAAATAATAATACTATATATACGTTTTATGCATTATTGTATATAATTTGTTTTTATTCTCAAAAATATTAGTATCTAGATAATGCTCAAAAATATTAGCTGAATGCCGCTTTAATTGTTCGTAAAACTTGCCGCGCCAAAAAATTTGCCGCTCTAGGCTACAGCCTACTTAGCCTATTTAGAAATCCGGCCCTGAGTTTATTAAGCAGTTAGCGTTTATTTTTATCTCATTAAAAATTATTAATTTTGTCATGTTTAAATAGTTTATTATGGTGTTTAAAAAATTTTAACTTATAAAAAATCATGTCTTGTAGCTGGGCTAGGACGCACAGGAACTCTGATAGCCTGCTACATCATGAAACACTACAGGTTTACTGCAGCAGAAGCCATAGCCTGGATTCGGATATGTAGGCCAGGCTCCATAATAGGGCATCAGCAGCTGTGGTTAGAAGAGTAAGTATTAACCCGACCATTGGCAAGACAACTTAAATATACTCATTTAAATATTTTCTTCTGTGGAAAGTAATAATAGTGGTTTCATTTTGTAATATTTCATGTTTTTCTTCTATATTGTGATTGTATAGTATTGAATATATAATGTATAGGTTAGTACTTAGATTACATCATGCATCATGATTAAAACTGATTAAGTTAAACATCAATAATTTAAGGTTCAAAGTTATTCTTAATGCTCTCTCTCTGAAAAATTAATAAATAAAATAAACAAAGGTTTAACTAAGAATCATAAGATATTTTAATGGTGGTTCCAGAGAGATTTCTCAAAATGTTACATACCAAATGGGAGTTGCTTACAGCTAGAAACATCATTCTTTTACACATACAAGATTTTTGTAATCATAAGTTAATTTTTTAACTCGGTCCTGTTAGGTTGTCAGTTCAATTCTGTCTAGTTACAGTTCTATATTCTCTAGTGAAGTATATTTCTATTCTGTCCTAAAAGTCTTTACCCGGAGAAAACCCCAAAACACGGCGACCGCCTCCAACACTTCATTGGCTCAACAGCTGGCCACCAGGGAACATCCTCAACTCCATTCGCTCTTGAGCCTCTAAATATCGTTTGAGCGGGTGCTTTCATTCATTGAGAATTTACAACCCGAGAAGTGTCATCCCTTGGCTCCAAGGGAAGGAAGACCACCCAACAAGTATCACACACATAGCGACAGCACATATTTTATTTAGCATAGTTTACATATAATCGTTTGGGCAAAAACAATCCATACTGTTTATTATTCAAATTTCCTTTTGCTAAAAGTTATTAACAGTTAGAATCTCTTGAGTACTAATTCTGTCTTGTCCTTTATAAAAAAATAATACCTACCATATATTGAAGTATTATTTAAAATTTAAATGTCCATATTATTATTTATTTGTGAAATTTTAAGCGAAATTACCAAGAAAACTTAAAATAAATGTAAAATGTTTGAGGACCCTGACAAAGTTTAAGGATTTAGTTGAACTTGGGTTCTATTATAGTATTATGCCGCAAACACATAATTAGATATTTTTAAGAGAAATGTATATGCGAAAAAGTGAAAATTACTACCCCCAACTATTAAAAAACTATTATTAATTAAAAAAGTTATTAAACAAATTGATACTAATTGATCCCCCCCCCCCTACAGTCAGAAGTTTTGCAGTTGTGCGTTTCAAATAAGTGATTATTATTTTTTATTTATGTTTGCAAACTTATGGGATTCTATTTCAACAGCTTCTGTCTGGCTATAGTACTGAACTATGTAGGTGGTTAGTCGTTGAAAGCTTATTGAAAGTAGTGATAACCATATAAAAATTTGGTTACAATAGTTCCTTAAACTTATTTATACAAAAGAGTACAAGTTAATAATTTATCCATTTATCATAAAAACAAATTTTTTTTGCATAAGAAGCACTTTATTTGAAGAAAACTTTTTTATTAAATACTTTTCTAGCAATGAGTTCTACTTGCAAATAGTTTTTGCTATACATTGTAAAGTTTATTTAAATGAACCCATAGAAATCACCAATTTACTTTTCTTGCCGCCTAGAAAGCAGTCCTACCTGTGGCTCCAGGGCGATATTTATCGTCTCAGGAAGTCTCACTACGGCAACATCAAGAAAAAGGCTGTGGAGAGTAAGATGAGGGAGGTGAAATCTCCCGGGCGATCGAGCCTTGCCATCCCAAGAGAAAGGCTGCAAACCAAGACCTACCTCACCACTCGTAACAGTCAGGAAGCTCTGGATAATGAAGCTCGGGAGGACGATGGGGAGGTATTGGATAATTAAAGTACAGTAGATACACACTTAACTGGTGTCAATTTGATCAAGAGGAAACCGGTTAAGCGAAAATTCAGTTTAACCGATGAACCATAATAATTTTTACATGTACATTTGATTGCACACTTCTACACTACATTGATGATATTTGTTTTTATACACGCAATCAATATAATGCGTTATTTTATTCAATGTATTAATGCTTTTTGTAGTAACAAACCATGGAAAACAAACTGTTTTTTTTTAATTTATTGAAGCCCAGAAGTTTGGCTACTTGCTCCAGACTTACCCCATTTTTTTTTCAGCATCACATGTGAATCAAGAACAAAATTCTTGGTTGTTTAGTTATTTTTTACACTTTAAGGTTAAAAAAATTTGACCGGACAAAGCGAAGATCTGATTAAATGAAGTCTGGTTAAGAAGTCTACTGAACTTAATTCGTTTTGAAAAAGAAAAGTTAATATTTTGTTGCAGTATGCATCATAATCTATAATTAATAAAAAAGTTCATTAATTATGAAAGTGTGTGTTGAATAGTAAATAAAATCTTATGAATTTTCTTTTTTTAATGAAGGTTTTTCTACAAAATGTTTTTGGTTAGGAACAACGTTTCCTTTAGAATAAAATACCAAACTTTGCAATTGCTCTAATGAGGTCATGCAACCAGGGTTCAAAATTAGCATTGCTAGTCACAATGGTCTACGACTTGAACCTTTTTTTAAAATTATTTTTTTGTCAAATGTTATTTAATCATAAAATTTTTAGTTAGCTGATTCCATTTATCATAATTCAGTCTTTATTGATTCTAATAGTCATTCATTATTAGGTTGTTTGGAATGGAAAGCACCCTGTTAATGGTGATTTAGATAAGGAGTTTCATACAACCCAAGGAGACAAACTGAATATTATCAAAGCCAACAGGAGGCATCCACGCTCAATTACCACAGGAACATTACAGTAAGCTGCATGTGACAGATGTTACAATTTTTGCATTTATTTCTTGAAAATATTTTGAAACTGTTGTGTTTTGGAAAATACTAGAAGACATGTATGTCTCAATAAATATAAATACATTAAAAAAAAAATCTTTCTTTGAGACATCTTGTTATTTTTACATAAATTTATAAATTTGTATTTTGAGGTATAGTTTTTAAATAAATGTTATTTCTTTCGGTATTTTTTTTTGGAAAGTAGAATTAAAAAAATGAATTCATTTCATGCCAAATATATTTTCAAATCCCTACATTGACAACCGATCTTTTATCAAATATATTTGAGAATTTTTTATTTAATACTAAACAACTTCTAATTCCCCTTTCAATATGGCAGCCTTGAAGAAATGCGTGCCTTAAAAAGGACTACTTCTCAACCTCTAAGACCTTTACCTCCAGGCGGGGCTGTAGTGGGACCCACCTATTTATCACCCACCAAACCAATCAGAGAAAGCTCAAAAGTGCTGCAGCCCCCTAGTCCCCTGCATTCACCTTCCCAGAACAGGAGGCTGAATCAGAAACAGATTGTACCCACCGCTGCTAGTAAAAGGTATGTAATGGTTTCAATCAAAAAATTGGTTAGTTTTGTTAAAGGACAAAATAAATGTTATTTCCTATATGAACAAAATTTCATTATAATTATGTTAAACAAAATACTTAAGAACTAATCTATGTACCGTTTAACATTTCAATTAATATTAATAAGGTAAAAAAACTAGTACAATAATCATTCTGACAGCTCAGTGGCTGTGAGGTATTATGTGCCCGGCCTCATGAGCCCAAAATTGCAGGTTTGATCCCCGGCTGATTTTAACGATATGAAAATCGAAGGCATGCATGTCATCTGATTATATAGCATGTAAATAATCCCTGGTACCCATTTGACTTGGATTATCCCAGTAAAACTAAATTTCTGCATGCTTTAACATCTTCAGAGAGTTCGTCTTTTTAGTATGCCATCTTGGTTGTGCCATTTGTGTGTCAAAATTGGTAGTGAGATCAGCCAATATGCTACCACAAAAAAATAGCACTTGGATCTGGGGAATATGGCAGGTCGGCCAAAGACTTGATCAGTCCAAAAAGTAGCCCCATTTAGAAAAAAAAATTACTCTTAACCTTAACAATTCTTTCTAAAACCTTAGCATCTACTTTTTAATTAGTTTAATATTTCAATCCTTTAGAATCTCCTTACAATGAATAATAACCAGCAACTAAAGACCTTTAGATACCTAATCCATTCTATCTCTCCTAACCTCTTCTCTTCCTAACCTTCAACTAACCCCTCCTTGTAGACACCGCGCATGCTGCCATGACCAGACATTCAGACTTCCACCTGTGGGCCGAACCAAGAAAAGGCCACAGGTTTTCTGGGACCCATCTGGGAGCTACGTCACCAGCCTTCAGGCCCCGCTTTACCATCTGAGGCCTCTCATCTTTCCTTCCGACCTGAGGCCCGCAAAATGCGGGTCTTCTGTCATAGATCCCATGTACTACCCGTCTTTTATCTCTCGGTACCCACCCTCTGTTCTGTAAGTGTGTGTCCTTGGTAGATTGACTCCTCCTTTTGAAAGAAAGCCACTGTTCTTGGTTTGGGGAAGAAGGATGTTTGATATGGTGTTAACTTTTAAGCCCTGTTGATATGGCCATGTATCCTAATTTTAAACCATTAGAGGAAAAAGTTAATCGTTGAACTGTGGGTTCATTCCATTCCATTTGTTACTCAAAAATCTTATTTGACTTAGTGTTGACTTGTAAGCCCAGTTAACACAGCTAGGTTTCATAGCTTTAAACCATGTGAAGGAAATATAATGGTTGAATTGGGGGTTTATTCCTTTCTATTTGTTACCCAGAAAGCTTGTTTGATATGAGGTTGACTTGTAAACCCAGTTAACATGACCATGTTTCCTAACTTTAAACCATAAGAGGAAAAAATCAGGGTTTAATTGGTGGGTCATTCCTTTCTATTTGTTACCCAAAAAAGCATGTTTGATAGTGGTATTTACTTGTAAGCACAGTTAACCTGCCCATGTGTCCTAGATGAAAAACCTTTAAACCATAAGAGGGGAAATACTGGTTGAATTGGTGGGGTCAACCTTTTCTTTTTGTTACCCATGCCATTACTAAGTTAAATAAAGGGTACCTGTAGGATGAGTATTGTTAGACTTGCCAATACCATCCTATAAGCGGATTGTGCAAGAAAATAAAACACAACCAATAAATTCTTGGTTTATTATAGGTTGGTCTTGGTTTATTTATTATAGTAGGTCTATCTAGAATGCGAGCCTTGAAAGCATTTTCCTCCCCCATCCCCGCATGTGGTTTTCTTCAAAACAACCTGAGCGTAGCGGTTTCGGTTTTTTCCTTGGGTTTTAACTGTTCGGATTGTCAACCTCACAACAGAACCTCAAACGCGTTAGTTTTAGAAAAGCGATGCTCCCCCCCTTTCCTAGAAAACCAAGTGAAGGGATGGAGGAAGAAAGTCTTTTCGAGGCTCGCATAGTAAATAGACAGACTATAGCGACAGTGTATAGTTAAATCTGTTTTAGTCCAATGTCTTGATGCTTAGTCCAATGCCTGCTTTGGTTTAACGAAAATTGCCAAACTCTCTTTGCATAATTTATGGATGCTCCCTAAATGTCTTTTTAAAACAGCTTCCCTTTCCTATAGGAATTACTTAGGAGTAGCTCTAGTGAAATGTTAAGTTTTGTCGGATTTGACGTCATATTTTTGCATTATTTATGGAAAGAAAACAAGTGCAGGGGCTTTCTTAGAAGGAGGTGTTGAGTAGTCTCTTTTTTTTAGGGAATTGGTTTCCTTATTACTTTGCATGCCTTGTTCGTTAGTGATTTGCTTAGATCTTTTGTTTTCTGTAGACCTTTTCATTTATATACTTTTTCTTGCTACTTTGTGCGACAAAATATTCATTTCACAAAACTTTTACTTCTAGATGATATTTTAGGCTTTAAGTATTAATTGTTATTGGTCACAGTTAGAAATTTTAGGGTATATATTTGAAGTGTCAAAGATATTGATGGAACTAGGTATTGAAAGTTAGAAATTTTACCAAACACCAAATAGAAAGACACATCAATTAAAAGTTAAACTGAAATTTAGCAATTTGAGGAAAAAAAAACATTGAGTTAGAATTTATCTTAGTAAGGCTGTTATGAGATTTAGTGTATTGTCCTCCCTAAGTAGTATATAATAATGATGTCAAATTAAGCAGTTTGAAACACATTCATCAACAAATCATACTTTTTAAATGGTGTTGTTACTATTTTTTTTATTAATTCCCAGCATTCTCTGATTGCCTTTAGCTAGTAATATTTCTTAAAAGCTTGTGCCTTAACACTTTGTAAAATAACACTATCTTTTCACTTAACTGTATCGCATACACACACCAAAAATAAAAATAACACTTAGGTAATATCTTTTAAATCATCAAAACTTTATTTTAATTCACAAAAAGTAAGTATTTAACATTTCATACTTGAACCAAGTTGTTAGTTAATATTTGTGAGAAGTTACATAAATATAAAAAAAATATGAAGTGACCTTTCCCCCCCCCCCTTGATAAAACAATTTAACTAACTTTTGCCTGTAATTTGTTTGCTACTTTTTTTGGGAAAATCTTTTATTATAGTTATTAGCAGTTTCAACTTTGATGAATAAATTAAAAAAAAGCTCTGATATATGAATGCCTTTAATATAATTTTTTTTTCCAAATTTGTTTATTTAACCTATTAAAGGAAAAAAATAATTTTGTGTGAACTATGTTGAATTCTTTTGACTCAAAAATGTTGAAATATTGTTCGCAAATAGGTTTTAAAGAATACCTCTTTTGCAGCTCTATAAAGAACTCCTCTTCTCCACTCAGCAAACCATCAATGCCAAGATGAGAACTGGTTTCTGTACAGACTCTACAAAGACATAAAAATATGCTGGCATATTGAAGAAACAAAAGATATTTAAGCTACCGACATTTCGACATCAGTGTTTGAAGTTTTGTTGGTAAATGTGTTAGCTTCCTTTGTGCCTTTTTAAAATACTGTGCTTGACATACTGCCCTTATATAAAAACAATTTTACCTGGTGCTCGTGTACATAGCTTAACTTGTACATTTACTAGTTAGTATGTCAATAATGCTGTAACAAACCTATTGTAAGACTAATTTTTTTAGATTGATGGTTTTGGATTTTATCTTTCAATATAGCCCACATAAAGAAAATTGTGATTTTTTAGTAAGTAGAGCTATAAAAAATATTCTTTATTATTTGTGAATGCGTTCGGTTTGAAATATATATTGGTTCCATATTTCCAATTTTCTTTTAATACCTTTTAAAGGTAGTTTTTTTTTAAACCAAAAATATGAAACCTTTAAATAGGTTGTCAATAAATTTAGGGGGAATGAGACTGATGGTTGGCTTTTCTAATCGAAGTCTTCTTTGGGTTAATCCTATGAGAAAAAATAATTTTAGTTTTTTAATAAGTTTTTTTTAAATTTCTCCAGCTGTATTAAAAAAATAAGTTTTTTTATTTGATAAATGTAGCTGCCTTAAATGTCTCTTATTCAATTTTTCCAAATTAGTTTGAATATTTTTTTTTCGGGAATTTGACTGGCGATCTTATTTCCCCTTAATATAGTTATTTGCAACAGTTTTAAAGTATGCCCTTTGTCAATAAATGTTTTATCAAAGAAACATGTATTCCTGTGTTTAAACTATGAAATCCCACTTCATGTTAGGAACATAATGTTTTGACATGATTTTTTTTATTTATGAAAAGTACAAAATACCATCATATAATGCTTTACTAATTTTTTTAATGCTTATCTTTTGTGGGTTGATAAGTTAATAGAAAGTTACCTTAATATTTATTTTAAATTAAAAGTTTAAGGGCATTGCATTTTAATTGCATTTACACTAAATTTTTAAAAAATCATTTTGCATTATAAACAATTGTGTTTTTGGACATAACTACTCAATTCAATTAGTAAATAAGATTGTAAGTATTATGGTAAATAATTTGTACAATTATATTTCTTATTTTAATTATTCATGCATTGTTGTGTGTCTGTGTTTAATGTATGTATTGTTCATTTATATAAATGAAATATTTTACTATGGTTTGTTTTATTTCATTTCTTACTGATTACTTTTACCAAAGGTTGGATGTTTCGAGACTCAGGAATCAAAATCAAATAGATTCCAAACTAGGCAAACTTTTTTTAAAGTTAAAATTTAATTTTTTAAAATTATGATTTAAATGACCCAATCATGACACTTTTTGAGGTTTAAATAATGAAAATATCTGGTTATAATCGACATAAAGATTGTGGTGAATCTTATTTAATTTAATTTCTATTAACTTTCTTTGTTACGGCACCCCATTTTGGGAAGTAAAAATTTTGCACACAGTACTTCTCTTTGCACCCAAATCCTTCAAAATTACGAACTAAAACTAAAGTTCTGTCAATCAAATTTCTTCTTTGGGTTAATCCTATGAGAAAAAATAATTTTAGTTTTTTAATAAGTTTTTTTTTAATTTCTCCAGCTGTATTAAAAAAATAAGTTTTTTATTTGATAAATGTAGCTGCCTTAAATGTCTCTTATTCAATTTTTCCAAATTAGTTTGAATATTTTTTTTTCGGGAATTTGACTGGCGATCTTATTTCCCCTTAATTTAGTTATTTGCAACAGTTTTAAAGTATGCCCTTTGTAAATAAATGTTTTATCAAAGAAACATGTATTCCTGTGTTTAAACTATGAAATCCCACTTCATGTTAGGAACATTAATGTTTTGACATGATTTTTTTTTATTTTATGAAAAGTACAAAATACCATCATATAATGCTTTACTAATTTTTTTAATGCTTATCTTTTGTGGGTTGATAAGTTAATAGAAAGTTACCTTAATATTTATTTTAAATTAAAAGTTTAAGGGCATTGCATTTTAATTGCATTTACACTAAATTTTTAAAAAATCATTTTGCATTATAAACAATTGTTGTTTTTGGAGCACATAAAGCTACTCAAATTCAATTTTAGTAAAAAGTAAGAATATGATTAACTATTACTAACTTAGTTACTTTTTTTACAAGCAGGTTTCATTTGAATCTATATGATTTTTTGCAAATAATCAACATTTGTAGGGTTTCTTAATAAATTTTTTCAATTTTATTAATTTATTATATATTTTTAAAGTTGATTAAACATACCAAGTATATGCATTTATGAAATAAAAAACTAGAAATAAAGTTTAAATTATGATGTTTGAAAGAGCTCTAAATACTATTAATGTGTTTTCATCGTTAGCCTTAAATTGAAAATGCTGTTGATTTTTTTTTTAATGAAAGCTCCATGTTGAAACTTTCATTATAGATTTGATGCACTAATAATCCATATTAACTATAAACCCCATAACTATGAATAATGGATTCAATTTATTGTATGCCTTTTGAATTACCAATTGTAAAAATATGCTTGTTATACAGTCTAAACTAAAATATTGACTTAAGACTTAATATCAGTATAGTTTACAAATGAAAGGGCTTATGGATGAAGATGATTATTAGCTATTATTGAACCACCGTTATCATTCTTCTGTTATTAACACTTATGATTTGAAAACTCTTTTCCTTGCATTGAAATACAATGTTATTTGGCAGGTAAAATTTTATATTTAAATCTGAACTGGGAATTAGCAACACTTAGTTAAAGGGACACCAACATTTGAAGTTGTATAAAGATTACTTAAAAAATATTAGTTCTTTTAGTTTTTGACAAAAAACCCATTCCTCACCGATATTTTGTCTGAAATTAACCTTTTCAAACCACCATTGCTATGTAGTGTACAAAAGTAGTGGCAAACGATATGTGTTAACTACAAGTGTGTAGGTTTGTTACCATCCCTTGAAACGCTCTAGGGATAATATATTACCGTTATTTTAAGCTTGTTGCAGATATGCACCATGGCGATGTATAAGATTCATAATTTCGTTGTAAATTTTTTTTTGTAGTGCGCTTTAGAAATATTATTATCCAATGTTAACTCGTATGTTATCAGCTAAACTTGTATGTTATGAGCCTTAAACTTGTTAACATGCTTATAGTGGGAAAACGTTGTGATTGATTATTCTAAAATAGAAAGTAGTATCAAAGAGCAATTAGCTATTTCAGCTTTTGAAACTACAGTCCCTGGACAAATTATTAGACGCACTGTATTTTTTGTTTAGTAATTTTTTATGTTTTTTAAGAGTTTTTATGCAATAATGGTATATTTAAACTACAATATTATTGATTTTTATTTAAAAGAATTGTTGTAGACTACATATTTGTATTTATTTTTAACATATGGCAACACTGTGTTGACAAAGTGATACATGAACGTAAACAAGTACAAACCTGTATCTGTCACCTGTCATCCTCCTCAAATGCATAAGACAGTACAGTCTTGCATTGATAGCATGCCGCGCAGAATTAAAGCTTTGATAGCGGCTAAAGGTGGCTCAACTAAATATTGACTTTTACTAACATTAATTTCACTTTTCTTTAAAACTTAATAAACTTATGCTTTTCTAAATTAATGCCGTTTTATTTATGTCAAATAAATCGGTAATTGATTGGATAATATAAAAAAACCCAAATCAATTTAAAATAATAAAACGGTACAATATCACATGGTAATTTAACAGTGATCCAATTGGAACTTCCTTTCCCCACTTGCCCTTTCAATTGCCATTGAACAGTTAAATCCTGTTCAAAGCATTTCTTAGTAAACAAACATAGAGCATTTGTAAATAGATGTTGCAATATTTCTTATATGTATTGATATTCAATGGTGCTGTGTTGCATTTTTACGAAATGCTGCTGAGAAAATTTTCAATTTTATACCTAAAATATAATGTAACATGTTAGAAAAAGGCTATGGATATAAATTCACTGCACCTTTTTATTTCCATAAAATATTGTATATTTGTTTCTTTTATAACGTAGATAAGATGCATTTGAAAAAAAAATCATTTAAGGCTTATTTAGATGGATTTTATTATTAGACGAATAGTTTGTCTTACAAAATATAATTCCCACATTGACAATCACTTTTTGATTTAAAAATTTTTTATTTGGATATTACCAAGGTTTTTGTACATCTGATAATTTCATGTTTATACCTTTACTTTTAAATTCAACGGTTAGTTTAAAAAGTTTCTATACTTATAAATAAATAATTAATATATGTAGATATTTCAATAACAAGATATATTGTTAATAAAATCTAAGAAAAGTTATTTGTAATGTGATGTTTTCTTGTAGAACAGCCATAAGTAATACTAAAAAAACATAGCTTATTTCGACTAATTTTTTAAAACTATTTCAAACAATAGCTATTCAATGTTCTGATATATAGAGTGAGTTTAAAATACATGGTTTTATCTTACGTCAAATGTGTAATTTAATAAATTGTTTTAAGTTATCTAATATATTTTAATTTTATTAATATTTTATTGGTAAAAATTAATATTTGTAACAATTTTTAATATTGTATCTTAAATTAGTGTTTTAAATTTATTTCATGCATTTGTTGTGGTAGTTCTGTGATTAATGTATAGTATATGTTACAATTTTATATAAATGAAATATTTTACTATGGTTTGTTTTATTTCATTTCTTACTGATTACTTTACCCAAAGGTTGGATGTTTCGAGACTCAGGAATCAAAATCAAATAGATTCCAAACCAGGCAAACTTTTTTTAAAGTTAAAATTTAATTTTTTTAAATTATGATTTAAATGACCCAATCATGACACTTTTTGAGGTTTAAATAATGAAATATCTGGTTATAATCGACATAAAAAGATTGTGGTGAATCTTATTTAATTTAATTTCTATTAACTTTCTTTGTTACAGCACCCCATTTTGGGAAGTAAAAATTTTGCACACAGTACTTCTCTTTGCACCCAAATCCTTCAAAATTACGAACTAAAACTAAAGTTCTGTCAATCAAATTTCTCACCCAATAGTATAAATTCTTATATATTCTTTTAACCAATCCCTGCATCATAAAGACGGGACAAATTTATTCCCAGTGAGATTCGAACCGAACAAGACATCACTTTTGTTCCTACTTTCAAGCCAAAAGGACCTGTGATGTTCTAAGCCATGATTTACTTGTTATTTACTTTTATGTAGTTTAGTGCTGTGGTTAGTGTATTAAATGTCTTAAAAAAAACCTTTTGATCATTCACCATTATTCTCAACAACACCGGTCACCACTCCTCAAGATGTAGAGCTAATAATTATGCTCATTTGTTTTAATTGATGTACATGCAATCTCAATGTTTAAAACAGAATCGTTAGTATTATTCAGTCTGAAATAATCAGTCTAAAACATTATTGAATTAATGCTCAGTACTCCATGTTTATTGTAGTTAGCAATGAAGGAAAATGTTTGACTTTGCCAATCTGCGAAACACAATTTAGCGTCGGAATTAATGGATAATTGAAAAAGACATGCCTACAACGGATGCCTATATTGATGTCATAGATACATCAAATGTTGTCTTGCTTCTTCTTCAGTGGCGCGACAGCCCAGGATGGGCCCTGGCCTTCCCTAAAAGTCCTTCCCAGGCCGACCTGTTCTTGGCCAACGACCTCCAGTTCTTCACTTTCAAAACTTTAAGGTCCCCCTCCAGGCAGTCGACCTACCTGAGTTTGGGTCTGCCTCTAACACGAGTAGCTATGGGCTTAGCGTAGAAGATCTTTTTTGTAGTTCTGCTGTCTTCCATTCGAACTACATGTTCTGCCCATTTTATTCGTTGGATTGCTATGTACTTGACTAAGTCTGGTTCATTAAACTCGGAAATATACAAATGCTTTAATGAACCATGTTGTCTTGCACCCCACACAAAAAAAAAACCAGTTCCAACTGTCCATTATTTCCAGTGCTCTAAATTGTCTAACTTTATGTACTATTTTCTTTAGCTTACTGTTGTTTCAAATTTTTAAACTAAAATAATCTCCATATCACAAATAAGAAGTTTAAGTGGCTAAATGAGAATTGTAGGCGAATTGTATTAAGATAGTTGGAAGACTGGATCACGCCTACTCAACTTACAAGGCCAGACAAGCTCTCCCAAACGCATGGCGGTTGGGGAAGTGCACATTAAATGTGCTATAACGTCCCGACGCTGCTAATGATGTCTCTCCTAAAAGTTGTGTTGGGTGCCTACTCAGGTGCTGACTAGTAACTTGAATGTGGTTTTAAATCATGACGCCCTTCGCCAATATCGTCGCACTAGAGCTATGCGAGGGCTAAGTCAACTCAACTCTCCCAAATGCGTGCGTGGACGAAAAGTTTGCCGTTACTATTTCGCTGTCGAAGATGTAGAAACCTGTTCAGAACCATTCGGAACCCAAGAAAATATCGTCAGCTTTGAACGAGTGGTTCCGAAATCAGGTGTCTTCATCTTCGGAACAATACCCGGAACAGTGACGTCACAATTTCCGTCCACGCACGTGATTGAGAAAGCTTCTCTGGCCTTGTAAGTTGAGTAGACTATATTCAGCTCATTTGAAAATTATATACTAGATGCAAAAAAATTCAAGTAAATACTACAACTGCAACTTTTAAATATTTATTTTTTGAGAAGGAAATAATCAAAGAAAAAAGATATTGACATAATACATTTCAAACACTCTTATTGGGCTTATAAATACACTTTAAAGTTAATATATATTTATCACAAAACATAAGCATCTATACAAATACATTTTTTACAAATTCATCAGTATATACTAGGATTTGAAAAACGTTGCTTAGAAAATTCGATATTCATTTAAGGAAGGTAACAATTTGAGTCAAAGAAATTGTATTTGCTAATCTTATCCATTTGGCAAAGCATTTGGAAAATATCTTGCTTTAATTTGCATTTATATCAGATTTAATTCAACAGCATTATTTTGAAGTACATTAATTATAATATATGGTTAGGTAGTAAGGCAACACTGATGTTTTTTTTCTTAAGTTCTGTTTGTTCCATTATTATAAAATTTCCTTTTCAAGGTAATAAATAGCAGCATTGTAATAGGTAGTTTTTGAAATATGGTGCTGTTAACACAATATATTTTTTTAAATTTTATCACTGAGTAAAACTTGATGTTTACTAACCTAGTTTTGTATTCTATCATTAGGTGAACAGTGTTTAAAGTATAGATTAAACAGCTTCCAACAGTTGAATATGGGACAATTTATACCTACTATAAACGAAAGACGATTGTATCTTACTTACTATAGTACTGTACTAAAAGTTAAGTTTAATATAAAAAAATGCTTAATATTTAAAAATAAATAAAATTAGTAAAAATGTAATTTTAACTAAGAAATATTTTTATCGTAAAAAAGTTGTTCGTGTTGTTGTAATGATTGTTTAAAATAAATTGCTTTACATCTTATTTAAGTGCTAAACATTTTAAAATGGTTTTTCTTAATGAAAATCCATTGCAGTATGTTTCACAATGGGAACAAAATCTTATAAATAAATGCATGAAGCACCTTAGTTTACTTTGAAAAAAATCTACCTTCTATATATTCCCGGATAATTTTATAGACTTTCCATAATTTGAGGTTAGGCATTTGCCACAACACTTTTAACCGTAATATATTTTTTTCTTTAAACCTAATATTTTTTGTTGCAATTTAGTATTCACAATATGTTTGTCTGTAACTACCTTTCTATAATAAGATTTGAAAATTGTATAATAGATTATAGATTTTGCATTTGCACACACTAATTGCAATGATTTCAATCTCCGGTAATTGATAACTATTCTGAAATTTATGAAAACAACTGATAATAATTTTTATCAATACAATTTTTAAACTTTTTACTGACTGAAAAATGAAGTTCTTTTTTCTACCTTTTAACGAAAATTATTAATGCTCGCATATGGACCATAACTGAAATAGCTACCTTATAACAAATTCTATATCTTTCTTGGAATTACAAAAAGTTAAAGAAAAGCCTATACATGCTGTTTAAGACAGATTTTTTTTTTACAGATTTTGTACGAAATAAAACTGTTTGCATAATTTTGTTTATTTTTTTAACCAATATAAGAAATACATAACATTAGATTGCATTTCCCATAAAGCAATATCTTAAACAAGTGTGTAAATTCATAATTATTTTGCATCGTGCCGATTTGGTCATTTTTACAAAACTTATATATTAGTTATATGTTGGTTTTGAAGAAAGCAAACATCCAACTTTCATCAGTAAATAAAACTATTTTCCCCTAGTAGCACATGATATCATTTGATATTATTACGACATCTTTGAAAATAACTAGATGCCATTGGGAAACGCTACTAAGGTTCTTAAAAAGAATTGAAGCTTTACATCAATGCTAAATCAAATGGTATTTTCTAAAACCAAAATATACATAACATTTTATTCACCTTATACCCAGAACAAAAATATGCATTACATTTCTCTAATGTAATTAATTAAAAATGCATTATATTTTAAAAAGTCCTGAAAATTTAAAGGCAATTTTCATTTTTAAAAAGTTTCTAATAGTGATACAGTATATACAAACGAAATGTATATTATACATTTCGTTTTCGTATAATAAGTACTGACATTTTAATTTTATTCAGTAAGATTTTCAGTCAACAAAAGAGAAAAAAAAATTAAGTGGTGGATAGGACAAATATCAATTTTACCTATATTTTATAAATATAAGCTTCATTAAGAACATTAGCACCTCATATTCATAACTGTTATTATTTTGAATTTTCCATATGAAATAAACTTACATTGCAATATTCTTCAATGTACGTTATTTTTAATACTTTATAGGTCAGGAAATGTTTAGCTGAATAGCAGTTTTACATAAATTAACTGATAGTGTAAAATCAGCGTTACAGTTGCCCTAGAAATAATTTTATTGTTTTACTTCATTTCTGTAATAAAAAAAGAAAATTACAAATTAAATATATTATTAAACATTTCTTTTATTGCTTGTGGTTGTAACTTAATGTTTAAAAAGTAACATGTACATATTACAAATACTGATATTTGAACCTAAACCTAAAACCCAATGCAGTTTTATTTAAAGGAATTTTCTATAGTCAAAAGTATGACAAACTTCTAATTTATGTTATCAAGCGTATTTATAAAGCAATATATATTTTAATTATACTAATCTATTGTGCATTTTTTTCGCACACAATAAAAATATCACTATCCACACACCTAATCAGTTTATTATAGCAATTTCAAAATATCTTTGTATTTTAAATAATCCTAATATATTAGTCGATTCCTATTTATTATTTAAAGCTCAATTTCTGACCTGGTTGTACTAAAAAAAATCTATTTAATGGCTTGAGTATAGGACCCCATTAACACTTTCTTGAGAGCAAGACTAGGTGGATTTTATTTAAAAGATAAATGTGTGGTTGATCCCTATTTTAAGCCTTTAATGACCAAAAGGTCAACAGCTTTTGTTCGATCAGCTGTTTTTTCTTGAGGGTGTTGTGTAGGCGGCTTTATATACCCGGCGTTGCACGAGTGTATCCTTAATAATGCGCCAAACACCTATAATACAGCGACCGGTATTAATTTGATGATTGGCGTTACGGACAAACCAAACCAAATAAATAATCAACTTCAACATATACTAGGTACGAATATCAAGCTTACTTTAATTTTGCGCGGTCGTCAATAGCAGATCCGATGTACACTACACATTGCAGCTGTATCCAAAAGGGATAAACTACTGACAACTATCAAACTAGCACCAAATGAAAATAAGATCGTAATAATATAACTTTATAGAATTTAAATTTTTGTAGTATTGGCCATTTTTTAAAAAAAAAACATCCATCAAATAACAAACAGTTATTTGTTGCTGATGTCAGCATTATATGTATTTAAATTATGGATGTCCAAATGCATTTATTTTCATTTATAAAATTCTATAAAAGTTAAATCGATTTGAGTAAATCTGCTCAAGAATATATTAAAAAGATAATTATAAATAAATATATTAAAAAGGACCCAACAAATTACAATTTTACAAATTAAACCCATGTGCTTATACTTAATTTTTCTTTCGCAGAACCGAAAGTTCACAAAGGTTTTATTTTAAGACTGAAATAGCCTTAGAAAAAGTCATAACTTTCGAACATAAAATATTTATCTATCAAATCAAGTGAAAAAATTGCCAATGAGGTCCTATACTCAAACCACAACCCCATTACAGCATTAGCTTCTAGATATTAGTAGCAATACAACCGCTATGTAAAAGACGCACAAAACAAACCTGTCCAACAACAAACTATAAAAAAACAAATGGTTTCATGCCACTTTCACTTATATTCCACCCAAAAAACACACTAAACGTGTTTTCCAAAAATTGCTTAGCTTTCCATGGCTGCCTTCAGCTTATTCAAGGCGGCTTCAACATGAGGGTCTTCTGGACGAAGCCAAGCTTCTGTTCGAGCAGACGTTTTTCCTTGAGGGTGTCTTGTAGCCGATTGAGGAGGGCCCTTTCGGATCCTTGCCACATCCGGACGATGTCCTCTTTGCTCAGTGACTCCATACGAAGTTCGTCGATTGTGAAGGAGGAACGCCAAGTGGCGCTCAGGTTGTCCTCCAGAGATTCCAGCCTGTTCTCCTGCAATTAGATATAGTTTTAAAACTCAGCTCAATTCATAAAACGCGTCCGTACGCTTACACGTTCATTTCTACTTTAAACGGACATCGACTAAGTTCAGTTGAGCTAAATTATCCTCATACTAGAGCTACACGAGGGCTAGTGGCGACGGGCTTCGTAATTTTGAACCATAGTCAAGTGACGAGCTGACACTCGGACATCGACTAAAATTCACCGCATTCTGAACACAATAAAGAATTCTATTAAACGGTGACTACAAGAGCACTGTACGTGGTTATTTTAGCTTTTCTAAAAATATTAAGCACTATAATAGACATAAATAGAAAGATTAAAATTTTAAATTTGATAATTGACCTTACTTTAAAAGGTCTTTTCTTTTCAACTATGTATTTTCTGTTAAAATATCAGTCCGAAAAGAGCCCTTAAAAGCATACGGGCTTAGGGCTCCAACCTGTCATGGTCAGGCCCTGCATACTGTACCTTTTCGTGTTGCTGGCTGGCGCTGGTTACAGAGTCCTTCCTCAGGTGGCGTATATCATCCAAAGACCGCACCATGGGCGAAGATGGCACCCCAGCGAGGGTCCAGGGGTCTTCTTCTTTCGCCGAAGCTTGCAGGTCACCTGTGCTGGCACTCAGTCGTCTGCGAGCCGCACGTGTGAAAGAGGCCGTGCTGGTGGAACTGTAGGACTCGACCATGGAATCGGTCGCCTCGTCTGGAGACCCAGTGTAGTATCTGGAAATATAAAGTTAACTACTATGTGTCTACGATTAATTTTGCTGTGGTTTGTTTGGTACAAACCTATTTAGTCGTAAAAAATAAACTTTAATAAATTTTTAATCTATAATTTTACGGAAAAAAAAAGACATCCATGCTGGAATGAATGTCGCAATAGGGCTATTGGCCTCGTAATTTTTAACTCGGGTCAAAATCCACGACTGTTGTTGTTGTCGTGTGCCTGCAGGGCATATACTGGGAGGCAGGAAGGGTGCCTTCGTTGACACAAGGCTTTGAGGGTGGAAATCCGACTTCTGCTCCAAGAGGGCGCCACCTCTTCAATTGAGGCGCGTCGTTGGAGGGGAGGAGCATTTTTTCTCCGGACAACCTACACCCATAGTTCTGCGCTATGAACGCCCACAGGACTTTCACACCCACAGATTTAACTAGCATGTTCTCCGTGTTCACTCGGTCAACACAAATATCCATACCTTATCCGTGATTCAAACCCGATCCCACTAACTTGACAAGCAAAGGTCGAAACCATATGGATAGTACAGGGGAAAAACTTCTTCACTGCATAGGAATCTGTCGGCGTCAGGCCTCTTTGGCGACACAAGCGAGTCATCGCCTAAACTAGTGTAAGGAAACCGGTTTCTCACTTGGATCTTCACTCGCGGTTATCCTGATTCACGCTTGACACGAGTCCCACGTTTGAACCGCGAGAGAAGAATCAAGAGAGAAATCGGTTTCCTACTACCAATGCCCGCCAAGCAGACCAGAATAAGGGAAGATTCTTATGCAATAAAGGAGTTTTTCCCCTGTATTCTTCATATCGGATGGTCTAATTCCCGACTCACCTGTAGGAATGCAGCAGCACCGACGTCTGAGCCACGTCATCAAAGCTCGAAGTGAAGCGGATCTCTGGAATTTGCATATGACGAGGCAGGTCGTCTTCTTCGTCTTCATCGTCCTGTTCCCCGTCTCCCCCCTCCCACAGCGCCAGCTCCCCCCCTTTCCGCAGGGGGGCGGAAGAGGGGGCGGGTGGGGAAGTGGCAGTGAGGGGTGTGCGAGAGTCCTCCCAGGTCAGGGAAGGTCTGGGGTTGTCGTTCTGCTGACGGACGCTGTGGGAAATGAGAGTATATGAGTATATTCCATATGCAAAAGAGCCTATTTGCCTGGAATATGTCTGCAACTAATAGGCTAATTCCATGTAACTGTAGTGGAAGTCACATTTAAAAAAGATTTTTAAATTTGAACAATAAATCAAATTAAATAGAGCACGTTACATTATTTAGTTGCAATTAGTGTAGATCAGCTATTCCACTATTTTTTTTCATTTAATGTTAAAAGTTGTAGTGATAATCGCTCTCTATGCACGTGACTTACATTACAGAAAGAGTAGTTTTGCATGGAATTAGCTAACTCAGTTGCCAATAGAGCTACAGTTCAATTCCGGAGTCTTCAGGGTTTTGACGAGTTCTGTGCGTTTTTTCGATTTTATTTTAACACGTTTGAAATTTTCTTAAAAATCAAATTAATGCAGAAATTGTACATCCCACCATCTACAAAATCCTAGAATACAAGCTCAGGTGTGTCTTTGTAATCAAAACAAAATATTTGAGATGCTAAGAAGTGACAGGAGAACTATACGAAAACAACAGGTAAAATAGCTGGATCAAAAGGATATGATTTTTTTTTGGCTTTTTGAATAATCAACTTTTTTTATTTGAAATCGTTATGTTTTGAGACTAATGCTAGAGTTCCTGCATTATTTTAAGGCATATTTGTTCATCTTAAGATCCAACAATTTGGAATCAAGATCTACGGTCTTCAAGACTTTTAAAATTTGAGTTTTTTCTAAAAAGAAATAAAATTTCATAACACTAGAATTTAATAACAAATTCTTTAAGAATCTGAAATGGCTCCTCAATTTATGTTATATATTATCAAGTAAATTACTTACACTGTCCTAATTTGTTGTATCATATCAAAGAACTGAGATTTACTTTTTCTTCTTCGAGCTTCTTCTTTGAATTTCTAGAATTAGAAAAATAAATAAAAGGATTTGTTGTAAAGGAACACATTGGTTCGAAATTCCTGAGACAGAACCATATTTTTTTGGTTAATTGAATTAAACATTCAGTGTATATATATGTATGTAGCTGCCTCAGTAACCCAAAGTCTACCAAAAGGATCCTCAATGTTGAGATGAGTTACCTCGCTTATATACTACTATTAACTTTGTAATCTGGAATAGTGGTAGGCATGTGCCTGTAAATCAGCGCCACCTAGTTGTTAATGGCATATTAAGGTTGCGTGTGTGGTGGACCGCCACATGTATATAAAGAAATATTCACCTTTTTGACTGATTTCTGGAAGAGGCTGGCAATTTGTCCTTCCCTCAGATTGGAGATGATCTCTTTCACTGAGTGGTGAGGCGAGACCAGTTCCACTGTGTTGATGAAGCGGTACAGTTTCTGTAATACACCACAAAACACAGGTTTTTACGTTACCCCCACAATTAAGTTTCTGACTACCTTGGCGTGCGTAATGGGCAACTGAAACGGCCACACCTACAGTGACACTACAGTTACGCTAAACGTTGTTTTATAACCCACAAACAAACTAATCGGCAGCTAAAATAACTATAAAAAAGTTTATATACGAAAACTATAGTAGATTTGGAATAAATTCTTTTGGATAAATAATTAGTTGAGTCACAATGTTTTTTAGTATGTGTAAAACTGATTCAAAACTTCGGCTGCGGGTGACGCTTTAATAATTATTAGAAATTTTAAATGAAAAAGAAATTAGAAATTTGAAAAAGTAAACAATCCTATTCTAAAGTAAACAATCCTATTTCATAGCAGATCTGAAAGACTGTTTTGTCAAAATCAGACACAATTTTTCTCCATAATATACCATTTCAAAATGGTTCCTGCTCAGTTGCTTAGCTGCATTAAAAGTATCCTAAAGGAAAAACAACATGTACAGAACTGTAAGGACTAAGTAGCAAAGCATGTTTGTGTTGTTCTTAATGTAAATAGGGGAAGTTGCACGAATTTCAAATTTAGTTGAAAACAACAGTTCTTTTAAATGCAAGTCAAATGGTATTTATACAAGTAAAATTTAAATTTAAAAGGGATTCATCAGTCTCATAGAGCTAATGCATTAGTTTTGAAATCGCAACCACTGCAAAAGTATTGCTTTGTCATGTCAACATATTTTTCTTGGTTTTAGATTCGTCATAACAGCAAAATAAAAAAAAATTAAAAAGGGAAAATATCATCTTGTTAATTAATTATTAATTTTTAAATTTTAATTTCCCAATATATTCGGAAGAGGGAGATACTCTTTTTATACTTTATCAGTTAATTTTTTAAATAAACCGATGCTATTTTCCTTTAAAATGTTATTTTATTTTGCTGTTATGACGATTCTTATTAGATAAAAATATTCTTGCACATCAAAGCAATATTTTCGCAAAGATTGCGATTTCAAAACTATTGCATTAGCCCTGTGGGACTTACCAACGGTAGAATATCTTTCTTAATTAGTTTTGAATGAACTCAAAACCTGAAAAATTGACTTTTTTTAAAATCAAACTCTTGTGTGTGTATTCTAATTTCTAGTTATTTTCCTCAAACTTTGTAGATATTCTGTGACGATTTCGATTGGTTCAACAGTTGACTAGGTTTGAAATATCTATGACCCGATGTAGTACAGTTTTAAACTAAACAATAAAATAAGGAACAAGCTGTTCTCTAATTTATTTACAAAAAATGGGTCAAATTACCAGTTTGTTGTTCTCAACATAACGTTATTCAAAGGTTCCATGTTTATTTTAACGAAGTGCAGTGGTGGCCGTGGTCAAAAATGTTGGTGCAGCCAAGACAACGCTATTCGGAAACTACAGCTTCTAATATACCAGAAAAAGGCATAAGTCATTTCTGGTAGGATGGAACTTTCTTATTCTGAACAATATTTTAAAGGATGAAGTACATAACAAATATTTTAAATTATAACCTTGAAACTGTATCATGTTATAGAAGCTCTTTCAGTTCTTGTGTTCAGAATATCATATAAATATCATTAAAATAAAATATCAAGCTACTCTTTTACCTTATAATGTTTTTTTTAAAAAATCATTTTAATAATAATTCCTACGAAAGTTTATTTTTTCCTCTTAGCAAAGTCAAATACGTTAAAGAAACTTATATTTAAAGCTATATATCTTAATTTTTATTGTTTGATTATGAATCCTTTAGTTCAAAGCTACATTTAAGAGTTTCACAGGGAAGTATTGGTTGTGGCTGGTTGAATCAACGTCGCACTATAGCTACACGGAGGCTATACATGACAGTGTTGAAGAACATTTGATCCCACGCCACCTGAGATGAGGTCAAAAGGTCTATATAACGAAGCTTTAACAACTGGGACTAACCACTGCCGACTCATTTTATAAGGCCAGGGAAGCTCTCTATAATCACACTATCCGCCTGGTTCGGGTTGTTGGTGGTTCTGAAAGAGAGGAACGAAGCTATTCGGAGCCTGAAAAGTATAGTCGGCCGCGCGCGAATGGGTTTCGTACTTTTTCTTCGGAAAAGCCGACAATCCGAACTAGGCGGATAGCTTGCCGTCACGTGAGCTTGAAGGGGATGACAAATAAGCAGCACAGGTTTCTAACAATTTATCAGACTTTTTAGCCTATTTTTCTTTTTTTTATTAGAAAGAATTAAAAAATTAAAAAGTAGGTATTGACATGCGGTCGATGTCCGTCCGTCTGTCTGTCCGTACCCTCCTCCCAAAATTGGTTCTATCCTTCCGATCTTAAAAATTCTTTTTTTGTTAGAAAGCTATGACCTCAGAGATCCAACTTTCATACTTTTTGTCCGCCTGTAGGTACGTCCGGACGGACATAAATCTACTATCTGTCGGCAAATTCCCCTTTGAATTAGCATTGAAATTCAATTTTGGTCACTTAAATCGCTGTTGCCAAATCAACAGTGGCATGAGAAACTTTATTTAAAAATATTTGCAGCAAAATAATTGTTTCATGAATCAATTTGGAATGACGTCATAAAATGTAGCATAATGTGATTCTTTGATTGTTCATTAATTGTTTACCAAGAAAGCGGCAAGGCATATTTTCTGCATACAATTCTGCTTAGTTTTAATTTACATTTATTATTTTTTTTAATGCAGTTTGGAGTAGTTTCATTTTTTTGTTATTAATAAATATTTAATTATTCTTCGAACTACAAATAAATAGAGCAAGCGATAAATAATATTAAGTTAATTTGCGAAAGAATATTAAGGAAAATAGTTGATTTTTTCTTTTAGAAGTTTAAATTATAGCTGGATGCTGTATTTAGCGATTTTTTCTAATGTGTATAAATCTAGTGTAGAAACGGTTGTTGATGATATTTACTGTTGAACGTAGTTGTTTCCCGATTAGAATTTCAGTAAGTATTTAAGTAACAGGAAAGTAGGCTATTTTATTTCTTTAAGAACTTCTTGTTATTAATTAATATAACAATCATTAAACTTAAGCTGAAAAAAATTGATGCAACATATGCGATGAAGCAAGACACGTCGAAACACACCGGGAACATCAACGTTCTGTTGTTTTGTAATATAATCGTTTCCGGCTGCCAATTTCTAGTCTCCTTTAGGAGCTTTAACACAGCCAATTACGCCTCGTATATTAGAACCCTGGTCAAGTGACGAGGTTGACACCTGAGCAGGCCCCCAACGGAACGTCGAGCGACATCGTACGCTAACGCCGTGGGGACTTTCGACTCCCCAGATTTAACGACCATGTACTATACCGCAGTATACTCGGGCACCCCGGTGATTCTTAGAGGATTTTTCCACCAGCACGAATACGTTTATAGTATGGCTAGGACAAGGACAGAACCAAGAACCTTCTGGGTGAGTGGCTCGTCACTTACACCTCTCGCCACCGTGCGCGAGGGGCCTGTTGTTTTTATATCCACCATACCAGGAGGTAGCAACGCCCCACTTCCGTTACCAGATTTCACTTGAATGAGTCGGTAAAGTTACCAGAAAAAGGCCTTGCTGGTTGATGAGTTACCATACACTTGAGACTTTTAGTTTTGAACATTTTTCATCACTTACCTGGCTGAAGAACATGAGGTTGGGACTTTTCCAGATGCATTCTTCGGGCATTCTTCTCAGTACGGGAAGGGCATATCTGAAGATCACGTGCTCGAAAATTAGAATCAGCACGCCTGAAACAGGAGTTTCAAGAATTGGTAAATCGTTCGTGCAGTAAAGGCATACTGGAAATGTTTTGCCATCATGGTGAAGATTTCTCTTACTTTTACTAAAAGACTTTGATCTTTAGGCAGGCGGTACTCAATGGAAGCAATATCACATCAGACATTTCAAAGAAAATACACTTTTATGTAAAAAAATCACATAGGCAATCGAGGTTATATTTTAACTAGCTGAGGATGTTTTGACGGATATTTCCATTGAAATATGGTCATTTCCCAAATAAAAAAGTTTCTACGACCCAACCATAATTGCTTTTATTCTGAACTTGCTCTACCGAAACTTGATTTTATTTATATTTTGGCCAATACAAGGCTACAAGATTTTGTTTAAAAAAATCACTGTTCCATTAGAACAGCGTTAACTATCTGTCACTTAATTGCTTAATTATTGATCATGTAAGACTATTTTAATCATGTCACTATAATCACACAATAATTATTTCAAGAACGTATTACACAGACATCACAAACAAATCTAATGCAGCCGAACCACGTTAATCCAAATTACTGTTGATTCGAGTTACAATTGCCTTTATCCGTCCTAATTTATTTACAAGTAGATTTCATTGCTAATAAGCCTAAGACGAACTAATTCTGTAGGGCCTTTGGGTTTCGTAGTAACAAGGTTTGACTGCATAAATAGAGGCGACTAGAATTAGTTATTGTACTTATAAGTACAAAAGTAGCCTGGCCAGATTTGTTTCAGTGATTAATTTTTTGACTATGAAATCATCATTAAAGTTTCATAAATTATATTTTATTTACGTTGTTTTTGTTTGAAATACTGCAAAAAATAAAACGGATACTATTTGCACAATTTTTATAGCTAGATATTTGAATAACATTCTAAACTGGGTACTGCGAAATGCAGTACGTCTTGTCACCCTGTACAAAAGAGTCTGGAAAACTCGCACTTGCTTTAACCTTTTTGAGGTAATTTAGTTTCTTCTAGTTTAATAGTGGTCCGCCGTGTAGGCAGAAAAAAACAGAACTTAATAAAGAAATTTAATCTTTTTTTAAAAAAATTGAAAGCAGCTGCTAATTGGCAAAATGTGACACTCTGTCTTTGTCCGTCACAGTCGTTTATCTTTGCTGCCCTTTTTAGCTTCCACACTACGTTTATAACGTAAAAAGTGGAAGGTATTGTAATCGTTCAGTCCGTCTGTCTATCAACCACTTTCATGGCCCACACTACAAATGCTACGGACAAGTGTGATACGTCAAAAAATTCAGCGCATCAAAATTAGAAGACATAGAAAATCTTAGAAAAAATTCGAATTCGATCACTTTAATTATTTAAAAAAACTGCCAAATATAATGCTCATTTAAAAAGCACAAGAAGAAATTTTTATTAAAATTAAATCACCATTGCCATTCGCAACAATCACTCGAGAAACTTTAATTCTTTTAAATAATAAATTAAAAGAAATTTATTTTTGTGATATCAATCAGTTTGAAATGACGTCAAATATATTTCACTAAGAGATTCTTTGTTTGTATGTTGATATGAAATGTTTTGGTTCTATTTAAAAGAGAGAAATATTCCCTATTTATTCTTTGAAATATAAATTAATTTTTGCAAACGATAATAATTGTTGAAGAAATAATTTTTGAACTTTCGAGAAATAAAATAAATGAAACTAGCCAAATTTAGAGTGTAAATGTTTATAATAGAATTAATATTGTGTTTGGCGACTTTTTTGCTGTTGAACACAAATATTTGCAAGAAAATTTGCCACCATAAAATAAGATTTCGGCTTAAGTTTATCTAAATAAATTTTAAGACAAATCAAAACCATGGTATTAAGCAATTTATGTAGGATAAATTAATCTATATGAAAATTGAATTAAAAATTTTAAAGTTAAAGTTTTAATTCGAGAATGAAGGTGTTATTGGTATTCACAAAGTCGTCATTAATGGATTAATACTGGGTATTTGTACACTGTTAAAACTGAAGGTGTCACTTGGCGGTGTTCCATCAGCGAGACCCCTAGGGGTGACAGAATGGCGCCCCTAGGCAATTCACAAGCCCAAGATTCATCGACCCAAGGCGATTCAAAGCCTTGAGGCGATAAACGAGACATCCTTTTCACCCCGGGGTGAAAAATGGCCCTTGTTTGTCACCTTCAGTTTTGACAGTGTACTGACCATCACAATCCTAAAGTGTACGGAGAGATGGGTCTTACCCACTCCTACCCCGACCAACAGCATGATGAACACCCCGGCGACTGCCTGTACGCTGAGGGGCTCCGGTTGGTTGAAGCGGTGAAGGCGGTCGTCAAAGCACGGCACCCGGCCGTACCACTTCTTCTGCAGTTGGTCCACGTAGCCGTACTCGGCGTATCTCAACAGCATCTCGGAGATGGCTTCCTGCGCAGACAACATTGAGAGAAATTCTAGATTTTGCTCACGCTACGGTTCCGGTAGACGAGTTGAATTTTCGGAACTTTTGCTTTGCCACTGGCACGTGACGAGCCGATCCTGAATAGGCACCCAACGCTGCTTTTAAGGACAACATCATACACGGCGTTGGGACTTTGAAGCATATTTCACGTTTACTTTCTCTGCATGGGGTACTATTCGTCGGTCTTTTAGGCTGCGCAGGTCATTGATAGGTCAGTAGTTATTTTGGCAATACCCCGAGCCCAAACCTGGGGCCTTTCGCATGCAAGGAAAGAGCCTTACCGACTGAGCTCTCCAGCCCAGGTTCCGGTAGGATGATCACAGTGTCAATACAAAATCAACTAGATTTTTTACATGCGACGAAACGAAAACATTGCATAGGGTTTTGCCTCGGGTTTGCAATCAAGTAGTGGAAATATTAAACGCTGCTGTAGTTGCCATGTTAGGCAACAAATTATTTTGCACTTGCCCTTGCCACTACTTGATTGAAAATCGCAGGCAAAAACGCAAGTACGCAAAAACGCGGTTTTCGCTTCCGTCGCATGTGAAAGATGCATTTGACTTTACATTGACACTGCGATCATCCGGCACCATAAGTGCGGGGAAATTACCTAAACCGTTAATTGGTAAACGAGACTTAGATGGAGTGTCCATTACCGCTTGATTTGGTCCAGCAGCGGGAATTCGGAACTTTCTTTTTAAAGTACATCAGTTCAAAAGCGCTTTCCGTCATCTCTAAACATACTGGCTCAAGTGATTTTAACCTCGGAAAACGTCTTCTTGCAGTCACACTTCAACCGAAAGTTCCAAATTTCTAATTTGATTGAGTGATAAAATAAAGTTTGGTTGAATAAATTTTGGATGAGAGTTACGCGAGTGAAAAAATAAAGAAAACTACTAAACCGTTAAAACTGATGTCTTCGTTTCGCTATTACTCAAGAAATAAACACAATTTGATTTCTGTAAAGTTTATTGTCTAGCGGGGCTGTTTTATTGGCGGCTAAGAATTTGCAGACTCAGCATATTCCCCAGAACTGAGAGCCATTTTTCAGTGGCACCATCTGGTAGGCTCTTGCTACCAATTTTGACACTCAGGTTACAATGAATCTGAGCTCTCTGTGGATGTTAAAGTATGTCGAGATTAAATTTTGCCGGGAGAACCCAAGCCAAATGGGTACTCAAAGGATCTTTTACATGCTACATAATCATATGACATGCGTTCCCAAGATTTTCTCATCCAGAAAATCTGAAGACTCACCTTGCTTTCTAAAAAGTGAAAATTGACACTAACCGTTAGAGGAAATCCCTTTTGGACTCCAACTGCATACGCATCGTCGAATATGGAATCTGCTAAGATGTGAAGATTGCAACCAGGATCGTTGCCACGGAAGTAATTGAGTACAGCTGTATCTCCTATCAGCATATCTAATTCCTTGTTCCTTATGAATAAAAAATTGTATCTATTGTAAATTTTTGGCTCTCTCCTAAGGATTTTAACCATTCAAAGTATTTTCTTGGAATACTTTTTTAGTTACCACAAAATCATTTACACCTGCTATAAGAGTTTACTTACCTAAGCTGTTCTAAACCCTCTTGCAAAGTGTTTACGCCATATCTCCGGATATGGTGCCAAAGCTCTGGATTTTCTTTGTACACGTAAAATTCGGCAGCACTACCTCTAGCTGTTCCAGTCCGCAAGTTGAAAAGCTATAATATATATTTGGGGAAAATAATTTTCTTGTTAGGCTACATTATAGTCTGACATTTGCTAATTGTATAACTCTACTTAAAGGTTAAAAAAATTAATGTAAAATTTAATGCAAAATTAAGCGAAATGGCTTAGATGTATTTTTTTTGGTGGATACACAATCCTATCACTATTGGCTACTCTTTGTTTTATCTTTCGGTAACTAAAAAAGAAGATTCGGTAAAAAATAACTATTTCTTTACCAAAACATTTAAGATTAACTTCTTTCAAAGAATATAATTTCTTCAAAACTGACATTATTCTTCGAATACCTAAAAAAGCCAAATCCTGACGTAAAATATTTAAGTTCAAGCCGCTTGTTTTTAAATGAGTTGTATGAGTGGTTAATGATCTGGCATGTTATAGTGCATCGACTTTAAACCAATTTTTGTTGATGTAAGGTGTAAGTGATTTTGCCTTCGAGTGGCGTGTGTCCTAAAATGAAGTCATTGTTATTTTGTTTATGGTCATGGTTCAACTCAGTCATGGTAGCTATAACGGGTAAAAGTTGTTGGGCAGTCTCGCAAAATTCTTCAGAGTATACTTTATGGAATAATGAACAAAACCTTATTGCATGTGCATTATTCTCACCTGTACATCATGGAAGTCATCCACCCTGAGATGAAAGAACAGCCCAGCGAAGAGCGCCGCAATGTTGGCCGTGTACGAGGCCAAGAAAATGACTGAAAATGCTCCCCAGATGTTGATGAGGACTTTATTGGGCCACGACTTCGGTGCCTTGAAAGCCACCAAGTGCGAGAAGAGCAGAGACCACATCACCCAGAGTGCTGAGGCCAGAGAGAAGTTCTTGGTGCGCTGCCTGCCCCAGGGATTGAGGCCGAACGGAGATAGCCACTCGTAGATAGCCGCGGCCACGGCTGTTGCTGTGAGGCCACAGAAGATGGCCACCCATAGTTGGATGCTGAAGGGCACCAGAAACGCCGACAGCTGGAGACGGTTAAGAAATGAGTTTAGTTTTACGAGTCTGGTCTGAAGAAGTTTAGAGAGGCAAGGTAAACTAGCTTTTGTGTAACATTGGTTGATTATTAAATGTAAATATGAAGACCGTACTGGTAATCGAAAAGATATGGGAGAGGTGAAGGCAACTGTCATTATCAATTGTTATTAATCACAAACTTTAATCTTTTTTGTGTGACAAAATTATACAACGTGTCGAGCATATTATAAAGAGGATTTCTTTATAATTTAACGTCCCAAAAAACTATAAATTTTTTATAAATGACGGGCCTTGTTATTTTTAACAATGATCTGGTTAAGACTCGAGTGGGAAGGCAAGAAAAAGCCGAAGTAAAAGGAAATAGAAAAGTCTTGGGCGACAGGACATTAAATCCCGACTGATTGAAGTGCCCTAGCATGCACCTTCTTCTCATGAACAACTTCTCATGAACAACTTCTCATGAACAACTTCTCATGAACAATTTTAAGTTGGAGCTTTTAACTGTATACTCCGTTATAGAATGGCAATGTGCAATGCCTTATTAACTCCATAGACTATGGTTAGTGATCTAGGTTGACCAAATCTTAAAATTGTTCAATGGTAGGCAACCTTCTTCAAATAAGAAATGACACCTACCGGCACCACCCTGTATTGCGACGACGTCAGACAGGACACTCCAGAATGAAAGTAAGGGACGGAGAAGTCGATGACCTTTTGCCGAGCAGAGGTCATCGAGAAGGCCGCGAAAGTCATGTGTGCTGCACCACTCACTAGATCGCCCGTGATGCCGCTCCACTTCCCGGCGCCCTGGGACACCGAGGACCCAAAGAGACCGTCGCCGACCAGATAGAGGTCGAAGGCGAAGCCCAGGTCACGGGATAAGGTCAGGAGTAAGGCGATGGATATGCCAGCACAGCAGGTCACATTGTACAAGACACCTGGTAACATTGGAAATGTTAAGTAATTAACTTTGAAGTTGGAATTTGGAGCGTTAAGAAATGATTTATCACAGCAATCAGAAAACTTCTAGTCAGATGGAAAACGTATTGTAAACTTCAAATTCTGTGTAATTATAGAATAATTATATTATTCAATCAAATATTTATTTTATAATACAATTAGTCTGAAAATCCGAGACATCTGACTAGGTTTTTGAAATTTTGTTTCAGATTATATCAAGTTATTTAAAATAATGTGTGTAATCATACAAGTGAATTATTTTTATTCGAACACACTTTTGACAAATTATTTATTGATGTCGGACGAAATTAAAGCAAATTGAAGTTAAGAAAAACGTGTTGTATATTGTCTCTTAATTGAGTATTTAGTTAAGCCGGATTCGAAACAACCAGTTGCAATTGAAACCTGAAATGGAATGCTGGATTTAAGTAGTTCTAGAATTAATGTTTGATGTGTGTAAACAAATAATAAATGAAGAAGCTGGGACTTAACAGTAGTACTTCCTTACGAATAAATACACTTAACATGCATTAGAATAATATTACTTCCATGTCATCTGGATTTCCCATTTTTTAAGAAAATGACTGCCAATAGATACGTACGACCTAACACACTCTGATGCTTGTTGTACCACCTTATGTTTTGGTACAATTTAATTGAGTTCAACTAAATACTTTGGTGCATTTCTCTGTATTAGAGCTTTCAACTAAAATATACAATGAATTAGTGAAAATTTAATTTATCAATCTGATTTAGTTAAAGGCTAATGACAACGCATTGCAACAGAAATAGGCAATAGTCAACAAACCTTCGTTCCTCCGCGCGGCGTAGTCAGCGAACGCAGACACAATGGTGTCTTTATCACTGGTGTTCACTTGCAGACAAGGCACTCCGATTAGGCAGCTCCCGTTCTCCACTCGCGTCCCAGGCTTCACGAAAGGGGGTGCGTATGCGGTCACCACGCGGAACCGCTGACGTCCGCCGCCCGAACTCAATGGTTAAAAAGAACAAATATATTAATTGTTGAAGAAAACTCGAAGATCAATTTTTAGTTTATATGTGATAGATCACATGGTTTCATTAACAAAGAATCTCTGCTACAATACCAATAATAAAGTGAAAAGTTATTGCAGTAGTATAATTAACTTATAAGAAGTACAGAAATCTAAATGCGAACATTAATATTTAGTTTGGGGAACTTTGGCCCAGGTATAAAACATTAGTAATGACTTTCTTCTGGAATACATTTTTACTCATAGGCCACGATTGAAAAGGCAAGCACAGTTCCCCAAAATTGTTCACATTTTTAAAGACTGTATTTCATGAGAAGTTATAAGCTTGGACTAAAGTTACCCCATTTGCCGGTAGTTTTAAAGTTAAGAAATGGATTGGTAGAACAAGATAATAAACGTAATCACATGTACCTCAATAGGAATAATAAATTACAATACATCAATAACTTCCCGTTCAAAATTAAAAGTTAACAAATATATTTTATGTTGGTAGATTTTGACTGCCTGAATCATTCTTTAAAGTTTGGTAATTTTTGATGACAGACAGTTAGTAAGATACTATCCTAACACAGAGTATTAAACAGGAAAGGGTTTAGGTATATCTTAATGCTTTATGATAAGGCATATGACCAAAAAAAAACTGAATACTTTCTTTTATAAAATCCATAATAGTATAAGTTGCAAATCCAACCATTGCTGATTCACATAAATATTTCCAGGCGTATACCTGGGTCTAGAGAGCGGCCCTCTCCTGGCCCTTGGATCGGGCCCAGCCCTCAGCCACACCACAGCGTCCATGTTGACCCGGGACCCCGTCACGTTGCCGAGTTTCTTCCAGCGTCGCTTCGGAAAGTGGGCGGTGCCAGGAACCAGGTTCAAGATCTCGAATACTGGAGCTTCCAGGCCTTCTCGGGCCACAGAACTTTCGCGTTCAAGTTGCCGTCGGATCAGGCTGTGAAATAAAAGGAAAATTAGAATAAAGAGCACAATTTTTTTTTTGTTTTGGTTTATTGTACTTTTTGGGGAAAAATGTTAGTATAGTAATAAAAATGGTAAAATAATAAATAGTTATTACATGCACTAGGGGTGGAGAACATTAGCTCAGAATTCTCAGTTTACTGTTCTGCATTTTTGAATTACTTTACATAGCGCAAAGGTCAAAAATGTAAAATTTAGCTTTTTTCTTTACGATCTGCCCATAAAAAAATAGCTTTTGCGTTAAAATTACAGATTGTTCGTACAAAATAAATATATTTTCTTTGTTAATTTTATGGTATTTTTGGCACACAATCTGACGGTTTTTTTTCTGTTAAAACTACATAATTTTTTTGCAATATCAAATGTGTAAACGGCGTCAAAGTACTGGAATACGACAGAATATGCTCATCTTTTCGAGCTTAGAGTATTTTTTTTTATCTGTACAAATCTATTAATGATGAAAATTCGGATACCATAACAAATCTAATAACCTTACTACCTAAAGCCCGACGCCTTACCCATCGGGCTCCCCCACCGTCAATACAATTTCAAGATATGAGCTCACTTATGCATGGCCACAGTCACTCGCCGCCTGTGCTCCGAGGCGTTGCTCCAGCAGCTCAGTCTGTCCTCCTCGTTGCCCACCAGCTGCAAGTTGCCACCCAGGTACTTGGCACTCTCAGTTACTACGTCCATGGCAGAACGAACGCTGTGCCTAGTAGACAATAATAATATATTTCATGAATAAAGTTAAGAGGGACTGTATCAGTCTCATAGAGCTAATGCATTAGTTTTTAAATCGCAACTTTTGCAAAAGAATTGCTTTGCCATGTTATCCCATTTTCACCAGATATGAGAATCGTCATAAAATCAATTCAAAACGAAATTTAAAAGAAAATAACATCCGGTTATTTAATTATTAATTGGTAAAGTTTTAAAATAGTGTCGCCATCTGCTGTATATTTTTGGCATTTTAAAACTTCAAAAATATATAATTAAATAACTAGATAACATTTTCGTTTCAAATTTGTTTCATTTCGATGTTATATTGATTCCCCTACCTGGGGAAAAATGGCTGACATGGCAAAGCAATACTTCTGAGTAAGTTGTGATTGAAAAACTAATGCAATTAGCTCTAAACTAATGCATACAAAAACCAATTTGCCAAGCGAAGCCATAAATCGCTTTGTAGTAAGATAAACAAACGCTCTGGGCGAGCTGTTTGGTGCTATTCTACTGTGAAGTTTGCATAGGCATACTTAATAGACTTGGCGATTTCTGACTAAAAACTATAATTTTTTCACAATCAAATTAAACACATTTTTCTTATCTGTGAAGGAAATTGATATCATCTTGTACAAAATCAGATCTCGATTTACAAATGCGCAGTCATTTTTATTTTTAATACATGCTTTTTAAAGATTAAAATGTTGCGTTTTAGCATGAACTATGGATGGAACTAACAATGGATGAGCGTTTTGTTTGGGATTTCTAGGGATGCTTGGCGACTTTCTGACAGCTTAATTTTTTTTTTGAGCCAACATCTCCATCTTTTTCTTAACTCTGAGTTCATGAAATAGCAGTAAAAACATTTTATTATTTCCGCACTGGAATTTTTTTTGCCAGGTCCCTTGAAGACGGCCAGGGGAGGAAGGGTAGGTTTGCATTTTACTCTATAATATTTTAAGAGATATAAACATTACCAAAAACAAGAATCGGTTATTGTGGTTAATATGTTCACACAATCTTTATTTAAAACAAGCACAACTTTCGTGAAATGCAGTATACTTAATGAAATTAATTTTATGTGAGTTTCAATGCAAAACGTTGTTCTAAAAAGGAGTTATAAGCATTGGTATAAATTATAAGCAATTGTTCATTTTCTGCGCATGTATCAGATATTTCTCAAATTTACATTCAAACAATATTATTTACAACCAATATTGTGAGCGACGATCTCAAATTCATTAATTTCTAGAATATGCAGCTATTTCAGCGAGTCGTTTTTCAGTGTTAAAAATGTTCTACTCCAACAAGGAAAAAAAAAGAGCACTTCTTCCATGAAATGTGCAGTTACCTTTCCTCACTTTGTGAACGGTCCCTCTTTTTTTCTATTTGAACGCCATTGAATTTTGTGCACACTTTTCTAACTCTTTGCGGTGAGTGTTTTTACTAGAATAATGAGCGGCATATTTTGAGATAAGTTGAAAGGGGTTCGTTGCTTTTTTTTGCGACGCATTCAGCATGTATCACGTGTTACGCATTAGAAAATAGTCAGAAATCCTTACTACAAACCAATAATTTTTAAGGATAGTGTTACGATTTAAAAGTTCTCAGCCTGTCAAAGAGTTATACTACTAAGAAAAAAAAAGTCAAATTCCGAATTTTTTGTTCGGCTTAAGCGGTATTTCTTTTAAGAGATTTTTTAGCATTAGCCCAAAGCTTTATAGGCCGGGGAAATGCTTTAAGTTCCTCTTAAGCAAAATTTCGTGTTAAGCAAGTTCACGTTAACGAGGTTCGACTGTATATTTAAGGCAATAAATAAATCTTAGTGGTACTAAACAGGAAAAAATTCGTCTTAGTGAATATTATTCAAACAAAATGACGTCAGAAATATCAAGACATCTATTGAAAATAAACTCACTAAATAAGATATCCAAGTAAAGTAATTTAAGTCAAAAACTTTAAACAAAGATATAATAAATATTCTTTCCAAAATACGTCACTTAAAATGCCTAATAATTGTGTTTTCTATTTCATTTTAAAAGACGTTATTTTAAACAATCAATGACTAAAAATATACTTCTAAAATGGTTTTAGACCCTGAAAAATATATAAAAATGCATCGATTTGATTTCAACTGTTAGAAATAACTTATGATATCTAAGATGGTACACACGGTTTTAAGAATGCACCAAAAATTTTCCTTTACATAGATATACATAATTTAAAATAAGTAACATTTGAGTTATTCGTAAAAAAGCATGAATTCATTTTTTTGGTATTTTTGACATGTATCAGATCCAAACCCATTAAAAATTCAACACCCACTACTTTAAAGAGAAAGTGCTACACTTTATAACACGGCTTAGTTTATCTCCTGAAATTTGACAAGGCTTTGCATTGGTATGACAAAGTGGTAGAAGACAAGTTTGTTAGAAATAAGTTTTATATTTGAGTTGTTAAAAGGGAGTCATGTCCATTAGGTACAGTTACCAACGCTTTCTTTCTGTCAGCATGTTGCAGCGTGCATGTAGGCCTACCATGCATATATAGCCTCTTTCCTCATTTAGTAATTAATATGGGCAGACTATTAAATATGCCTTCATAAAAAAAACTTTGATCGGTAAATGAAAAAAAAACTAAATCGAATAATAAAATATTTTTTTTTATAATTGCGTGAAAAATAAAATAAAAAAAACTAAATCGAATAATAAAATATTTTTTTTATAATTGCGTGAAAAAAATCCGATTTTTACACTATAATTTTAATATCAGACGCGTGCGAAAAGTTATACTTTTTCGAAACAGTGATAAAAAATTACTTTTTTTCACCCAAAAGTAGTGAAAAAAGTACTTTTTTTTCACTCTTTTCATAAGATGCCAACATTTCAAGTAAAATTTCTATTTCATAATATTCATAAAATCCAGAAATTTATTGATCTGCTTTATTTATAAATATTATGCGCGTGAATGTTATTATTTTTTTATTTTTGAATCAGTATCCATGTTCAAATGTTTGACTTTAAACTAAAAAAATATGTTTGCCTTTTGTAGTTCCAGAGATTTATCGATGCCGATCTTCTTTACGTAAAAAATTAGCACGGGAATTATTTTTGAACCAATAAGATTTGATTTTTTTCACGTAATTATAAAAAATAGTATATGAAACACGTGTGAAAAGTAAACTTTTTAAAACACGTGTCATTATTTCACTCGCTCGTACCTCGCTCGTGAAATAAAATCCACTAGTTTTAAAAAGTGTTACTTTTCACACTTGTTGCATAAATAACTATTGTATGGGAAATTTGCCCAAACACATTTTTTATGTGTGCGCATTTCTTAAATTAAAAATGAAATCTACTTATTTTCGTTCGCTTATATAATTTGTTAAAATGTTGATGGGTCATTGGGTTGAATAGGCGTGTGTCCAACAACATTAAAAATTTCAATTCTCAAATCTAAACAAAGAGAAAAGTGAACCTAAAGGATGAAAATTGGTGTTTTGGAATAATGACTTCTAAAGCTGTTAACAATTTCATGTTAAATATTATTTCCATTATTTACTATCTACATTCTCAGATTTAAATGTGCATTATAGCATTTTTTTTGTAATGGCCTAATTTAGTGATTAAAAATTTAAATTTAAATTTACTATTTTGGACCGTCGTTTTGTTCCCTACAGTCACCTTAAAATATTGTATGCATTTATATGGTAGGACATAATTTTGAAATAAAATAAATCAATATGATACACATAAAATATTTAAGGAAACAAGATGATTGATGTAAGATATCTATGGAAACTTTGGTGAAGGTTTCTGAAATACAAAGAGCCTATGCGCCGTGATATTTTAAGCAAGGCAACAGTTTGGATACTTTTTATAGATTGCCTGGTTTTATTTTGTTCCAAACATTTGAACCACTACATTTTGTAACATATTCAAATTTGCCTGTAACAATAGGTTGCTATTAAGAATCGTATTTTTAATTCCAAGTTTACAAAAAAAATTCTAATAACATTTCAGTAAAAACTGTTTTAACCCAACACAGCAAATGACTTGCTAGTACCATTCATTATTCAGCTAGAATATTAGTAAAGGTTTAAAGGTTGAAAGGTTTACTTACAAAACTTAAATTCTCAAAGCTTAACTAAGGTATAGGGTCCAGCCCCTTCAGTGGCGCTTTTTTCCAATTGAACTTACCATTAACAAAAGTCGCGAATGAACGATCCGGACCTAATATCTTATTTATACTTTGGATAATGTAAGTTTTGCAACAAAACCCTTCCAGTAATTTTAGTTCAGGAATCTCTGAAAAATGACTCCGTAAAAACTTCGCATAAAATATTCTGAAAGAGACAAAAATTGCTTTTAATGGATCGGGGATGAGCATAAAAATACGCCATGAAAGAACACCTTTTATTATGAAGACTTAAATAGAATGTGAGAAAGTAAACCAGCACTTGGGGATTAGGAAAATTACAATAGCTATTTATAAAAGGAGATAGTAAAGAGTGTAAATGTTATTACCCTAATACAGATGAAGGGAGACATTGATTTTGTTTTAAGATGCATGAAGCTTTCACTTTTCATTAGACGTTATTTATGCATGCTTTAATGCTTTAGTTTGTTTTTGTATTGAGCAACTATACTTGTTTGTAGACGGAATAAGATTTATTATGTTTGTCTGCTGAAGCATTCCTCAAGAGGAAAGATTAAGTTTCTTAATTGCGTTTGCGTTTTTGTTTTAATGTTTTAGTGTGTATGAGTAGTTTTGTTTTTATAGAATCATTTACTAAGCTCAGATAATAGATATAAATTTACCTTTTGTGTTATAAGTAATGAAGTCACAAATTGCAGCATTAACTTGAAGAAATAAAATTGATTTCACCCATTGTACAGAATTGATTTTGTCTTCTATACTAAATTGATTTTGTATTTACTACTGAATTGATTGTGCTTTCGATATGAAATTTGTTCTATACGAAAGATATCATTGTAATTTGTTTTGAATCATACTACAGATATCAGTAATGCAACAAGTGAACATTACCATTGAAGTTGTCGATCCAAATGTAAGATACATTAAACAAGTCAAATGCTACAATGGACATGTTTCAGGTATTGAGTGGCAAAAGAAATGCAGACTGAGCATATAATTTTTAAAAAGCTTTGATTGGCGAAACAATGTCACGTGGAAATAAAGTACCAATCAAAAAAAGTACAGAACTGAAAGCTTGAAGAAAAGACGTCATCTGAAACAAGCCAATTTCACAACTACAAAACAACGAAATAGTCTGAAATTGATATCGTATTTAAGCTAGAAAACACTAGAGGTAACCTCGAAAATAAGGTATCACAAGAAATATCCACTCACTATATGACACTGACTTTTGAAAATTTGGCGTTTAGTTTCACCAAAAATATGTTTCCTACTAGTTGCAATAGCTGTGTGGTGAAATGTTTCACCATATTTTTGGAACTATGTTGAACCATTACCCTAAAAAATGGTTCAACCGAATATATAGTGAAACACTTCATCACAGAGCCTTCGCAGCTTTGTAGGAATCATTACCATGAATCCAAGCACAAAAATTTTCAACTGTGCATATACTCACTTGTTGGTGACCTGGTGCTTGAGCCTTAACCCAAGGACTCCTACCGGATAGTTCCCGGACTCTGGGTTGGCCGTGTTCCTCTCCAGCAGGATCCAGATCCAGTCCTGCTCGAGCATTCGCAGCTTCCTGGCTTCCTGGAGAACTTGGCGAGTTCGTTTGCCTCCAGAGCAGCACAAAACCAGGACGCGGTGTCTTGAAGTATGGCAGGAACTCAGGATGCCCAATAGTTTGGATCTTAAAGTAGAACAACTTGCGTTTAGGTTAGTTTTGTTAGGTTAAGTAAATGCAATTGTTGAATAGCCATTGAAATTTTATAGTACATGACACCGCTTATGCTTTTTATTCTCCTTTCGTTTTGATTGTGTGTATAATTCTTTTATTTACGATCTTGATGTTTTTTATATGTCAAAAAAATGTTTTTAAATCTACTGTTTTTTCTCTGTTTTAACTTTTTTCTCTATGTTTCCCCTATAATTATGATTTTCTCATGTAGTTGTGACACAATAAAATAATAAATACTGTCAAATGTTTGGTCTAAGAATGGAGTTATAGTTTGCATACACTTCATTAAAATAAACATGCAATATTTTTCATAACTTAGACAACTATCGGATCAATCAAAATCACCGTAGATTTTAACAAAGTTTTATGAAAATACCTGGAACCTTTTGTGCTAAATTAATTGTATATTTTACTCTCTGGGACCTTTCAAAACTATTTTCTTAGGTTAAACAGTTATATCGTATAGAAGTTGGTAAGAAATTGCACGCCAATGGAACAAGAAAGCCAAGACTAACGTCATAATTCACGACAAGAGTATTGTGAGTGTTTTAACCGGAAGTGGCATATTGTTTAATTTAAAGTCGATGACCGACTAACTTAATCAAAGTTTTACTAGTGTGGATGATACCATTTGGCGTGCAGTAGAAAAGACTTGTTTTCAAATTGATTTGAAATTCTTGCGACTTCCCCATTCTCAGAGCTTGGTTTTAACGTTTCCGGCTGTCTATTTTTAGCCTTACGTGACGTATCTCTTATTTTAAAGTCAAGTACTGACTAAATCAATCAATTTTTACTAGTATGAATGATACCATTCGACGTGTATTGGAAGCAAATGTTAATTGCAAATGAATTTTAAATTCAAACAGCTTCCCCATTGCCCAAGCTGTAAATATTGTTGGAAAACTGAATGGGCATTTTAAATGGGAAACTGAGCAGATTGGCCCTATGTTTTCAAACCAGTCAGTGAATACATTGTAAAACGACCCGAAAGGAATATTATGAGGTTGTGGTGCTAGTCTACTAACTTACTGTTAAAAACGTTGAAGAGTTGAGAGATCGTTTGCAAAACAGCCAATACCCCCTACAATTGGGGCTCGGGTGGCCTAGTATGTTTGATCACAGCCCATCTTTACGCTAATAGTGTGCACACTTTACCGGGTGCGGGTTCGATCACCGCCTTTGCCCTGGGTATACTTTCTCTCTGTCAGGGCCGGATTTAAAGATTTGCCGCTTGTAGGCTACTATTGATTTGCCACCCCTGTTACAATATTAATTCTCCCCGTTCGCGGAAAAGTAGCTGGTTAGCTGCAAAATAGGGTGGTATGTGCTGCTTAAAATATATAAACATATTAGAATCATCTATGTACATTTACACACTAAAACGGAAGCGAAATAGGCGAATTTTTAAAACTGTTCTACTATTTTCTTTCAACTTCGAAATCCGGAGGAGGGGGTGCAATTGCCCTCGCACCGACCATGTTTGCTACGAAATATTAGTACTATATATACGTTTAGGGTTTACACATTAACGGAAAATTATTGTTTTCTCTCTTAAAATATTCGTATCTTTAAAATACTTTTTATGCCGAATGCCGCTTTAATTGGTCGTAAAATTTGCTGCCCCCCAAAAAATCGCCGCTCTAAGCTACAGCCTACTTAGCCTATTTAGAAATCCGGCTCTGCTCTCTGTGTCAGTAAAATTTCTGTTTCTGTCTGCCTTACTTGACTAAGGTTTAAAAACGGGTCTCTGATCAAGCACACAAACCGGAAATATATGTACCAACCAACCAAAGCCCTACATTTACGTTTCTCAACGTTTGGCAATGAAATAATTGTAATGGTTGAACACTTTACTACAAGTCTACCACAACATACAACTCAGAAAAACAAGCCTAAACTTGATCATTAAATTCAAACTATACATTTTCATTTCCCTTTGTTTCTAGACAGCTTTTGAAAATAGATACGAGCATAAATTGAACAAAATCTAATAAAAACAAGCGGCTTGGGAGGTAAGTGATGTCATCAAATCGAAACTCACTAAGAGAAAGCTACATATGAAACTTGACATCGTTACTCAAACATAAAATTAAAATTATTCGAAAAGTTAAATTAAAATACGACGAAAATAATCAGCGAGAGTCTTAAGAACGGAAGTCCAAGTGAAGTTTTCCGAAGTGTCATCAGTTTTCCAATTGGAAATCGATGATTTTGAAAATAACGAGATTTCAACTATATTCCAGAGAACTAACTTCCAAAAGGATCATAATCGACTTTAAGTATGTTCAGAATAAAAGTGATTCATGTGTCAACTGAAGGACACAATTTATACGATTTGAAAGGAAGTCAAGAAATATTAATTATCAGGAAAATGGAACATTCAACTAGTGTATTCTTAAAGTAAAAGTAGAAGTAAAATTTACTTTAATTTTTTTCATTTATTAAATTATGTTTAATTTCATTTGCAATGCAAAATATTTTTTTCGAAATATTTTTTCAAAAATATAATTCAATATTTTACGAACGGAAAATTGCATGCTTTCATCTGTAATAAGTCTTTTTAATGTGCAAGGCATTTTTAACAGTTAAAAATCGTTAGTTTAAAATTTTATTCAATAAATTTGAAATTATATTACATTAGTTTAAAATATATTAAATTAGTTTAAAATTATTATAACTTAGTCAATGATCATAATGAACTAACCATAGTAACCATTGACTGTTTTTGAGTTATTACAAACATGATTTGGGTCAAAAAGAGTGAACAATGTTGCTGGGCGAATCAAAGTTAGACAGCACTGTTAACTAATATTGAGACCTAATTTTAGGTACTAACTCAAAACCTGTTAAATACGAGTTACTTCGCTATACATTACGGCGATTCATTATTCGAAATTAACTCGTTCCGGAAGTTGAGTTACCGATCTGACCTACAAACTTGTGACAGACCTAATTTATATCTTATTGCGTATTTGTGTTAAATTTTTATAAAAATTAGGCATAATATTGATATTAGACATTGAATAAAGTAGTTTTCTTCCAAAGTATATTTGTTATGACAATATAAAGCGAAAAATATGTTTGACAAATATATCTATTTAGTTGTGACACGCGTTACGGATATGACTTTTTAAGACTTCTAAACTTTTCCCAGAAAGAAATAAACATAAAATGCGAGGATTTTATTTTGATTTAAAGCAAAAAAAGAAGAGAAAAAAAAAGAGTTATCAAGAAAGCAAAATAGTTTAAGAGTATTTTTTAAAAAAAAATAATATTAAAAGTCGGCCGGGTCGCAAATTGACCATTTTCCTAATATTGACTCTTAAACAGTAAATGAGTTTAAGGAAATGGTTTAAGACTTTAAAGTAAATGAAGCGGTTTTAAACCGTCGAAAGTACAAGAATTTTCAGTAAAAGCGACTTTTTTTTAAAATTATAAGTAATTGAGATTTATACAAGGGATCTATCTAAACCACATCACAAAGGTCAGTTAATACCAATAATAAGTTCACACTCATTATTGGCATACACTGATAAAACCATGACTTAGTTCGTTTCTCTTGTGACTCAGTATTGTGAAATGGAAAGTGACTGTACCGATTCATTGATTATTGTTTTAAAGACGTGTAGTCCTCAAAATATGGACCAAGATATGATTACGAAAAATAAATTACGATAGTTCTATAATTATTGTGCGAGAAAATTCGTACTTTAGTTATGGTAAATTTATACGTGACTTAGTCAAATTCAATTTATTTCTAGACTTTATGAATGTTTTATCAGTTTGTACGGTTCGTTATTGACTTGTTTATGATAATAAGGTACATATAAATTTTGTCTAGAACTTATCTACCGATGATTTAATTTGTTAGACTTATATGGGCATAAATCAGCCTAAATGTTTAATTACTCAGGAGGTAGGAGGGGGTCATATATTTTAATTATTTTACATATTTTCTCAGAATAGTTAAGAGATTTTTACATTAAGAGACTTAGGAGAATACCGCAGTGTGACATAACAACTGACAAAATCGACTTTTGAATTAAAATAGGTTAATAAGTTATGTAAAATTAAAGATATATCAGTTAATGAAATTCTTAAAGCGATTCCAGGTTACAATAATAAGGTTGCAAAGGTAGGCAAAACCGTTACTTCTAAATGTACTTACTTTAAAACCAAAAGCCGTTATTTCCGTTCCTTCTTTGTGTTTTCTACACGTTTTGGAGGGTTCTAATTCTAAAAAAAGTATTTTTTTTTAAACATTGGTTCGTCTGTCTGTCTGAAACCACTCTACAGTGGAAACAAAAACAGCTATGGACTTCAAATTAGGTACGCGAGTTCCTAGTATTTGTCGGACGTCATAATGAGGTTTTCGAAAAAATCACGCATACGCAAAGTGTTATTGAAATTACCTTATAGGGTATATAATTACCTTTAAAAATATGTATTGATTTATTGAGTGATTACATAAAGTCGTGCAGTGCTACACACCCCTAGTTTTAAACTTACAACTATCAACTTAACAAATATTTCATTTGTGAAATCTATTCTGACAGCATCTGAAACTATTTTATAATTTGAAGAGTAAAATACTACAGTACATAAAATGTTAAACAGATTAGTGCAAAATAATTTTCATTTAACATCTTATCTCTTTAGTTTTCCACTTTTTCAAAAAATATAATGAAATTATTTATTATTCTCTTTTAGTTAAATTTTTCATGGAAGTATTTCAGCAAATCTGTTTTATTTAATAAATGCATTTATTATTAGAAACAATATAAGTGAGTAAGCGATTAAATTATTATTTTGGACACTGAGCGTTTTCTTTAAGCCTAACATGGCGGCACAATCAGTAACGCTGTTGCAATTCTGACCATAGAAATTTTCCTTTGGATCTAACCTCGGTATAAAAGATTTTAACTTAAGGGAGAAATAAGAGCGGGTTTTCAAATCGAAAAGTATCTCTGTGTTAATTTAATGAAAAAAAAATATATTTTAAGCCAAATTATTCTGGCTGCAATGAATATTTTTACAAACGTTTTCTTTATATGATAATTGTAGCTGGCTTACAGGGCTCTACAATACCATTCTTTAAAATCGGTTCGAATATTTTTAAATTTTCAATAAATAATTTTTTTACGTATTCAAATCAATTTCAAAAAGTGGATTTATAGAGCCCTGTAAGCTACCTACATTTATCATATCAAAACCATTTGTAAAAAGTGTTCAATACAGCTGGAGTAATTTGACTTATAATTTTATTTTGGCCTTTAGATTAACACAGAGAGACTTCGGTTGGGAGACCCGTTCCGATTCCCGGTATAAGATAGGAAAGTGACTCACCTGGATGAGGGCAGTCGTATGGTGTTTATTGTTGGCGGTCCATTGGTAAGCTGCAGGAGCCTGTTGGCGACATCTCCTGAAAAGGTGGACTCGTCTACGAGTAAGGTCACTTCGAACCAGTCCTGCGAGGACAGGAAGTAGAAAAGGGCGTCGGCCAAGTCACGCGGACCCGGGTCCAGGCTAAGCAGCCATTCGTTCATGTTCTAAAACAGAAAAAGATAATTTGTAACCTTTTAAAACATTTAACAGTTAAATTTATTTTCATAATATCTCTTGTTTTGTGTGTTTGTATTTTGTATATTCGCTAATTATTAAAAAATTTATGTCTGTATGAGAATGTATTTCAATAAACAAAAAAAAAAAAATTAAACCAGCATATATACCATTCACATAGCTAACTACATTTGCAAAAAAGGATGTCGAGAGATTGTTTTGGGTATTGTTTGATTTTTGAAAACTACATCCAATCCGATAAACTTCCTGCGCAGTTCAAATTGTTATATTTAAGAGGCAATATACACTATTAAACTTTACGAATAATGTCAGTACTTATACTAGTTTAAATGTTATTACGTTATACTGAACATTCAATAGCCTGAAATACAACGATGGATTTTATTTTTTAAAATTTTTTATACTTTATACATACTGCAAATTAACTTACAAAATATATATTTAATAAAGCAATTATTTTTGTTCAGCAGGTAAATAAAATCTCTTAATATTGGAGGATATTTATTTCAGTTTCGTATGATCGTAAAAAAATATTTTGTCAATACTAGTAAAGACTGATGCCCGCTTAAAGGGTTTGCGGTTCTTATGATCTTTTTCTTCTATCAACTTTCACTTATGATTGTTCCTTGTAATTGAATTCTTGAATATGAAATTTATTAACTTCTAACCTGAAAACTGTGATTGGCTGCCAAAAGGTAATCAGTTTATTGGCCCCAACAAAACAAAGTAACAAATTGCTTAAGTTTGATGGAAATTGTAATAAGTTATTGGCAATGGTTTTGGAAGATTTTTTTTTTCAATTGGCTTGTTTCAGGTGCTGTAACTATTTCCAGCTTTCATTCCTGTCTTCCTTCAATCGGTTCTTTGTTCTATTGATGTTATTCATTCGATCGGTGTTTTGTTCCCACGGTACATTGATTACCAATCGGAGAAAGAATTTATTTTCATTCCGCATTTCTGTTTCCATTCAAAATACGAAACATGCTTATTGTGGTTTTTATAATGATAATTAGTTCGAAACCCAAAAAACAAAAAGTAAATAAAATTTTACTTTGTCGTCACTTTCAATAGAATTGTCACAGATTTCACCGATACGCAACGAACAACTTTTTACTAACCAAATAACAGAGACGATAAACAATACATATAACTCCCAATTGGATCGTAAGGATTTTCTGACAATGATCGCCAATTAAAAGATAGAAAAAAACAAATATTTTCTTCACAGCCCATTCAAGAATATATCTAATAAACCTGGTGAAAGACCCTCATCATTTAATTAACTGCAACCGTTAACAGCGGGCTAAAACCCAATTTAACACACACCCTTAAGGGATTCATTTAAACAACTAACCATTTTCAAAATCCCGCTAATTATGTTATAAAATTCAAATCTACGACGCTACCATCTGGTTGAAAAGCTTCAATTCCCATCAGAAAAAAAGTGAAAAAAGCGAAATTTATATGAAATATTGATATTTCGTGGATAAAATTTTATCTTCGCGGCAAATGAGCTTATTAAAACGGTGCAGTTAAATACGTGTTTAATATTTATAATCATGAGCCGAATTGAATGACGTAGTAAAAGAGTCTAACTTGAGTTGAGGATTGGAGATTTGAGATATGGTTTATTAGCTTTCGCTGTAGGTTTTAAGGTTTTTTTTAATATGAGAAAAATAAATTATCTGGAGTAGTTTCATGGAACCTTATTAATTTCAAGCAACCTGTGAGAAATAAAAGTGTGAATGATGATTTTTTTTTGTTGAAATTCTTCATCGATTTATTTGGAAATTAGTCACAACGTTGCAGTTGAATAAGTGTTTTCATCACGTGCGTATTCGACGGTAAAATTTTGTATTCTGTAAAACTTTGATGTATCGTTGCACCATAAATTTGGTGGAACGTTCTCGCCGTAAAAACGCATCATGTGCTGCCACTGTTTTTGACCAAATTTGTACAGGATGCATACAAAATCTTTGTGCTTTTCATTTTTTCATTAAAAAGATGAGACGCTTCTAATCAGCAAACAATAATGATTATTTTTTCTCATGTAAGTACTTACTATATTTGATGGCAAAAAATAAAATGTTGTTTGGTTGAAGTCTTAAATTTTATTAATTGAACATAAAAAGGGGTAAAATGACATAAACTACATATTACTGCCTGTCATATAAAATTCATTTTTTTCCTACATGAAAACATTCTTTTTATTTTGGCTCAGAGTATTTACTTATGGTAGAGGTTAATATTAAATATTAACCTCTACAAATTGTGTAACTGAATACAAAATTAGTTGACTCTGAAATGAAACTAGTAACAGTAGTCAGAATCATCACACAAAAAAATCCTTTATCAAGAAGTATATAGCTTTTTTTTAACAAACTTATTTCATATATTCCTAAAATTTATTTTAGTTTACTCCTTCAATTTACATGTAACGAACTTTTTACTTTGCGAAGATCAACCGAAAAGTCACTAGAATTTCACCAAATCAAAACTCGTATTCCGTTCTTGTAATTAAAGTTTAGACGCACATAAATGTAACCCACAGGAACGAATCCAAATAAAGACACCCCATTTCCCCCAGCGTAATCTTCCCAAAATGCGTCAGAATGGCCGAAATTTATCATTCAAAGTTGTATAATCCCGGAGAAAGTTTAAAACTCTCGTGATAATTCCGAATAATTAAACGATGTCCCGTTGTACTAATCGTGGGAGGATCAAGGGACCATAGAGTTTAGAAGAAGATGGGGATGCTGCCGAGCAAAATACAATACAGAAACTGGTTTGCCAAGTGAAGCCATCGATCGCCAAATAAACGCTTTCGGCGAAGTATTTGGTTTAGTTTTAGTTTAGTTGGGATTATCGTCACACGAGGGCTATTACGCGAAGTATTTGGATCTTTTGTACAGGGGGTTTGTATAGACTTACTACATCGACTTTGGCGATATTTGATCCTCTAATAACAACTATAATTGCAACGTATTTTTCTTATCTGTGAAAGAAATTACTACCATTTCGTATAAATTCAGGTTAAAACCGAGCAAATAGTCATAGTTTGATTTATAATTAACGCTTTTTGATGAAATAAATGATTCATTTCAGCATGGACTAACATTGAGTTGGCGATTGTGTGGGCTTACTATGGTTTCTCGGCAACTTTGTGATGGTTTCACTTTGTTTCTCGCTAAGTATCTCCATCTTCTTAACTCTATGCAAGGGACAAATATTCGAATACGGTTGACAGTTAACGTCCTTTGTGGGAAGAGTTCGTTAAATATTAATGTAAGATAGTGGGAGTCGAGATTATAAGAACTGTGTGGACAAGAAGGTTTTTTAAACTAACATTTTCCGTCTTTAGTGTCGACGGTTAAGTTAGTAAAGAAGCAATTTAAAATTTTTATTCAATATCTACAAAGCTAAGCAATTAACTACTAATTTATAAAAAAAACAATCACGAAAATTCTTTAAGAATATTTCCTTGTATTTTATTGCTTTTAAAAGTAGCATATATATTATTGTAATGAAAAAAATACTATCAAACAAATTTAACCCAATTGCTTTGGGAATTATTAAGTCGAGTAATCTTTAGTTTTTGGTATATGAGTAGCATTAAGAAATAGAGATTTGTTAGACAGACGGTTATTGGTGACTGCTCTCGTGGAGGGTACATTGAAATCATAAAAAAGAACTACACTGCTCAAATTAATTAGGGGAGCACTTTGCGTACTTTTGTTAATTCTTTCAGTTCAAACTTTTTATTTTTTATTCTAAAAATTTAAAATTTGTGAAATAGATTCATTATGCATATTCAGAATGAAATGGTAAAAAAACAGGGAAAAAATCTTAATTTTTTTTAACTAAAATTTAGGGGGGAAAAATTGAAATAATAATTTTTGAATAAATTATAACAATAAGTTTTTCAAAACTTTTATTTGTTAAAAAAAAGTTAAAATCATTTTTTTAAACATCTAAGAATGCAAGCGTGAAGAATTTACGGTCAATTTTTGTCGTAAATGTTTTTGGGAGTGAATTTTATTTTACCATGTTTTTCATATTTTAATTTAATTAAAAAAACATTTTATAATTTTGCTAAAGACGTGATTCTTCCATCTAACGATAAATAAGTGCGAGCTCAACTTAGTGAGAAAAAAATCGCAAGCTGATGATTCCAGATTTATACATTGGTGAAAGGGTTTAAACCATGCGTTCCCCTAATTGATTTGAGCAGTGCATTTCCAAGCTAATACAGAAAATATAACTAGTGTAGACAACAAAAAATTAGAGTTCATGGACTCTGTAAATATGAATTTTATACACTTTTTTACAAGATTAAGCTTTTAAAGAACATACAATGGATTCAGAAACCAAATGAAACTATTGAAATAAAAAAACTTAAAAATGGTATCGTCATAACTATTTTATCACATTCAAAAATGCTGATACCAAAACCTCAAACAGCAGTCAACAGGAACTAAGTACATGCACCCCAAGCGTACTTTGAATTGATTAACATGGGAATACTCATCGAATTTCGACTCGATAGGGATTTTATGGTAATAAGATCAGTAAGTTCCGCCAACTTCTAGTCAAAGAAGGTTTTGATCATCTCTTTAAACCCAAACGGAGAAATTATGCAGTCTTAAGAGCAAAAGAAACCGATCTTCAAGGAAGTTTCTTAATCAATTAATTTTGAATGAGTATTTTTTAAAAGGGAAAATATATATAAATGAAACTTAGGTTACGTGAAAGGTTATTTTTTAATGAGTTTTGCTTATATTTTTTTATGAGAATATTAATTTTGTTTATATTTTTTTGTGTACTATAAGGTTTAAAAAGCAATTTATTATATTTATCGTTTTAATGAATTCAATCTATTTCGATTTAAAATTCGAAGGCACATAATTCTTAAATTAAACTATGTGGAGATACTGTAATTAAAATTAGTAAAAATATTAGATAATTTTTTAATAGGCCATTTTGTTATTTATGAAAACAATGACTTTTTTTCATTGAACTTGTACATGTTATCAATTGTTATACATTGAATATTAAGACTCATTTTTGGTCTAGTTGAAGTTAAAAATTTCCTTTTTTTATAATTTTAATTTTTTTCAACGTGATCAAGAGACTCAACCATTTTTCTTCAAATAAAATTTCTTACAATCGATAGTCTATTAACCAAGTTCTTAAATTATTTTGAAATCAAAACTATTATTACCTAAATGTAACTACATAATATACAAGTCACTTTTTAATTCCGAGCGAAGCTATAACATTAAACTAGTCTCTAATATTGTTGAACGATATTTGGCTAATTCTTCCACATAATAAGAATGTTTGATTGCACCAGGAACAAATGATTTATCGCCAAAAGTCGCCACGTGAAACCACACCAGAATCTAAAATTTCAACGATTTTTTTCTTCTTACAAATACGAAAAGTACCCTATTACTTATTTAGCTTATAAATATCAGGCAATTACAAACTTAAATGGAAAAAAAAATAGATTAAAACGAAAGAGATAAACAAATACAAGTTTTTGGTGTTGATTGCTTCCCTCATTAATTACAATGTCGTTCTTCCTAATTTGTATTGATCACATAAAATGCTTTTTATCGGCGTCTTCAGAGGATTTTTGCTAGAAAAAAATAAATTAAATGAAAAATCTTTAATGAATCTAGTTTAATATGTATTCTTATTATGTTCTTTTTGTTAAAATTGATTGGTTTGGATGAGTGTTATCTATATTGTCCAGAGAATCTGTTTGGGTACAAATGAGTCCTAATTTAGTTTTTGGCTTTAGGAGAATAATGGAAGATGTTGGTATGGGGATATTTCTTGTGATGTCACGCTCTCTGTACTGCGATTTCATTGGTTGTTTTGTTTTATCTGACAAAGTGTTGAAACAAGCTCATTTTCGTTAATGAACAAGAAAAGTTTTGTAATATATAATTTAAACTTATAATGTGTCTTAATATTGTATCTTATCCATTATAATTATGATTATTTAGTCACACATACGGTTTTTTTTAACCCCCTTGTGACGAACAAAAATTATTCTGTAATGTTTGTTTTTGTGTTAATAAAGTGTGTTTGTTTGTTATTGAGCAATTAAAAGTGGTTAGTTTTGGGATTTTTCATTTTAATAGTATCGTAGTCGTCATAGTCGCATAAGCTTAGGAATAGTAATGTACATATAGAATAAGTTAAAATAATACAAGTAAAATTTTTAATAGTATTTCTAAATTTTATACAAAACTATCTTTAATATAATGCAATTTAAAATTAATAGAAAGTTAGTTTCAATGAGAATGTAAATTTAATTTTTTTTTCAAAAAAAAAATAACCAATATAAAAACCATTAAGTGAATTTAATACTCGTTTTCGTTTGATCGTTATGTTTAGAATAAAAAGCCTTCAATATTGCAAAATTTTATTTGAGTATAATTTTTTGGATGAGATTTGATTTCAGAAGTACTTATTCTTTAAAAATTTCTTGCAGAAAAAAATCCTCTGCTAAAAATATATCAAATCTGATTCTTAAAAACATTTATATCTCTCTCTTTTATCTGCCAAACACCATTGGGTTGAAGAACTCTGTATTTTTGAAAGGAATTACAAATATATAACCTTTACAAGAAAAAAAAATAAGAAAAACAGAATCCGCAAGATTTCTTTAATATTTTTCTTCGAATAGGTGAAATTTCATGCGAGACATCAATATTTACCCAGATATAAACGACAACAAATAACATAGGAATAATTTTTTCTTTGAGAAACACTCGAAGAAATACTCGACATTTTTTGGTTTTAAATAGTTATAAATGATATTTGTTTTTATCAGATACGAGTTATACATTAGTTTGAGGTCTATTGTACCCTAGTTACCTGCTTTTCGTTTTTAAAATGTTACAGAAACGAAATGTCGATGTCGTTTTGTTGCAAAATGTCGTTTAGAATCAAGGCATAAATGTATGTCGTTAGGATACTAATATGCAAAGTTTTAAAATGGGTCCAAAATTGATAATTTTTTATTTTAATAAACATGTAAATAAAGTAAAGTTGTTTAACTATTGTACATTGTGTGGGAAAATTAGTAGGTCAATAAAATGACGAATAAAAAAAAACAACGAACACAAATATTCTTTGAAATCATGCACAATGAAATCCGACCCTTTTTATTTATATGATTTATTTATTGATAAATAATATAAATATAAATAAATATAACAAATCATTTAAATAAAATTGCAAAAAAAAGTTCGGAATCATGAATCAACAGTTTCAGTACCAGTTATATCAACCCAACGATTATACTTGGAAAAACTCGCGAAATACTTCTTACTGAAAAGTACTCCTCGAAACATAAGATGTATTGAAGAAAAAGAAGATATACCGTGAGAAGGAAAAGAAATAAGATACAGGTGTATTTCGATATTGAAACGGCGCCTGCTTTCGATCTTCTGTCTGTATTCTAAAAATGTGTTCCTCTTTTCCTTAGCAAATTTTAGAATTTTCTATTCACAGTTTTTTGGTTCCATAATTTGGTATTTGATGCCCTGTCACATTTTAAATATTGGCTGCATTTGTGATGAGTGTCAATATTAATAAAAATTCAACGTCAGTAAATTCTAGAGGAAATATCTATTTTTAAAAATTCGTGTTAAATATAAAATGAGTCGTGTTTGAAAGTTCCCTATCCCAGAACACGTTTTAATAAACATTTTTAGTATAATAGTATTGCAATATTAAATAAATATTTTTTTTACTAAGAAATATATTTTTCTTTTCGAAATAGTTACAAAATTTTTTATAATACTTTTTACAGATTAAATATATGTTCTATTTATGCGTCTAAAATTTGCAACGAAATATGGCACGGTAAAAACTAAGAAATTGATTTTTTTATTAAAATTGTTTTCCATTTTATTAAAAAAAACTATAAATATAGAGATATATTTTACTACATCTCACAAGTGTTACCTAAAAATATGCTATATGTTTACCTAAATATATAAATTTTATTGTTAAGAATAATATAGATACTTTGTTTAAGAATCATGGGGTCCGTTATAAATCTGCACAAAATTAAATTTTTCCTGAGTTAAGAGTCATTTTTTTTAAAGGGGGATAACTTGTATTTTCCAAGTGGTACTGTGGAAAAAAGTTGGCTTTGCAAAAATAAATTTGGTAATTGAAATTTTTTTAACTGTGCTGTGACATAAAACATACTAATTTACTCATAAAAAATCGCAGTGAAAGCATTCACTTTTATGCGTTGTTTTTGACATCAAGATAAAATTGCGATTTGCAGTTCTATTTTAAAATTTTCTATGATATTTATAAGAAAAATCATTAAAACTTCCCTAATACCTTATTAGACATTCTAAGAATTTAATATTTGAGTATATTTTTAATTTTAATATAATTTAATGTTGTTTCTGAAAATCTAAAACTACATCTTTTAAATCCCTCATTACCCAGTTAAAACAACTTACACTAAAACTTTGTTTCGAAACAACTTCTCACTATAAAAGCACATCTAATTTTATTCAGTTTTTGTACTAACAATATTAACGCTGCTGTTTTAATTTATAAAAAAAATTATTCACATAGAAAGTGAGAAATTTTATTTTTGGACTCGTTTTCTACCATTAAAAATATATTTTTTCATACTCGATCAGTAAAAAGTTTTTCACTTCACAAAGTAATTTATAAGTAAAAAACTAACTTTCACAATGTCTTTAAATTGAATTGAACTTTAATCAATTGATTAGGTTGAGACACCAAGGGTACTTACCTTTGAAAAATAAATTAAGTTTAAATTAAAAGAAATTTTTCTTGGTATACCTTTATCTATCGTCTATCCGGAATGCAATATTTTTTTTTACATTGTTACAATGAATAAAGAATCTGTCATTTTAGAAAAAATTAATTTAAAATACTTAAATTTTATTATATAAAAAAACTTTTGACACAAGCTGAGAGGAAATGTTTAGCAATTCGAAAGGAAATTAATGACGTTGCAAAGAATTGCGGTTTTAATACACAAATATAGTTAATAATACATAATAATTTCCTTTTTCTTTACATAACTGGAAGTGAGAAATGCACAGTTCGAGAGCTACTATAAAATAAGTTAGGGATTCCGCCCTATAAACTTTTTCATTTGTCATAAAATGTTGTAATTTTAATGAAAACGAATGAAGCTTGATTTAATCCTAAAGATAAACAGAATTACAGATGAAAATAATAGCATCCAAACAGGTTTAATCAATGTGTTATAATTAAAGCTTAAACATCTGAATATATATATTGAAATTAAAATACAAGAATATTAGTTGCTGGTTTTGTTCAAAAATTCTTTATATCACTCATCAAAAGTAAGTAGATACACTTCAAAATCTTAAGTTTTATTTTGGTACACTAGCTAATATATGATGGGTCTCGTAATTTTGAACAGCTGTCAAGAGACGAGGGCAACACCCGAGTTGGTCCAATGCGACCTTTTAATGACTTAGTACGTGGCGTCAGGACTTTGGTACATAATCGATTTAACGTACACATGTCTCAAATAAGCAGCGTTACTTATAGTTGGGATTTGTTTTAGTTTCCACACTACGTTTATAACGTAAAAAGTGGAAGGTATTATAATCGTTCAGTCCGTCTGTCTGTCCGTCACCACTTTCATAGTCCAAACTACAAATGCTACAGACAAGTGTGATACGTCAAAAAAATTCAGCGTATCGAAATTAGAATACATTGAAAATTTCAGAAAAAAATTTTGAATTCAAAGTACTTCAATTATTAAAAAAAAACGGCAAAATATAATGCTCATTTAAAAATCATAGGAAGCCATTTTTATTAGAATTAAATCACCATTGCCATTCGCAACAATCGCTCGAGAAACTTTAATTCTTTTAGACAATACAATAAAATAAATTTATTTTTGCGACATCGATCAGTTTGAAATGACGTCAAATATATTTCACTACGAGATTCTTTGTATGTTGATATGAAATATTTTCATTCTATTTAAAAGCGAGGAATAATACATATTTATTCTTTGAAATGAAATATAAATTAATTTTTGCAAACGATAAGTAATAATTATTGAATTTTCGAAATAAAATAAATGAAACTAGCCAAATATAGCATGTAAATGTTTAATATAGAATTAATGCTGTGTTTGGCGCCTTTTTACTTGTTAAACACAACTGTTGTGTGGAAGCGGGTAAGTGATAGATTCTGTTACAAACCTACTTGTTTGTCTTTATGCAGCTATCCTTTTAAAGGATAGTTGCAGTGAAGACAGAGCTGGCGAACGTAATCTCCGTATTATTTCTCTTCCGTGTCAACTCGACTCTCCATATATGATCATTAGTATATGATGTAGACAAAAAGTTGAAAACAACTAGCGATTAAAATTTGAAATGCCTCTACAAAATGAAGGAAAGCAATTAATAATTAATATACTTTTTAAAATTAAAGTATATACTACACATATAAATTACAAACTATCTAAAAACGAAGTACAGTAAGTCATAAATTTCAATAAATACAAACTTTATAATATTTTTCTCGAAAATTTCTGTCTTAAAACAAATTGCACCAAAACAATTCCTATAAATTTAGGATTTACGATTCTAAAATCAAATATCGAGGCTCTCATTATACTGCAAACTTCAAAAGTTGAGATTGTTCGATAACGATTTATAATCTATGTTCACAGAATTCAATCGTTTTCAAAAGACAGACGACAATTGGTATTAATTTATGTGTTAAGAACAGGAAAAAACAACACGGTGGCTTCTTGCGCTTTCTCGCCTTATTTTCAGATTGTTTATTCGATAAATGGGATGGAATTTTCCCTTAGGAAATTTAATTCTCCACCGGGTATTAAAGTAAATTGAATGAGCGGATTGCGGATTAGATGATGTTTGATTGAGTTGATCCTCAAATGACTGTGTAACTCTTTTTTAGTTTTCTTTAGGAATACTTTTCAAGATTGTAGTCACTTAGAAGCAAGTTATTAGGCCATTAGATTTTGTAACGATATACAAATCAAAAAGTTTTGTTACTAAGTATATATTGCGAATGAAAAATGAGAAATCGCTAAGAGTTTAGTTTATGCTGAAAGTCTGAAATAATTAGATTTTATGTAATAAAAATTGAATGAAATATTTAGCATTCTTATTAAAAATATCTTGCTAAGTGCTAAACAAAAATTGTTTGAAAGACTAAAAATTATAAAGAAGTTTTGCATATAATAAACTTGAAGGCAATATGGTTTGTGTAAGATTTTATCTTAATTCTTTTTATATGACCATAGATGACCTAGCGCTATTCAAGCCCTACATACATATATCCCTTCTTCTGTTTCGAAAGAGATATTTTAAAGTAACAAAACTTTTGTCTCAAAACTTAAGATCTTTATTAATGAGAGCTGAAATGTGTGTGTTTTTAAACAATTAAGTAGGCAAGTTACCGTAACTTCACTAAAACCCGCTTAAGTCTTCAAGATTTCAACATAGTTCAGTAAAAGAAAAGTTAAATTACATCTAAGCTTTTTATTTTGTTTGTTTGAAATACAGTGTGGGTATGTTTAACAATGTTATAGTTAGGACATAACATGCGAAATTATTATTTTACTCTCTACACTTCGTATATTTAAAAACGTTTACAACATTTAAATTAAAGAATAAAGGAACAATTGAAAATTAACTAGAATAGAATTTAAGAATTTTAACTAAATAAATAATAGAAATTAATAGAATTTAACTATTCCCAGTCATAGTAAAGAAATTGTTAAACAAAAGTATACTTTACTTTTAAGCAAAGTGTTGAACAAAGTTCCACTATTCAATTATCGTATTAAGTCGGAATGTTCCGTTAAAAGTTTTTGTAAATAGTTTTTGTAATTAACTTTAATAAAACAATTAATGAAATGTTCTTTTCAAAGTTTTTCAAATGAAAATGGTTTACTTAATTGTATATTTGTGTGAGTTTTATAAAGCGTTATTTAATAGGTATTAAAATTTACTGGTTCAAATATAATTTTTGTATCTCTTTAAAATACGAGTTAATTTTTATTTGCATTCGATTATTAGTTTTTAATAAACCATTGCAAAAGAGTTTAAAATTAAATTATCTGCTGCCTTAGTGCAAACGAAACGGAAAAATGTTTTTTTTATTATGAAATTTTATCACATTTTAGTTCTGCCGAAGTCAAAGGAAAGGAGGTATCATTTAAATTTAAAAGCATATTGTATTGTAGTGCGTCTGGGTCATCAATTTGTAACACATAAAAGAAGCATAACTCCTTTTGACATCCCAATAAATTTATAATCCAACTCTCTTGTATTTAAGTTACTTTTCAATTTATAATAAATTTCTTTAGTTAAAGTTTTTTTTTTTGCGAAGAAAAAACTTCGATTGCACAGGTTAGTATAAATAGTAAAAAAATAGTGAGTATATAGAATTAAATAGTAGTATATAAAATAATAGTGAGTATATAGAATAAAATATCTTTGAAGAATAAATATCTTGAAGGAATAACGTTTGATAGAATTTACACAGCAGTTAAACATTTCATCGTGTGATGACAGACCAGTGTGCTGCATTTTTATTAAGTCTGAATTTATTTTACTTCGGTATAGAATAATGATGATTTAAATAATTCTATTGATAGGGGTGTCGGCAAATTGCTGCAATAATATATTTGTGTAGTTCACATAAAGAAATAGCATAAAAATGGAAAATATAGAGAAATAAGACATTAAATACGAAATATGAATTATTAATATCTCAATATTCCATTGGAAACTTGTGCAACACTAGCAGTAAATTATACAGTAGATACAAATATGCAACAAATTAGAGTATATTTCTAAAACCGGAATACACTAATTTTAAAAGTAGCGAAATATAACTGCTAACCATTTAAAATGAAATAAAAAAAGGTTACACAAAGAGTGAAAGACCTAAAAAGATAATGCACATATTTTTACACCTTTCCCAAAACGCATCAAAATTTCATATCAATATTTACCATTTGATACGTTTAGTAAAATAACCAAATAATTATATTTTTCAATCACACTTTTATCATCAATACGCCTTTTACATTTCCTCATAAAAATCGACATGATTTTTTAAGCGCATTTAAAAAGAGAAACACAGTAGATAAAATGAAATCGGAACATTTTACACGACGCCAAATAAACGAATCATCAAAGGCAGTCTCGTCAAAGAGCACGGAAATAAGAAAAATATTAAGACGTTGGCTGCGCCTATCGCCTCGAACATATAAAAGGCGGGGAGGATTAAGCTGCAAAAGCTACCAAGAATAAGAAAGAAATAACGCTTTCTGCATATTCCACTGTTAGTGCAAGAAATAAATGTTGCCAGACGTAAATTTTTAACAACGCTTTCTGCATATTCAACTGTTATTGAAATAATGAAATGTTGCTAGACGTCAATTTTTAACATTGCCGAGAAAAGTGTCTGGGACTTTGTTAAAAATGGATGTAAACATTTACGAGCAATTTGTGCTACTAATTTCAAACACTTGAAGGGGATCATAAATAGGAGAATTTTCGAGAAAAATATCTATTGAAAAATTGCTATTTTTATGTAATTTATACACAAATTCTAGACGTCTGCAGTGACTCTGTAGGACTTTAAGATGGCCGTAGTTGCGCACGGATAGAATAACTCCATTTTCACAATTTCTTAGCTGCTGGAGTTGTAAAAGTTTAGAAATCTACGATCACCGGAGTATCGTAATTTGTGTATAACCAGTTTAGCGATTTTTTAGATAACAGAAGACAATTTCGCACATTCAACATAGTTGACCATTTATTATTTTAAATGGTTTTCAAAAACTTTGTCTAAAATAATCACATTAAAAAAATTGAGTAACGTTTAAATAAAACTAGTCGCGATAACTTCGTTTAAATTTATTTTGAAGTTACAAAATTGGGTCGCATTTTGCAACTAGCTAACATTAATTTTAAACCCTGGTCTGGGATCAAACTATTTCTGGGATCTTTACGAGTAGATAAATATATAAAACATACAAAATAATTTCGTTTCGTCAAAGTTTTTCGTTTAAACTTTGAAGCTATCAAAAAATTTCTTCCATTTCCTTTTTTTCTTATAGCTCGATTTATACTATCATTTAAAGCGCAAATAATGGCAAATAATTTGGTGCATTAAAAGAAATTAACCCATTAATGATTCATTTCGGAATACCATTAACACCTTTATATCCGAACAAAAACGTTAGCTTAAATTTATTAAAATTCGTTTTTCGTGTAACTTAAGGAAAGTAGACTAACAATATGACACTCATTAACTGTGCTGTTTCCCTTCTATATGCAACAAGTTGCAGGGTAGTTGCTTGAGTATCTATGTAGCTAATTTATTTCATTTTTTATTTAGTTTTTATTTATTTCGAAGATGTATTCACACGACAGTTTTTTTTAATATCTTAAATGTGTTTTATTGAATTTACAAAGAACCGTTCGAGACATAAACTAATATATTAAGCATTAAAATACAAAAAGATCAAACGATATTGATGAAGGCTTTAATGATATGATTTCGGAAGTATTTCTGCTTTTCGGATTCGAATCACGGTTCTTTCATATAAAACAGTACTTTATAACTGTATAACTTGGTCTTTGTAGCTTGGTCAATAAGGATATCTTGATTGTACTTTATCATTAAAAAATGTCTTTGTCATGATCAAAACTAATGAAACCATTCTTAATACTTCGGAAAAGAAGCAAAAGTAGCGTTAACAGAAAACGAGTGTTTTCTCAAACAAACCTACCAAAAATATCCACGAAGAGAAAAGTTCCCAGGCCATTTGGAACGCATCGTGGAAACCATTTTGTTTGTTATCGTGATGACGTCAATAGCTCAACGAGCGGACTCCACCAATCCGGATGCGACGTTTATTTGGAGTTGGTGCTATAGCTGTGATCGATCCTTAGCGCATGAAACAAAAGGTGTTATAAACCAAGTGAAATAACACTTGTTAAGAAAAAAAAAGGGATCCCGGAATTCCTCGAATGACGACGTCAGTAGAGCTGTTCTACTGAAAATAGAATTTCTGTTATGGAAATGGCCATAATAAATAGCTTACAGTTTCTTTATAATCAGATAAGAATAATATCTCGGTATATAATATGTATAGTTACTTGAGTTTTTTTTATAACTGATTATTTAGATTTCATTAATTTGGAAGTTGCATTCACGCGATAGTTTTCATTTTTTTTATTCCGGTAATTCACTCTGTAAAAATAAGTTTTTTTCCGTACAATCTTCATATTCCTAAAATTTATTTAACATATGATACAGCATATGATGATGCAAACTTTAAAAAACAAATGTGTAGCAAAAGATGATTTTTGAATTCGTCATAAAGAGTAATTAATTTTTATGTTGTTGCTTATTTATGTCAATTGTAAGAGTTTCGGAAGGAACGTAATCCTAGAGTAGTTATTCCCTCCCTACACTCCTGACATCCGATGCATAAAATTTTCTGACAGAGATTTATCATCCGACTAAAACTTTATTACTTGTTTAATTGACGTGACAAGTTTTCCTGACAACCTTCTTTCATGAGTTAAACTAATATGTGTACTACCAGTTTATTCATTATTATAAAGGGCATGTTTTGTATCATAAATACTATTTGTATTTTAAAGTGGATTATTAATTTATTTAAAAGGATTTATGTCGTATAAACGAGTTCGTTTCTGAAACAGTTTGCATAATTAAATGAAAAAATAAAACACAGCATACAGTTTTGTGATAAATATTTAAATTTTTAGGATTAGGTACTTTTTTTTAGGAAACTTTATTGTTCTTATTAGCGTCGTGTCATTTTGCTCTAAGAAGAGATTAAAGGTAATTTTTTTTTCAAAATTGAAGACTAATAATAAGACTGACAAATGAAATATAAAGTCTTCTAACTAATTTTTAGGGGCATAAATATGATTTTTCATATTTTATAAGAACTAAAAGCCAATTTTGTACAATGACAAAAATATTTCCGAGCAAATTCGTATGCTTGTTTTGCGTATCCAAATAACCAAATTATTAAAGGTTTTTATGCTCTCTGAGGTGAAATAAAAAAAAATGCATATTAATATTGCATTTACCTTAAGGGTAGATACATATCGCACGGTGTAACACATTTTGACACCAAATCACACCCTATTACCATCAGCCATCCTTTACCCAATTTCATTTTCCACTCAAAAACAAATTCAGCACATCAAATCCGAATCATCGTCACCTCGTTAGAAAAACGACGGCAAAAACAAATGGAAACTTCAAAAGCAAAAACCTGCACTGCTTTGACATCGCTGCATTTAGATATTTTTGTGCCATAAATCTTTTTATCTACTCTACTAAACGATTTTTTTAAATTTATACATTGCTATAGTTAAAAAACTTCAGATTATTTTATATTAGCTTCCACACTACGTTTATAACGTAAAAAGTGGAAGTTATTATAACCGTTCAGTCCGTCTGTCTGTCCGTCACCCACTTTCATATCCTGAATTACAAATGCTACGGACAAGTGTGATACGTCAAAAAATTCAGCGCATCGAAATTAGAATACATTGAAAATTTCAGAAAAGAATTCGAATTCGAAGTACTTCAATTATTTAAAAAACTGAAAAATTTAATGCTCATTTAAAAAGCATAGGAAGCCATTTTTATTAGAATTAAATCACCATTGCCATTCGCAACAATCGCTCGAGAAACTTTCTATTTAAAAGCGAGGAATATTACTTATTTATTCTTTGAAATATAAATTAATTTTTTCAAACGATAAGTAATAATTATTGAATTTTCGAAATAAAATAAATGAAACTAGCCAAATTTAGCATGTAAATGTTTAATATAGAATATTAATGCTGTGTTTGTCGCCTTTTTACCTGTTAAACACAACTGTTGTGTGGAAGCGGGTTAAGTGACAGATTCTGTTACAAACCTACTTGTTTTATTCAAAACTTGCTAAATTGTGCCACATTGTTCCAAATAAATGAGCAACCACAGTGCATGCCGTACATTTTTTAAAGAATACCAGAAGGAATAAGTCAAAAATGAAGCTCTCATATTTTAAAAGGAATTGCGCCTGTTATTAAAAATAATTTTTTGTAATAGAACATTAAATGTCTTTGAAAACCAGAAAAAAATATTTACGAAATTAAAACGACAAATAAAAAATATTAGTGTCAAAAGGTTAAAAGAATCCGAACGAGTAGTTCTGAAAAAGCTAAAATAACTTAACTTTAAATACTTTATATAATGCTCACATATATTATAATATTACTGACAGACAAAAAAAAGCATAAGATAGGCATCTGAGTTCATATATTTTAAACAAAACGGTTAAAAAGGAAGTTGAAAGGGTGAGGAAGGGGTTGGGAATACGGACAGACGGGTGGACGAATAGAAAGACGGCCGTACAGACAGATGGATGAAAAGTATAAAATATAGTTTTGCGATAGACTAACGTTTATTTGCTGTCTTCTTTATTAGTTCAGATTTGCTTAATACATTTGTTTATACAATAAAAAGATACTGTTCAATGGTGTTTTTATATTTTGAACTATATACCAAAGTTTAGTGGAACTTTAAACATGAAAACAGTTAAAATAATAAATTTAATTTTAATATATTGAATACATTGTCAAATTTCACCGCCCTTTCAAAATTTTACAGCCTATTTAGAAATACGACCTTGTTTTTGGACGTTTTTTTATAGTATTTTTTATTTCTACCTAATGAACAGAATAATCATCAATGCATTTTCGTTCTTGTTAATGAAATATGCTGTTAGGAGTTATTACGGAAATCTTTTTACCCACGAAGTTCATTAGTGGTTGGTAAAATTCGATACTGATTATGATTCATTATGATTTGAATTTCCAGAAAAATAGAGTTTGTTTTAGCCTGAGAGGGCCTGGTTTGCTTTTCGCCACACAAAACTACAGAAACTACGCCCCAATTCCGAGCTGCTAGGACAGCGATAGGCAACGCTAAAGGGCAGAAATGCTAGTATTGCAGACATTTTTGCTAAGTTGCAGGCAGACAAAAACATTATAGTGCGCTTTTTTTTCAGGGAGGGGTTAACATTCAGAAACATTTTAAAGATTGACACTCTTAGATAAAACATATATACTTAAACAATTAAAAACTATTAAAATGGTACTCTGAACTAAAAGTAAGGAAATTGTAATTTAAATGCAAAGATTGCAAAATAACAAAACAAAAATAAAGTAGCTATTCAAAGAAAAATCCTTAAGCGTTCAAAAACTAACGTTTTTCAAACGTTTAACATGTTTCACAGATTCGAGCCGTCCAGTCGACTGTTAGTTTGTGTTGTGCATTTTTCTGAAGAAGGCGAGCTTCAGACTAGCAGAAACATGTAAAATTTTTAACAATTAACTATTTGTTCAAATAATATATGTTGTTTCTTTATTGAATTCTATCATGATATGCAGTTACTTATAGGCATTATAAAACGAAAAATGTTTAGAAGTATAATGTCTTGTATTTCAATTTTTTTTCTATTGTTTTAATTTCTATCACTTTGAAAGTCTTCAATTTGAAGTTTTTTAAAGGGACACAAATTTTATGCAAATCTACTGCTCTTTACACAATTACAAAAATTGTGTAAAGAGCAGTAGATTGCCGATGGAGGTGCTAGGACGTCCATACCAGATTCGAAACCTCTGGAAAAAATACCAACTTTTGTTTAGATGATATAAAGAGAGTAAGTTACAGTTCTTTCAAAGCTACGAAGCAAAAAGATGGAGGGATGCCTCCACCCGGAAAACGAGCCACTGGAACCTTATTTCGAAATAATATTTTCCCCTCGTAGAGAAGAAAACGAAAACACTGGACAGCTACAAAAACAAATGGATTATCACAAAAGGAAGAAATATATGTCACAATGAAGCTCAAATAACAATCCTAGTATATCTTCAAAAAAATTTAGTTCTTTAGTGTTTTTTGAGTGACCTTATTTGGAAAAACTCTCACGTTGAAGTTTTTTTTTGCCGTTCAGCTTAGCTTAAATGCAAAAAATAGCAACGCATTTGTTATACTTGATCTTTAAATAAGTAAAATTGAATAGCCATACATTACTTACCGCAAGTAGTTTATAAAGTTTTGAAAATGAAACCAAATTTGTTTCTTAAAATCACAAAAATAAACATTTCAATGTATTTTCAAAGCTTAGCCCGTTACGTAACTCTTAACTACGAGTAAGTTTAGTTTTTATTTTTAAAAAAATCAGTGTTAAAAAGAGTCATAACAAATACAGTGCTTAAAACAATTAACTAAAATATTACTATTTACTAAAATATTTGAGCTTCACTGTGATATATATTTCTTTTGTGATCATATATTTATTTTTGTAGTTGTCCAGTGTTTTCGTTTTCTTCTCCAGCACTTTGTGTGCTTTTGTTAACCTTTTCAGTTCCAACGCTTTATTTTTTATTCTAAAAATCTAAAATTTATGAAATAGATTCATTATGCATCCAGAATGAAATGGTAAAAAACAGGGGGAAAATCTTAATTTTTAAAACTAAAATTTAAGGGAATTGGAATCATAGCTTTTGAATGAATTATAACAATAATTTTTTCAAAACTTTATTTGTAAAAAAAGGTAAAATCAATTTTTAAACATCTAAGAACGCAAGCGTGAAGAACATATTTTGGGTCAATTTATTTCATAAATTTTTTTTGGGAGTGAATTTTATTTTTACTATGTTTTCATATTTTCATGGAATTAAAACAAACATTATTTAATTCTTCAAAAGACATGATTCTTCCATCTAACGATAAATAAGTGGGAGTTCAACTTAGTGAGAAAAATATCGGAATCTGGGGACGATTCCAAATGGAATTATTGGGAGTGAAAAGGTTTAAACCATGCGCTCCCCTTTGAGCAGTGTTGAATTAAATCGTTTGAATTTTACTTAGAACTATAAGCAACATCAGTTTTCTAATAGTATTAATAATGAAAGTTTAAAAAGAGCGATAAAATATGGATAATAGTAAAAATATAAATTTTTATATTTAAAATTTTACACGATCAAAATATATCTGAAAAACCAAATGGAGACGTAACTTAAAATAAAAAAAAATCCTTCAAGACGAGTTTAAAAGTATTTTTCAGAAAACAATCTAGATCCATAATTATGCGGTGCAAAGTTATTCAACAAAAAAAAAAAAGTCTAGAACTCTAGATCCATATTTTTTCTTATAAAAACTGAAACATGTAGGAGTCGAACTTTCCACATCTTATAGTGGATTCGGAATAAGCATCAAGATACGAAGGAAGTTCTTCAGTGAAAGGCTCTTGAGGCAACGACCCCTGGCGGATAAGTTATGATTCCAACTTTTCACATGTTCTGGATTTTGGCCAATTGGGTGCACGATTTCCAATGGATTATATTGCACTCATATCTCTGCTTTTCCCCATATCTTTTGTTTGGATTAGAATTAATTCAAAATTTTATTCTGATGTAAAAAATAAGAAGTGTGGAGGGATCTTTAAAAATGGAGTTTAAGATAAAAATATTATTCATGGCATGTTCTTTATCGTTGTTGAACCTTTCTGTAATGGATGGAGATTTTGTTGGACATCCATTTGAAAGTTTTTGTTAGAGATATTTGTGGAAATTGATTTAGTTTTCAAAATACCTTAATATTATTTGATTTCTTTTTATTCTACAGCAAAAAAAAAATGCAGTAGCCCCCGTTTTTGGGGATCTGTGGTTAATTGAATCAACTGCTTAAGGGGGTATGGGACACAAAATCGTCCAAAATATCGAAACAAAAATTATTTGTTAAAAAAAATTCAACTTATTTTAAATTCAACGACACCAAAATTATGCTTCTACGTTAAGTACAACTCTAATTATTTTAAGCTAACTATATTAAGCTTAGGTATGAAGTGTTTGAATTTTGTAACTTTGAACCCATTTTTCTCATTGATGGTATTTTTCCATGTGTTACCAAGTTCAAATTCAGATTCAAACTTCAGATCTATTTGCAGAATATTTTTAAAACTTGCTACAGTATATTTTCAAACATATTACTTTAATTTGTCTTTAGGGAATAGTTGTAAATAAATTGTTTTTTTTTATTAATTTTTAAAAAAATAGTGAACCTGTGAAATTATTAAAAAAATAGTGAACCTGTGAAATTATTAAAAAAATTTCAATAATTAAAAAAATAAAACTTTGACAAATAACAAAATTCCGTAAAGAAAGTTTGTTAAGTACATTTTCCTGTTTATAAAAATGCAAGATTTTTGTTTGTCAAAAAATTATTTATTGACAAACAAAAATTTTGCATTTTTATAACAGGAAAATGTACTTAAACTGTCTTTACGGAATTTTGTTATTTGTCAAAGTTTTATTTTTTTTAATTATTGAAATTTTTTTTTAATAATTTCACAGGTCACTATTTTTTTAATAATTTCACAGGTTCACTATTTTTTTAAAAATTAATAAATAAAAAACAATTTATTTACAACTATTACAAAACAAACAAAAATTATTTACAATTAAAAATTATTTACAAAAATAAGAAACGTCACTTTTTGACACAATTTATTTTTTTAAAACAAAATTAATAATTTTTTAAAATCTTTAACTATCTAAAAGTGTTAGTATATTTAGTATACATTTGTGGAAAAAAAATTATGATATCAGCAATATTAAAAATTGAAATATTTTCTCACTAGAGCTTCACGAGGGCTATTGGCGACACTTCTAAATCTGATTAAATTACGTAGAACCGAACAAAACTACTTTTACATAAGAAATTCGTACATATCTGGATAAAACCACTACTGGCAACATCATTGGCTACATTAACAGCATCATCACCCTAATTTTCTCTTTCAAGACTAAAAGGCTGTAAACAATAAGTAAAAGGAACAATAATGTGCGGCAAAATCGCGTGCCAAAGATAAGAGACGGAACAGTGCCGGGGTAACGGGGCAGAAAGCACTCAAGGGCTAGCTTGAGGTTCTGTAAGAGCTATTGGCTTCAGTTAAAGTGGGATTATGTCTTGTATAGCGATCTAGGGAAGAAAATAATGCTTATCTTCATGCATGTCAGAGGGTATGGGACTTATTGGTGGTCTTTGGGTTTTGCAATATTTTGTGGCTTTTACGTCACTCGAAAGGTATTGTCGACGGTCTAATAATTTTGAACCGTAGTTAAGTGTCATGGCTGACAACTGAGCTGGATTCCGACGCAACCTTACAGCAACATAGTACGTTGCAGCGCGACAGACTTAAGGTGCATTAGTCTCATATACAAGTCTTCATTATTATTTTTGTGAAATGCTATGCATTTATAGAATGATTGAGACCAGGACAAAACCTGCAAGCGTACCATCCCTGTATAGCCTTTTACCGCGACACTCTCCAGCCTGTAATACCTTGTTTATATTTAGTTATTTTAGCTCTGTAATAAAAACAGTTTATTGGAAATTGCTAATATTTGGGGTTGGCGGAAGGTGATAGGTATGCATTACATTTGCTTTGAATCATAGTTTCTTTTTGGTATCCATCAAAAGTAAAAATACTTATCAATCTTTATTTTGTTGTCATAAAATGGATAATTATGTTTAAACTTTAATTTTAAAACTATATTGGCGCAATTTATTTTCACAATATGTTTGTTTAAGCACAATCTTAGTTCTTATAAACTGAAAACATTCAGAATATATTAGATTTCAAGTTACATTCATTATTTCATAGTTAAAATATGAACGTTTGTCTGGTTTACGCAAAAAATCTTATTCTCAACTACAATGGTTAGTTTAGTTCAAAGCATAAAAGTCAAAAACTTTCAAACGACAAAAACTGTTACTTTACTTGATGTAAAAAGAAGTAATATTAAATAATCCTTTTTATTTTTGGATACATATAAACTTGAATTGTACATCGACTATTCTTTTCAAGTAAATATATATGTTTAAGAACCCTTTCAAATGTTAGTTTACTTTTATGTTAAAAGACGTTACACAGAGACTTTTCTAGTACAAATAAAACAACTTTTATTCAAAAAAAATCTAAGGAATGGCTAAAACTACCCATGAGACCAAATGCAAATCCAAATGTCGCAGATAAAACCATTTGACTTTCTTATTCAGCAACAAAAGATCATTCGTGATTCCAAAACAAAGTTTTCGACTCGTTAAACTAAGCTATGGACATCTAAACTTTTTAATTTGAGGTTTGGTAGGTTAGTTTAACTTTGCTCCATAGCTATACGTAAAGGCAATTGGTCTGCATACAAATATTAGGGGTGAGCGGGGGCTAATGGGACAATTTTTTATTAACCTCTGTATTTCAGCAAAAATAGAAGAATTTTTATTTGCTTTTTTATAAGCTCTTAAATTGAACATTCGTTTACTTAAAAAGTCATTCGACATATGTTAAAACATTACCATATTTTAGCTGCTGAGGATTTTATACAAACATGTAATTGTCCCATTAGCAAAACAAAGCTTCCAATGTTTACATAGGGGAGAGTGGGGGGCTAATGGGACAATTTTTTTTAACCTCTGTATGTCAGCAAAAATACAAGAATTTTAATTTCTTTTTTATGTTCAGTTCATGAGCTTCATGAACTGAACATTCGTTTACTTAAAAAGTCATTCGACAAATGTTAAAAATTACCATATTTTAGTTGAGGAGCATTTTACACAAACATGTAAATATCACATTAGCCCTATGTGGGACCTATTGGGACAGGGTGCAGGGCTATTGGGACATGGTAGTTGCCTTATTTAAAGTTTCAAAAATTGGAAAAGGAATCAGAAAATGACCTGAAAATAAAATTTTAAAGCAAACACCATTTACATAATGAAATTTTATTTTTTAAACAATTATTTCCCTTTGAAAGGTGACGTATTAAAGTTAAAACTCAAAATCGAAGATGTTTCCATAATTTTTGTTGAATCACTGGAAAAGATAATTTGTAACCAAATCTTTAAAAAAATTCTCTCAAATTTGTCCGCTTTTCAAATTACGTGAATTAAAAAAAAAACTGTATTGATCTTCAAATAGCCTACCCGGAGTTCATTGCGATCTATTTCAGAAATCATGCTAACGTAATAAATAGTTTGCTTTCTAGCAAATTTTACCAACAACAAATCATTTAACTTCACCAAGCTCTGTTCAGATGTAATTAATGAAATTGCAGGGAAATGTGGAAAAATGTGTTATCATTAAAGCTACTTGAGCTTTCACTTATTATACGATAAAAAAAAGTTCAAAAAGTTTAAAATTTAAGTTTTAAAAAGTTTTTGGCAACTTCACTGAATAAGATATTAGAGATTTATATAGATTCTTCAAGAGAAGCATACAAAGCTAGGTTTATTCGTGTCCTATTAGACCCCACAGTTTCTGTCCCATTAGACCCCACAGTGCTATTATTTATAAACTAGCAAATAAATTCCCGTACTTCGCACGGAATAAAAAAAAGTTTTAATTGATCCAAGTATATGTACAATTTAATTCATTATAGGATAATAAACTTGTTATTATTCCCGCTCGTTATAAAGTATATAAAATACTGTTACTTATATTACCTTAAAATCCAAAATATAAAAATACGCTATAAATGCACTCATAAAAGTCATCGTAATTTTCTTCATAAACATATAAAATCTTTTAGCTCATTTGGCGCGTTTTTGGAAAGAATTTGGCGAGAAAAGAGATATAGCTACAAACACTCTTGTTATACAGCTCTAACACAAAGGCCTTCGAAAAACAAACCAGCTTATAAATTTAAAATATATATATATATTTGGCGCGTTTAGGTAAGAATTTGGCAAAATATTTGGCGAAAAAGTGAAAACAAAACCATGATGTGTAGCTCTAGTACGATGGCCTTGAACGCTTTTTTGGAAAGAATTTGGCGAGAAAAGAGATATAGCTACAAACACTCTTATTATACAGCTCTACCACAATGGCCTTCGAACAACAAACCAGTTTATAAATTAAAAAACAATATATATTATTTGGCGCGTTTAGGTAAGAATTTGGCGAGTTTGGCAACGTATTTGGCGAAAAAATGAACAAAACCCTAAAATGTAGCTCTAGTATGATGGCCTTGAACAACCATCATAGTTATAATTCACGGAAGTAGCTTAAATATGCACATTTTTGCAATCAACAGAACCATCAATGAAGAAATCCATCACCTAAACCTACAATAAAATGGAGAATAGAATGGAGACTGGACGGAATTACGTCACTTGAAACATATAAATTATTTTTCAAATAATGAATTTAGTTTCTGAAGGTAATGGCAACAGAATAAAATAAACATTTTCAATTTTAAATATTTTCGTTAAAAGTTTTATTTAATTTCTTCAGCAGATGGCATCAGGAAAGTAAAATAATGATCGAATTTGAACGAAAGTGGTGTATTTTTTTCAGAATATTCGAATTTTCTCTAAAAATAGAACATTTTGAGTTCTGAAAGTTCAAAAATCATAATCTAAGTATGAACTACACATTTGTGCCAAGTTACGAGTCAAACAAATGTCTAGTTTATGAGTCTATAAGAGACATACCCCCACAAACAAACAAACAAACAAACACACACACAAAACTTCATTTTTATTATTATAGATGATCCAACACATAACCACGTGTATTTCACCACAGTTTTTGGCATATAATATCTTAATCTATGATATGTCTTCTACCTAAAACTAGAGTTTAATTCATGAAAAGTTTTTATTTAATACTTCAAAAGTGTAAAAATAGATACACTTTTAACTTACTCTGGATTCTCCAAAACAACAATTCTTTTCTCCACTTACACACATGCTTTTAATGGCTAATCTTTGGTTGTTAAAATCTGTAGTGTAACTGTTACAATGTTGTAGTGTAGAAATATTTGTAAAAAAGTATATTTTTTCTGCTTTTTTTGCTCCTTGTCCCATTAGCCCTGCGTCCCATTAGCCCTCACTCTCCCCTAATGAAAATGTATTTTCTTTGAGCTTAATTCTTTGACATCATAAAGGAAGTCTGAAAACGAGGTTAAAATTTATGTGTCGAAAAGAGTTTTTATGGTTTTTGTTTGTTCGAAAAGACCACCTTCAAACCAAGTATAGTTGACTTTAGAATTCTTTAGAAAAAAGTTACACGAGAGGTACAAGTTAAAAAAAATATTACATAATTCAATACTTAAATTTGCTATTGTTTATGCATTTTGGATAAAAAAACTTTTTCTAAATTGCTTGTTTCAAACGCCGTAACTTCTTCCAGGTATCATTTCTATACTTTCTTCGATTGTTGTTCTGTTTCCACGCGACATTGTTTCACCAATCGGAAGTAGATAAAGAATATATTTTCATTCAGCATTTATGTTTCCACTCAAAACCCGAAGCTTGCCCATACCACGAATACAATATTCACCCTTCCTGCACAACTATAAAATATCATAAACCGGAAATTTCCATTACAAACCAAATAATATTATCCTACTTCAACTCATCCCACCATCCCTAAAAGCTATCAGCATTCGGCCTGTTAACTTTACCTCATGATGCGAGCTTAGATCGACAAGATAACCAAGATGCACTCGAGATTTGCACTTAGAATAGCGCCATTGTCGCATCAAAGATCAATGCTTACGCAAATTAGCGTAAAATTTCCATTTTGAATGAAATTACAGGAGGCTCCGTTTTGAATGGACGCGCTCCTATATAGCATGCGCGCCAAGTTAAAGACGCACAGCCGAACTGGCGCCTAAATCAATACGAAAAGCAGATGCCGCTTCGTATGCTTGGATATCGCAAATTTGGCTGTAATATCAAGTTGCAATCTTTTAGGCGAATATTTATGTAATGAATGTAATGAAGCAGAAGTTAACAGTGTTCAGTTGTTAGAGCAAAACGCTTTTTTACAGGAAGATTTAGAATGTGTGGAAAAGACTAAATAAAAAAAGACATTTAAAAAATGAATTCAAAAACAAAATGAGGTCTATAAAATGTAACATTTTTTTTACCGAGCGTTATGAAAATTTTCAAAATTGGTTTATGAGGACTGTTTGCACTGGAAGCAGTCTAGTATAGATTATAGATAGTTGGTTGATTCAGAAATATATTTATAATCGAATTGAGTAAATATGACCAAGCATGTAAAATCAGATTTTTTAAATAAATGAAAAGGTCAAATAATAATGTATCAATTACAATATTACAAATTAAAAAAATTGCGCCGCAGTGAATTTGTTTTCAAAATTTAATAAAAAGTTGCCTTAAATCCTGTGCTTCCAACAATTCCAATGAAGAAATCAGCTCCACATTTTGTCTACTCATCCCTCCCCCTTTGGAAAAATCATTTCTTTAAGGACGTCTTCAGTACAAAAAGAAAAGCTTCTAAAATTTGATATCTGTACGCCCAAAAGTTTTGGCTGGTCGTTGCTACGTTAATTTGTCGGTCAGGACTTCTTCCTTTACTAACAGATTGAAACTTAACGTTTAACATTCGAACTTAAAAATTCAACACTTAAGTGAACACATGCGTGGCTACAGGGTAGGTTGATATTTTTTATGATTTATCCCTATATTAACTTCATTTAGTACAGTTTTTGCTTATGTTATTCGAGCAAGACCGGGTGAAAACATTTTGAAAATTGAGATAATCTGCGAACTTATTTAGTTGTATTTAATGAAATTACGCCTTTTAATTTTTGTAATTTGGCGAGTTTTATTTGGCGGGTTGGCTGGAAATCTCAAATGAAATTTTCTTGGGCGACGTGACAAACCGTTGGAGGATTAATTCCTTAATAAGTTGCCGAAACGCACCGCTTTTGGCGAACGCGAATCGATTCCAATTAATTAAACATGCGAAAATGCCGGATTTTTCTCTGCAAGTATTTCGTTGCTGCCACTACAACCAACGAAGAAGATTTATTTTGAAAGTCTTATTTAAATAGTGGTATGAATCATTTTTTATTCAGGAACTTTCATCTATTTATAACAAGTTAAGGTGCTTTGTAAATATTTGAGTTCCGTTAGTACTGGGGATAGTGTATTTAACAAATTTCATACATAGTTGGTTGATTCAGAAGTACAATTACAATCGAATTGAGTTAATTTGATCAGACATGAAAAATCAAATAAAAATTTCAATCATACTTTCGAAAACCTGTTTAGAAAATATTTACCGATTGATTCGGTTAACTGACGTCACATTAACGTTAGAGCTTTGATGAACATTTACCTGCAAGTATAGCTGCATAAAATATACTTCTTACTTCAGAATTTTATCGGTTTAATATTGAAAACTTCATTTTGATTTTGCTTAAGCATAAGATCTGTTGTTAAACTTAGTTTAAAGTTTGACAATAAGTTAAGTGACGAAGACATTAAATAAATCAAAAACTAATGCAACATAAAAGTGACATTATGCACACATTCAAGATTTTGAAAATGTCAGATTTTACATGCACAAGACCCATATACATACTGTGAGTTTGCATCTAATATGGGATATTGTATTCTAAATCTTTCAACTAGCGATCACATTTGATAAATGGATAAGTGGAATGGTTACGTCTACACTGATGTCACAGCTACGTCAAACGTTGTCTTAAATCCCACAAACCAACCACCTCGCAGTTAATTCGTCTAAACTAGAACATCCACGCCTACAGTGTCGCCAAACTTACGTCAAGTTGTCACGTTACGTCACGCTTCGTCCCGTTTAAACTGTCTATTGCTTTCCGTACGTTACCGGCAACTACTTGTTAAATCGGGTCTAAAATAAATAAGTAAGAGTTGTGTTTGTACCACTATTTTAACAAACTCGCTATTTTTAAAAGACCCATTACCAAATGCCATTTCCTCGAAAGCTGTTAAAAGGGAGACAAAAATATTTGATTAAAGAAGCTGGGTGGAGAAATATGAGACTTCAAGATTATGTATATTTTGGTAAACGTCTTTTAGTTTCCAAATGATGTGTATTTAATGCAATCAAGAAGTCCCAAAAGAACTAAAATAATTTACTTTCTTTTTACTTTAATAATCACAAATACTAGTACTGTACGGGCAGACAGACGGGTGGTCAAGAAGTATAGAATAGACATCAGAAATATTATTATACTCAAAAAGAAATTTTAAAAATTGAATGGTTATAACTTAAACTGAAAGAAGTACATGGGCAGATGGACAAAAAGGCTGACTTGCCATCAGATGGACAAAATGTACAAAAAAAGGTCTTTAATGTCATATCGTTTGAAAAACAATTTTCAAAATTGGATGGTTAGAACGGAATTTAAAAGGGATGCAAGCAGACAGACGTAAATCTCCACAATATTCTTAATTAACTTTTCATTTTTGAATTGCTTCGAAATAAAAAAAAAGAAATAAGTAGCTTAAAAATTGTACTATTTTTGCAATAATCATCTGTCTGGGTGTACGTTATCCACTTTCACAGTTTAAAGTAGAGACGACACAGCCAGAAAGGATTCTTCAGATAAAAATTCAGAATACAATTTTCATTAAACTATTTAGCTCTCCTATCTTAGAATAAACTTCTTTAAAAATGTCAAAAATCTAGAAAAGAGCTGTCGAAATTTAACAACCTAAAAATTTGTTTCAGTCAAAATAAAGCATGGTTAAAATTTGCAATAATTAACTAGAACTAAACTATTATTTAACCGTAAAAAAGAAATACATAGTTATTCACATAATATAAATGTAATAACTACATTTCGCTCTGTTATAACAGAAAATATCTTGTTTCCCATTAATATTTTGTTTAGAATTCTTTTAATATAATTTATTCCATGGATTTTTGTGGCAATGCACAAAAAATATGTGCAACAGAAAAAAAGTCGATGCTATTTTGTTTTCATTTCCCAGTAAGTTCTTACTAACATAACGCCAAGAGCTCTCCTAAATTGTATACTAAAAAGGAAACACGAAAATCTAATGGACCGTCCACTTTAAACATTTTCCTTTTCTTTAAAGGCTTTTGCAATCCTGTTTTTTCTCTCTCTGCCTTAAACATTTAATTTTTCGTCTACTACTTTTAGAATTTTAAGTCTATTGAGTTTGTAAAAAGTACTGAAATTAAACTTTAATATAAGAAATTTGTATTTGACGGATATTAGAATACGCCATTACCAAATATGGATAGCTATAATTTCCAAATATATAAGATAAGACTTATATAAGATACTTATAATAAGATTTTGAATTTCAAAAATGTAGAATCATTCCTAATGATAATAACTTTTTTTTATTTAGTAGTAAGATGTCATTGTTGATTTAGGTACATTTGATTTATAAAATATAATAAAAATGGTATTCCGCAGTGGATAAATTATGTGCAGGGGATAAATCATATCTAAAAATTATTTTAAATAAATTAAATTATTTGTAACTAAAAAAACAGAGTAAAGCTAAATAAAACCACTTCCACCAAAAAAACTATTTTTTTAAATAAATTAATGCATTCGAATTTAGATTAATTTCTTGGCTGTTTATTTTGAAATATCCTTGTTATTTCATATTTTTCTCTATCTTCAATGGAACGTCAGATTTAAAATGAAAATCAATCTTAAATTAATTAAAATTAAGGAACTTGTCAAGAAGGTGACATTTAAGATAAAAAGTGGCATCTTATGGCAAAAAATAAAATATTAAAGTAAGCGATTGTAATTTCAAAGTATATATATTTTTAATCGATTAAATAAAATACGTTTTATAGCGTTAAATATGTTATGTATAATATGTTACTAAATAGATGTTTGTGTATTTATCTTCAAGAAAAACGAAATGTATAGAATAATAATTCTGTTGGCTAAAATGCATTTTGCAGCATCTAAATTTTCTTTTGGATTAAAAGATAACAGTAATTATTTTCGTATTGCGTCGGAAAATAAAATCTTCCTAATAGATTTGGATCGTCTTATTAAATTAGTGTAATTAAAATAAATTGTTAACAATAAAAAAAATAGTGTTTTATCAAGTTAATGTACGAAAGTTGATGCAAGTAGTTCAAATTGTTTAGTACAATTCACTTAACTATAAGGCATTGTGTTTTTTTAATGGTTGCAGTAGTTATTGTTTTCAATTACGATTTGTATTGAAAGTTAGTCACAGAAATATAATCCAAACTCTAACATATTATTTGTGAATACCATTAATGCTGTCATTACCAAATCAAAACTTTGGCTTTGAGATTTTTAAATTCTTTTTCGTTTAACTTAATCTAGCTTGCATAAATTATTTAGTGTTATGGTATTTGTGCTATTTATATTTTGTTTTTTAGATAAACTAAAGCAGAAAGCTTTTTTTCTATTTACAATTTTTTTGCAATTCTTTGTTAAAGAGTTAGGATCACTGGGCTATTAACTATTAAATTCTGCAGGATCATTAACAATATATTGCCTCTTCAACAAATTTAACTTACTATGAAAGAATTGTAATTAAAAATAAACCCTTATTGATTATTTCCATCTTTATCACACATGACATTTTTAACAAACAAGAATTTGCTTTTGACATCATAAAAATAATGTAAATACTAAGAATTATGTGGCTGTTTTACGGAATATTTATTGATTCAATTACTGAAGTAAAATTCATATTTTTCTTTCCAAAGTCCATACAAGAACAAAAAACCTAAACAAGGCAAACTATCTTAACTATTATTTACTCAACCATATTTTCCTTTTTTTTTCATTTAACTTAAGTACATATTGTTAAATCCTCAACAACTTTATTCTCCAATGTTTTCCAAACTCATTACTCTAACTATGACGTGAAATTCTGGAATGGTCTTAATAAATCACCGTTATTAACATCTCAAATAAAGTGACGTGGGACTGAACACATCTTTAATTTGATGCCTTTATCTAACCCAAAGGAGCGCCAAATAATGTGGTAAATACATACCATAATTAAGGTACTTTGGGATTAGTATAAATCAATAGACCCTAATTAGTGGTGGGGTTTAATTTCGGTTAAACAATGCAAAAATATTATATATTTTGACCAATACATCTTAAAAAAAAGCTTATTGATTTTTTTAAAAATTATCTAACAGTGTGTTATTGGTATTAATGAAATTATATCGCGATTAATTACCGTTTATATGTGTCAATGTAAAAGTTCATATTTTTTTTAAAAAAACTTACATTTTTATAGATTAATATTTATGAAAGATATAGTTAAGAGTACACGAAAGCTACTTTTTACATAATTACTCGTTACCCTAATTGAAAGGAAACAAACCGTCTCAAAAACAATTAATAGAAACATTTGCATATTTGTCGAAATAATTTTTTTATATGGACTTTAAAATTGAGTTCAAATATTTTTAAAGAGCAAAAATGAAAAAATTTAATTTAGAGTTCAACGATGGAAGAATTGATGTGTAAAAATATTCTATCATTTCTTTTTGTATAAATAATACAGAGTGGCGCAAATAAAAGTGGCCACATCATGGAGATATGAATAAGATAGATATGTTGCCAAGTCAAAAACCAATGCAAACACAGGTTTGCTAAGTGAAGCTATTGATCGCTTCAATATTAAGCCCAAACAAACGCTTGGCGAATTATTTGCAGGCAACTTTGCTATGGTTTGACAAGCTAGTTGGAATGCAATGTAAACTGAAGGTTTGTAGAGCTGTGCACCGAAAGTTCCCACTAGTGATTATTTCAGCCGTTATTTATCCCAGAGAATAGGACCTTGTGTTTTTGTTAATACAAAACATTCTAAATTAATTGCAAGATATAAAATGTGGTGTTTGGCCCCGTTTCGGAATGTTTTAAGACTTGTTCAAATCAGATCCTATCTGACTCCATTTCGTAACTAATCGCTGCGTGGCACTCTTTTTGACACTTGTACACGCATGAATTCCTTTGCAAACACATGGCCACATTTTCCCCACGAATTCTTTTTAATAAAATTTTCTACCAGGACACCCTCTGCTGTACTTTGAGTATCATCTTCAACCTGTGCACTGATCAACTCACTCATATACAGCCGCAACTCACACTTACGCACTAAGATCCAAACTCGCCAGCAGTCCATGAGTAGCTCTAATGTGATGCTAAACCAATCCAACCAATGCAAAACCAGGTTTGCCAAGTGAAGCCGTTGCACGCTTGAATAATCTTTTATTTCGACTTGAAGGCTTTCAGACGGCTTCAATAGTTTTTCTCGCCAAGCATTTCAGTGCATTCTTATCTCTACGCCGGGGCCACTTTTATTTGCGCCACCCTGTATTTTGAGAAACTTTAGATTGTCGTTCAATGACATTTTATTGACACTAGACCTAACTCAAAATATGTACTCAACTTACTTTACTCAGCATTAAAATATTTTGCATTCAACATTCAACTATTAATTTCAAAATATCTCACTAAAATTAAGTTAAAGTTTGATATAGTTTTGTAATGTTAAAAGTTTTTGTACTTTTTCGGACGTGGGGGCAGTTGATTATAACAAAAGGAAGGTACTAACACTAATGTATATTTCTGAAAAACTATTTATGTATAGCTATTACAGTTTTTCTAATACGAAATGTACACATTAAAATAGGCGAAACACTTTTTTTACTCTTTATTTTTTACTTATTTGTAAAAAAATGTTATTTGTCACAATGGCCAATTGGCCATATTGAACCTAAATAACAACTCTCAAAATATAAATCATATACTCAAAACCATTTATGAGAAACAGCATTTTGCATCTCTGTGGAAATCAGTTGCTCTACTACGCTCGGTCCCTTGACATTGTAGCGGTCAAATTGTGTTCATAAATCCTTCGGAGGAAACAAGAAAAATTACGAGGCGTAGAATTCATTGCAAAGAGAATAGATGGGGGCGGATACCTTAACAAGATTCTTTCTTCTCGAAAAATTTATTTTGGAAGGGAAAATGAGTCTGTTTTTCTTCTAGGCAGCGATCGAAAATGTTATTTTCGGCTGAATTTAAGACAAATGAGCTTAGTTTTAAGGAATGAAATATAGTAAGTCAGTGGATATGGATCACTTGAAAGGTTGGAAAGTCTATTTGTGTTGATGTGGCCAAGAGTGCCGGTTAATGGTCCTAGTCTATATTTGAAAATAGAATATAACTAAATTCTTTAAAAAAAATATATGTATAATTTAGTTTAATTAATCATACGTTTTAGGTAGAGAAATTGTAAGCTGATCCTCTAGATTTGAAAATTTGAATACGTTTTTCTGCCTACTTTCCTTTTTTTTTACTTCAAAAGAATTTTAAAAAATGTGAAAGTAGGTATTGAAATGCTGGAGATATAAAAAAAATTATAATTGAAATTCACAAATTTAGCGGTAAATAATTGATTAACCAATTATTTATAACTTTACAGACAATCGTTCATAATATTTTAAGTTGCTATATTACTTTTACCATTAATATAATACAAAGTATGAAATACTTTTAGAAAAATAAAAATAATGCTTTCAGACTATAATGAAGCATTAAATAAATGTTTAAACTTCTATAATTACAACATCGAAAAAATCAGATCCTTAAAGTGACATCAACACTTGACACTTCAACAGTTTCTATTACCATTGTTCTATAAGAGAATTAGTGTTCCTTTAGGAGCAAATAACTTTTAACTGGGAAATTCTATTCACAGTTTTCATTCTCTTTTACAAAATTGTTTTCAGCAATAAAGTTTGTACGAGACAAGGTTTAAATTGCAGAACAATACGGCCTACAAGTTTTTTAAAATTTGCCGTATTGTTCTTTATAAAGTTATGGTTTTGGCAAATGTTCTGTATTTCGAAATGAATTCAAATTCGACAAGAATTTGAATTCAATGGTTCTTGAATTTAAATTCTATGTAGAGTTAAAACAGATCTCCTGTTTAGTAACGTTTTGTCAATTTGTAGAATTAAGTGTTTAAAATTTATTAGCGTTTGAAAAGTGTTGCTTTATGCAACAACCTTTAAAAAATTCCAGCAAACTTTGTATTTTCGATGTTGTATTCTTAGAAAATGCCATGGTGCAATAGCCGTTTTTGGCCGGTAAAGAATACCAATATGACCAGAATCCAAAAAAAGAAATTTATACCTAATTAAAAAGTAAACAGGTAACTACTAATAAGGAAATAATGCTTAACAATTTAGATAATATTTTTTCCATTAGCCACCTTTACACAATTTTTTAACGCATGTATTTTTTTTGTATAAACGTACAGACATAGTTGTATACGACTTGCCGGGAAGGTGAAAATAATTTAACGTATTAATATTTTTTTTCATTATCACTAAGAGAGTATCAGTAATTTCACATTTAATACCCCTTGATATAGTGTTAAATTAATTTCAAAATCGTTTGTAAGAAGCGCAATTAAAGAATACATATTTATAAATAATCATAAGATTAAATTGAAAACTAAATTTAAAAGTTAAAACTTGTATTTACCAATTAGTTCTCAAAAATACAGAAGCTTTTTTGACACTTTTAGTATAATAAATTAGCGTCAGAATTGCAAAAAAATAGCTATTGGACAAAGATTTATATCGTTCTTGCCAAAGTTTAAAATTGTAAATGCTATTAAACGATCATCTTGTTCGGGAAAAAATTTAGAATGAATTACTATCTAATTGTTAGATCAGATAAGCTACTCCAGCCAAATCAAACGTTTCATTTTTAATTATGTTTTTTTTACTGTGATAAATACTAAGCAAACATTTTTTTTTAGTTAAATTTTTCAACTGATGTCATTAAACTACAAACGATTTTGCTTTAGATGTTTATTACTTGATTTTTGCGTAATTTAAATAATATACTTAAAACGTTTACCAATGGTAAATAACTATAACTCGTGAACGTCTGTTTAAGGAATAATCTCCTATCTTCAAATGCATTGATGAATACTAAAAATTCCGCAATCGCATTGTGGAAGGCCTGCGTGTCCCCAGCTTTCGTGACCTAATCTGGGTTGCTATGTGATATTGTTACAGGACTGGTGGTCACCTCACGTGGAACCAGTGTTTTTCGCAGATGACTTAAAATTGAAGGAACTTTTAATGCTTGAATGAAACTAAAACGTTACAAAACGAAAAGGAATGTTGATTCGAAATTGTCTTAGAACTAGTTGGGAGATGAGATGAATTTTTGCCAAATTGTGTTACGTTTTGCGTGGTTCTTAGATCTCGTTGTCTTATAAACAACACAAACACACAAGTTGCGTTTTTATGTATAAGGATAACTTTGCTCTTGACGTTTTGAAAAATTATTTTCGAGACAATTAATTATTACAAACCCTTATAAGCTTACAAATTAGCTTTCGAAAACCAAACTTAATATTTATTAAAGATCCTTGGAGTTTTGTTATTTTGGACGAGTTTCGGCAACGTATCTTGCGAAAATAAGACTAAACCCTGAATATGAGCTCTAGTGCGACGCTTATACCATCATAGTGTCATAAACGTTAACGAATAATTTTATTGCTTAAATATGCATATCAGTCAACAGAAATCATGAAAAATCTCAAAAAACCACAATAATCCGGGAATGGAGCTCCGAATGTACGTCACTTGAACTGTCAATTATTTTTCAAATAATGATTTGTTTCTGAAGTTAATGCAACAGATAAAATAACATTGTCAATTTTATTACTTTTTTAAAAGTTTTATATAATTTTTCAGCGATGCATCAGAAGTAAAAAATGATCGGATTTGAGTCACAAGTGGTGTAGTTTTTTCATGAAAAGTTCGAAACGGAATGAAGAGTCTGATCAAATTCTTAGCTATATTTGTTCGGAGTGAATAATTTTTGTGCAAAATTCGTGACAATCTGTTGCGTGAGGTCTTGATTTTGTCTTTATAACAAACATAGCAAACAACACGGAGTTCTTTATGTTATATTTCGAACATTATGTAAAGTAAGATTTGTAAGCAATTTAAAATGTACGATGGTTATTAACCTCCATTGGTGTAATTGTATGTTTTTTAGCTGAAATGTTACATTTTTGTGTATGATCTAGCCATTGTATAGTTTTGATGTGCAATTTAATATTTCCTGAATATGTTGAAATGAAAAGATCTTAAAATTAAGCTGAAAAAACTTAGCTGAAAGTGTTTTATATTTGATGACGTGTAGTTTCAAGAGATATTATAGTGAAAAACTTTATTATCAACATTACGAATACAGATAAGTAGAGCTAACACGTTGTTATAACAAATACCACAAATGTTCCGTATGTACAGCTTCTAGAAGGAATAGGTTTAATCGCCTATAGGTCAACATTTATAGATAATAATACGCAAATGATTATAGCCTACAGTTTGACGCAAAAGTATAAGGTTCAAACATTTTTATGACAATTAGATGTTTTTATTTCCTACACAAAAATGTTAGACACATGAGACTTCTAAGTTCGTTAGACTGATTGATAAATTAGAACCAAAAATTAAAAAGCAAGCTATCTCTGAAATATACTATGGATTATCATCATAATATAACGTCAAAAACTCGTCGTTCTATAGTGAGAATACAACATGTTAGATTTTGTGAAAATTCATTTTATACCTACGTCCTTGAATTGGTAGGGTTAAATATGACGTTTAATATAACACTCGAGTGGAATTAAAAAAAATACGAGTAAAAGTATTAGTCAAACATTAATAGTATTGTCGAATTCCTTACAGATTTTAAACCATTAAAAATTTATTTTCTCAGTAAAGGAAAATGACATAAATAAATTTTTAATAAGGGAAATAATGTATTGGTGCATAAAAACCCTGAATTTGAAAGTTTCCAGAAGATTTAGTGATTTCTTATTGTTTCGAGGCATCGGATTTCTTTTGTTACAGAAATCGATATGACATTTTTAAATAAAAATTCGAATCGTTTTTTACGAGAACAAAGACACGTGCCATCATTAAAATAAAACTGTGCAAAATGAAACTGAAGTAGTTATAGAAATCTGAATCGCCTTGAGACAAAAAGATATTTGATATTTTTTGCGAGTGAAAGAATAAATTATGAAAAGATTGTTTAGTTATTTTATATTTGGTTTATATAGTTTTTGAACATGAAAACGTCCTTTCAGTTTTATAACTTCAAAATAATTTTATAAGAAACTCCCACTCTTTAGAATGAATGGAAAGTGTTTGAAAGCTGAATATAGTGACAAATAGTGATGACAGAAACAAAACGCATTTTCTAAGTTTTGTTTTATTTTGTGGTAGGTTTTGTTTAGTTGAAAAAACAACGGTGTACTAGAGCTATACAAAGACTGTTGTCATAGAAAACATGCAGTTTTAAACCACGGTAAAGTGACGGGGTTGACATAAATTTACACGGGATTATTTGTTGGGATTTTTTTGTCTTCCACAATCACTTTATAGATTGACTAAACGTGGACATAATCTGTAAGAGTAAACTTCATGGCACCAGGCATCTACGATCTACCTACTTGATTTTATCCTTAGAATTAATGTAACTTTTTATTTGTTGAAACGGTAATTAGTGTTCATTATAAATAACATTTTTATGGTACTTGCAAATGAATAATAATATTTTAAATAGCTAAACAACACTTCTGAATTGTTTTTGGCAAGTGACGGGATACTAGTATATTTATTATTGGCTATTTTCTGTTGCTCAAAAAAAGAACTTTTATAACAAGATAAAGATAGGCAAAACACAAATTATTTCACCTTACGACTCGTAAATGGATTCTTGCCCGTCCCAACATTAACTTTCACTTTTAACCAGCGCTTTCGTGATCGTAAGTGATTTAATGCGAACTCTCAACACATTGACTTGATCGAAAGTCTTTTTTGTCCCATTAGGAAGTTGTTATCCATTAAGAGATGAATACTGTTGAATATATGATGATTGAACATTTGAGTTAATTTTGTTGCTGGAACTTTAAGCTAAAAAAATGCTTAGATTTGTTGAGGACAAGGTTCTAACCATTGGTGTTTCTCTGCAGTTAGCACGATGCTGTTTGAACACATTTCGGGCATTATTCTAAGAGTAGAAATATACTCCGCTAATATTTATATACGAATAATTTAAAATGTATAATTATAATTATATACGAATAATTTAAAATTATGAAATGTTTAGCTTTGCTAAACATTTTCATAGAAACCTAATTATATTACAAAACCAAAAACTAGCTATTCCATTATTAAGACAAAATAAAGTAATTTTTACGAACCAATTTAATTAAATATAAAAAACGTGCTTCGTCTTTTTTAAATTTCGCCACTGAACTTTAAAAGGAGAACTAATTGTTTGTGACTAATCACATTCGTTCATCACTTTTGGGCCTAAAAAACCATTCCTTAATGACCAAATGTTCTCGAAGTTACTTCTCAGAAAATTTAAAGATAAGGGTCTCGATAGAATTAAAGAGAACTTCTTGAGTCTTTTAATTTAATTAACTAAGTTATCGATTCAAACAAGAAGTAGCACTCTGCAAATGAAAGGTCCTTTTTATTTGACAAGCATCTTAAGGACTTTTTTTTCTGAGTATCTGCGACCAAGTGTTTTAAAACAATTTATAATGGGACGGCTGGACAGAAATGTAACTGCTCTTTTACTATATTAAGGGGAAATGGTTTAGAATTTAATTAACATCTTTATAGTCCACATAAAAAATAAAATAGTTTTAAAGGGATTTATAATTGTTTGTTTTAAAATGCCAATAAAACAAGAAAGGTTGCTTAAAACAAGAATGGAAATATATTTGTAGGATTTTGCATAATGTGAAACTAAAGATTCATAAAGCGGCATTACTGCTACATGACTCTTTGTCAAACAAAATATAATCTAAGTTTACTATCATTCTGTAAACGCTTCTGTTAAACATTACAATTTTTCACCAGTATTTTTGTTTTATCCCATTTTAAAGCGAAAAATAAACTGCTCTGCAAAATGGTGTTCTTTAGTAGATTTCTTCCCTATATGACTAATTTTAAAATTTGCAGAACACGAAATTGTGCAGAAACAGTGCATCAAATATCAGAAATTTTTATCAAGAGATTAAATTAGAATGAAAAATATTGGACTGAGAAATCGCACATTTCTCAGAAATGGCAATGGTTTCAATTATAATAATTTAAAAAATATTGTGTAGAACCGTCATCTAGTGAAACTATAAAAGCATAAAACTATTGGTATATATTTAAAAAAAATAAAACAAACTTTATTCATCTACCAGTCCAATTTTGCTAGTTTATTTAAATTAATCTTACTGTCTCTTGATACAAATATAACATTTTTGAGGCAATATTTCTGCATGATGTGTTCTGCAGAATTTAGCATTTGCATTATGTAGAATAAAATACAGATAATCTCTTGTTTAACCAACTCATTGAAATCTAAAGTCTTGTTGAGACACTTTGAGAAACCAAGACGTTAATTTATAAGTAAAAAAATGTCGGGATAATTTAAGCAAATGGTGATAGAATTATTATTCGAAATTTATACTAAAATATAGATGCAATTATAATCCTTTATGCAACAAAAATATCTATGAAAGAGGGCAAAACTTTATCACTCTTCGAAAGCTATTCACATGAAATGACGTATGCATTTAATGAACGTTTTAAAATATATAATTTTTTCGCGAAATTAAAGTTTTCTATAAGTATATACTACAAGGCATGATTTTTTAAAAAGAATATTCGAATTATCTACTAATCCAATAAATGATGCATTTGAATGTATAGGTTTATATGGGAGAATGTGGTTGGTGACATATTTAACATTTAAAACTTGATAAAAGTATTTAAAAATATATTCTGTGTATGCAAAAGTTTTAGCTTCCACACTGTGTTCCTAACGTAAAAAAGTAGAACGTATTTTAACCTTTTAGTACATTTGTCTGTCAGTCCAATGTTCCAATTTCTATAATATAAATCCATTTTTAAAATTAAAATGGAACAAGGTACAGGTTACGCTTTCGTTTATACTCCAGCATTGCGTTTAATTTTCCTGATAATATAAATGTTTCCCTTTGATGCTATTTTTTCAATGCTATTTATTTATCAGAAGGCATTTGAAAAGTTATCCGATGAGAGTTTTTTAGAATACACTAGCGTATAGTGTCGTTCAAAGTTCTGTTGGGTGCAGCTAAGGTGTTGACCTTGTTATCTGGCCACAATTTTAAATTACGGGACACAAGTCGACAATAGACTTTTAAATAGAACCTTCTTGACTAAAAGAACCCTTTAAAATAAAGCAATTTTTTCAAATGGCACTGATCACAATAATTTACTATGCCGTTATTAACCCTACTTTCTAAACTTAATTTCTTTACGGTATGGCTGAATTAATGACGCATTAGGGCTACGTGGAGGCTATTGATAATGGATTTCGTAATATTTAACCACAATCAAACGTCGATATTATTTTAATGAAAAATGCTTTAAAATACCTTAGGAGATTATTACATAATGATACATAGAAATTGTTTTACATAAAAAGATTTTCTCCTCAAATCAAGTTTCATGGAAATATATATGAACATTTTAATTTATAGAAATTGAATATCATGAAAATAATTAAAACTAGTAACTTAACTAGTAATGCGCGCAAACAGTTTGATTAATAAAAAAATGCTAAATAACACACACTATAAAAAGTTTTCTATTATTTTAAAAAAGCACTACACTTTGTAAAACAAACCTCTTAAAATTGGACTTTTTTCTAATCATAGCAAAAAACTAAAGAAAGAAGCCGAAAAAAAGTTTAAACGAAATCTACAAAACTTAAGATTAAACTTTATAAAAAAAATGTAAAAGTACAAAAACATTTTATCAAAGCCTTTTTAAAAAGTAAAAAAAAATAATGGATTTAAAATAAAAAAATAGAATTGAGATTTTTTACATTGCAAATTACAAACTAATTTTTTCATAACAAAAATTTTAAACAGAATAGATTCGAACTCAACTTTTTTTGTTTAACCCAGAGTTTCTTTTTTGAAACAGTTTCTACAATTTAAAATATTTGTAGAAAAAAAATGCCGCAAGCCGACTTTGAACTAAAGGGATTTACCAGGAAAGAAAATTGAACTTCGAAAACACATTAATATTTTAACAGATTTGTTTTAGCATCTGTTTTAACTTGTTTTTGTTTTTCAAATCTAATTTAATCAATTGATTCAAAAATATGTTTTTAAAATCGGTTTATTTAAGTGCTTTGAACACGTAAAAAACGTTAACTCAAACTAACAAACTATGTTACTAGAATGAGTATAAGCTTAAGTTAAAACTAGTTCTTCTTAAAACCGCATAAAAAACGACGTGTGGATGCATGTTTTTATATCGTTTTAGAGATAAAAACATTTAAATACCGATAAAGTAAATTTAACTAAAATAACTTAAAAAATGTACACAAATTGCCGCCTTACTGTTTTATATAGGCCATACTTAGCCTGATTTGTTTCAGTGATTAACTTTTTAACAATGAAGTAATTATTAAATTTTTATAATTCATATTTTAAAACGTTTGTTTTTTAAAAAAACTAAAAAATAAAAGGGAGACATTTGCAATTTTTTTATAGAAAGATAGTCGATTAACAGTTTAAATTGTACTGGGAAATGCAGTACGTCTGATCATGTTAGTCATATTAAAAATATTAAATGAATTTGTAAAAACAAGTTAAAAAATCAAGTTTCAAAAATACATTTTATGAGTTGCACATAACTTGCCCGACATTGAAATATTACAGAAAAAAGTTTCTAAGTAGCAGCTACTGGCATAACCGCCTTGATACAATAATATTTTTAGTTCAAAAAAAAATACTCAGCTCAAACCAACTGCACAAATAAATTTATTCATTTTAAGTCTCACATTTCCCAACAATTTATCTTAAAACCCATTAAAAAAAATATTCAAAGCAACAGCATTACCCTATTCAAATGACATCATCAATATCACTTAAAAAAGAATACAAATAACTTATTCGAACGAAAATTACTTCAGCATAAAACCCATTATTCTCTCAAAGATAAATAAATTTCGCTGAATAATAATAACTACCAAGCAAAGACAATCCAGCGAACCATTTGTTTGCTCTAGGCCGGGATAGGAATCACAAATGAAAAAGGAGGATTATCAAATGCTTCCGCCAGGCTGACTAATCGATAGCGAGAACTTAGGTTAAAGCTTCTAAGGAATTAAATAGTAAAACGACCATAGAATTCGAAACATTAGTTTATGAATTGAATTATATTGGTTGGTTAGCATTTGTATATCTTTTTGAGATTGACATCTATTTAAATGGATTGTTTTTATTTTACGTTGCTGCATTGTTTGTTTTAAAGTTTAAAAAACTGAATTTTTTTATAGTAGAGAATCTGAACACTTTTCAGTCGTTGTTTGCAATAGAAATTGCATATTGAGTTAACGTTATGATAAATTACGATTTCAGATGTTTTTCATAAAAGTGAATTTTCCTTATATTTATTAAAAATTTTCACTATTACAGGCTTTTTTTAAAAATAAAAATTGTTTTTAATTTGTAGCTATGTAAATGACAGGTGGTTATACAAAGAAATAAAATTATGTTTAAGATTACTGTAAAAGAATTTTTTTTCTTCTTAACGATAAAAATTCGACGCATACACTTTTTATGAACAATTTGATATTAATTTGGAGAAAATCTTTTCATCAATGAAAAGTTGGAGCAATGTGCTACATTTGTAGAAAATATAACTCAAAAGCATACTGACCCGGTCAATTGTTTAACAACTGGCATATATCTGCTTTGTTATCGAAATAAAATATTCGAGTGTTACCTTGTTAAAAAGGTATAAAAAAATTGTCAAATCTCTCGGAATTAAGTCTTTATACACATAAAAATATCAAAATTCCATGTCGTTAAGTTCTAAATAGAATTAGCACCACTTTTGTTTTCAAGTAATCATATTTCCCCAAATCAAGTTTTTCTAAGGGTAATAAAAGAATAAATAAAACAACGAATTAGCAATTGCAAGCGTCACTTAACATACAGCAATTTTATAACTCAATTAACAGTCTAAGTTATAGGCTATTTTCCGGCTATACTGGATCACACAGTGGATTTTACTCCTAAACTTTCGCGCATAATTGAGAGTGACATATCAGATTAAAAGAGCGCTTCGTCTTGTAGGAGAGAAAAGCTAAAAAGAGGAGCCATGGCGATCAAAAAGCCTTTGTTCTTTTGGATCCATTGTCCAGAGAATGTTAACGGGTGAAAGGCAGCTAACATTGGCAGTTGGAGGTTTATTTTGCTAACTAGCTGAGTGGAGGAGCTTTGTTTGAAGGTCCCAAGTGAGGTTTTTGGTTAGGTACAGAAATTTGCACTTTATGTTTGGATGATGAAAATAGTCCTAAAAGTGTATTGGAATTTTTTTTTATATAATAAATTTTTTAAGGGTTTTATATATTCTTTCCTCCTAAAAATTAACATTTAAACTAGGTAACTGAAAAATTTAAAATATGCATTTTTATTTGCCATGTTTAAAAGCATAAATTAATTTATAATAAAAATGATAACTTTTTGTCAGTAATCATGTTGAGAGAAACACAATATTTCAAAGTAAAGTTTGAATTTTATTCTGAAAAAGTATTAACCCTTTTTTTATAAACCTGGCTTTTATTAACTTTTAGTACTTGAAAATAACCTTGAGTGTTAGCTTAGAGTTAATCGATAAATCTTAAAGTTAAAAAAGAAAATTTCCTTTAAATGGGGATTTTTGTTAAAATAAGTAAACACTAACTCTTTCTATAAGGTGTAGTAAATAAAAATAAATTTAATTTTCTGTAAACAAAGCATTTGTTACATTTTCTGTTTAGTTTTTGGTTGTTAAAAAATCCCCAATATAATTCCTTAAAAATTATATATTAAAATAAAAAACGCTTCAATATTTAAAGTACAGAATTATACGTAAATTATTAAAGTGGTATTTACAGTAAGATACCATTTAAATTTAATATTTATACTAAATAATTAATCTAAAAAATTTCTTACTAAAACCATTTTTAATGAGAAATAGTGTTTATTTTATTTATTAAATTATTATTTAAATTTAAAATTGAGTTATGTGTAACGTTAAATAAAAATACTTTAATGCTTCTAAAAATTTTGTTTTAAATTTTAAATTGTTAACAGTACGAAAATTATTCTTCTGAATTTTAAATATTATTTGATTACTCAAAGAATTAGAAAAACTTTAAAATCATTTTAGAAAATATTATGCAACGAATGTGCACACATTTTAAGTAATTCAACTGGACAATTTATATATAAACATTTAATTTTTAACTCTGGTTTTTAATAAAAATATTACGTTAAAAAATTATAAAAATATTCTTATTTACGAAACTTTATACTTCTTTTATACGTTTCGTGTCACGAAACAGTCAAAATATGCAAACATATACAAAATGTTGAAGTATTTGCTAAATTAGTAATATTTTTCAGAAAATTATTAGAAATTATATTATAGATACTGTTGTTTATTCTGGAAAAAGGGATTTCTCCAATACAAGATAAAATTTTAAGGGTTACTTGCATGCAGTTTTTATATACTCTTTCTGAATTTTGATAATAGTTGTATGTAAGAGGTACTTGTTTGATTTTATTTCATATGATATGCATTTTAATGAGCTATATTACCATAAAACTTCAATGTTGTTGTTTCGCGTCGTGGATGGCACCAGCTCCAATGGTTTGTTTTTATTTCTTGTCCGGAATTACTTTTGTTTTTGTATTCGAAAATGAGTTTACTAAGAATATTTTACTTATTAAAATTTTAAAATTCCAATTTCCTTGCTATGCTGTTAGTTTTCAAAGCATTTGTTAAAGAAAGATTGCATAGAAAGAAAAGTTTCTTTTCATCTATATCGATTATTTTGAGAGTGAAACCGAAGCAACCAATAAAATAGCAGAACTGAGAAAAATAAAAACAAAAGCGTTACATCATTTAAAACATTCCTAATTAAGTTATACATTATGAATCAATATAAAAAAATCAAAATATCATACTATTAAAAACAGAGAGCTAGAAGAAAAAGTGATGCTTGAATTTAATTCAGTTTTATTCTGTTAAGCATTTATTTTTGTTACATATAAAATCATGAGTACTGAATATTTTAAGTACACAACATACAGCTGAATATATTTAAAAAAATGAAATTTACCGTGGGTTTATGTATTTCCAATAGATTTAAAAAATAAGTAAAATGCGACTCTAATATCAAAAAGAAATATTTTAAAAATAAACAGCCATGAAATCCGAACTGGATAGGTAGATTCTGAAATATTGATCAAGGTTCAATATTCTTCACTTAAATAAAATACAGTATATACTTTTATAAAATGTTTGTGTATAAAATGTTTGTGAATAAAATATTAAGTATATTATATAAATATAAAATTTTTGAAGAACTGCTAATAAGTGTTTCGAACTCTTTGGGACTCAAAATACTTTTAAAAAAGTAAAACATTTTAAAGAACGCTTTTTAGCATATTATAACGATATTTTTTTTGAAAAACATGTTTGCACAGATGTAATAAAGGTAAGTATTTTTACATGTTCAAGAATCTTTTTTCCTTTTTTAAGCAGTAAGGACACTTTTGCAAAATATTTTGCGCAGGTGAAACGACGTATGTGATTTTAATTTTTTTAAAGGAAATTTTATCGTTTTTTACTTTCAATTACCTAATATGAAATATAAGGTAATGAAGGTAATGCAATGTAGTTGAAAATCCGAAATGGAGATTTTACGTTTTACGCACATTTTGGAGGGTTCTGATTCTAAAAGTGGGGTTTTCGAACAGTGATCCGTCTGTCTGCCTAAAACTATACTTATAGTTCAAAGTAAAAGAGCCACGGTCATCCAAATTTGGTACACGAAATCCTAGTTCCTTTTTGACGTCGTATAAGATTTTCGGGAAAATTTCGCATGCGCAGGGATAGCTGCCATAGAACTTTTTAGGTTTAAAGTTATTGAATGTACCTTATAGGGTATATATTATAATTACCTGTAAATAAATGTATATTTTATGTATTTATTGAGCGATAATTGAAAGTCTAATAGTGTATTACACCTTCCTAGTTTTTTTTAAAAAGTAGTTATGAATTTCGGGCCAGAATCGCACAATTGAAGTGCAAGTATATAGAGAGCTACATTGTTACAAAATCTTTAAAAACTGACAACTACATGAAATGAAAAGAGGAAAAAACCCTTCACTGGACGAATTGGCATTAGAAAAAGCACATAAAGACATCTTTATCAATAAGCAGCAAGCAGTTATTTATCTAAAAAACTATGAAAAAGTGTGAAGTAAAAGTATGGGTGAAATGTAGTAATTAAAAGTGAGTGTATAACATTTTAATTTTATAGAAGACTTTTTGTAATGCTTATACGGAAAAGTTATATCTTCTGCACTTTCTACATGCCTGTTATGTAGTCGAAAACAAAATGTTTGCTTTTTTTTGAGAAACTGGGATATTGGTTAATATAAGCTATAATTTTTGTTTTGTTTAATTCACGTGTTTTTTTAATCTGTTTCTGCCAAAACAGTAAGGAAGCAATAACGCGACCAGCAAGAAACAATGAAGCGTCAAAAGACAATTTTTCCCGCTAACTACATCTCAAACCTACAGGGTTTTTCGGAAATTTTTCACTTACAACACTGAAAAAAAATCCTGCTATATTGTAGACTATATCCGTAATGCGATGGAAAATATATAACGAACAAATTTTTCCCGTAACGAAGCAATGCAGAAAATATTAGTGAAATTATAGATATTTTCTATATTGCTGATTACGTTAAATAAAAAGAAATTCAAAAAGCCAATTTTTTATTACTTAAGTACTGACTGATATTTTTATTAAAAAAACAAGTATATTTGTAACAGTAACTGTCATTTGATCTGCTCCCATATCAGATTATTATTTTTTTTATGTTGATTATTTTAAAAGAAGCTCGCGCCTTTAAAGGGTCGGTGACGTTTTCCAAACGCGCCTGTTACAAATATATGCCTGTTACTGTACATCTAACTGTTACAAATATATTTTTTTGTAGATAAGAATTTCAGTGAGTATTAAAATAGGGTATTTGAGTTCTTTTAGAACTTTGTTTTTTTTATAATTCTCGCGAATAAATGAAAGGGAAGAAGGCTTAAAATCTTAGTGGCAAAAATATAAAAGGAACATGTTGTTTTAAGTTTGCTAAAGGTGCTTAATTCGCCATTATCTTGTAACCAAAGCTTCAATTAAAGCTTCATTTTTGTGTCCACGCAAGTATGCCCAAAATTCAACGCATCTCTGACTAGTAACACTTTTATAAAGAAACGTTCCATATGTTGTAGGCAGCCGTTTAATCTTAGGAGATTCTTTGGACCTTTCTTCAGAAAACAAACACGCAGCAGGGCATAGCCAAACAGCCCAAGAATAGCGTCAGGAGGCAAATTTTATTAAGGGAACAACGGAAGTTTATTTTTTATGAAACAAATTCCGTGTGTATGGGGGAACAGATGGGATGGAATGGTGAGTGAAATAATATTTTATTTTTGAAGGTTAGGGCGTATTTCCGGGTTTTGTAAGGTAGGATAAATAGATTTGTTGAAAGTGTAATATTAACCATGCATGTTCTAGATTTTTGGCCTTTCAAATATTAATTATGTATAGCTGGGTTCGTAGACGTATAAACTTTTCATCTGGTGCCTATTTTCCAAGTAACAAACATAATTTATTAAAAATACCAATTTTATAATTTTAACTAAACTTTAAAATTTGAAGAAGTCAATTTGTAATCACCTGCTGCAGAAATATAATTTCAAAATTTAAAGTGTTTAAATTTTCGTCTAAATAATTTTTTTCTCATGCAGTGATAGCAAGTTAACAATTCAATCAATTTGCTTTTTCCTCAGATAGTTTATACTGAGACCCGAAATGATTTAAATTTATTTTTTGTTTACCTGGCGCTCTTGTAACTACATATTTTGTTTTAAACCAAGCATTGAAATAGATTTATAGAAGAGGGTCTGAGATTTTTTTATTTTTATTTTTCAGTTTTTCAGCCGTTGAATTACAAGTATCAGTCAATCCAGGTAAAACCCTTTTGTTGAAAGAAATAACACTATTTCTTACGATTGAAAAACTTTTTGCAAGAGCTAAGTTTTAAAGACATTTTGAAGTAAAAGTGTTAGAATGAACTTTTAATTGCAAAAGACTGTTATAGCTTGTTTTATCAAAAAATGTATATTTAAGGCTTATAAGACTTCACATTTTATGAATTTCAAGTGCCCCTCAGCAAGTATTAAACATTATGTTTTCAAAATCACTTGAAACACTTTTTAATATATAATTGCTTGAAAAAATATTTTATGTTATACATATAAAGAATGTGCAGGAATTAGCTGGGATTTCAGGAGCGTAATGTGTATTTTTTGAAGATTAATTATAAAATGATTAAACAACTTGTTACGAAAACCATTCCTTATTGTAACGAAACATTAAAATTTGTTATTCTAAGGGGAAGGAATATCTATAAGATAAAGTGTCGTCATGTATTTTTGTTATTACAATTGTGACGATTTACTTGCGAATTCAGACATCTTTGGTAGCGTTAAATAAATAATTTATTAGATTTTAAAATATATCTTCAAGAGCGTTTAGAAAATCAACCTCCATTTTCTTTTCTTTTTTACAACAACATTGCCACACATAGTTTCACAAATTCTTCAGTCACGTTCTTTAAAGTCTGTTTTTTAAATCCTTACAGACTCCTCCCCACCAAGGGAAGACTTTTGATAGAAGAGAAAAAGTCTTAAAAGTTCACAGTCTTTAAATATCCGAAGTCTTAAAGAGTCCTAAAGTCTTACTATAAGTCCCTAGCAGTTTTGGATCAGTGCAACTAATTAACAAGTGCCTAATTTTTTAAAAGTTCCAGTAGGGTTATAAATTACAATTAAAATGCTTAACAATATTAAGGTAAGACTAACAACTTCAGAACTACAATGTGTACGCATGCAACAACTAAATTACAATTCACGGAAATCTACTCAGGGTATCGGCATTTTGATGGAGACATCCCTTTCTGTGAACAACTTCATAATTGAATGGTTGTAATGTGAGGGCCCATCTCAAAAGTCGCGGATTAGTCCCTGTATTTTTCTCTAGCCAGACCAAAGGATTGTGATCAGTCTGTATGGTGAATTTTTGTTGCCCGTCAAGATAGCATTTTAATTTCTGAATGGCATACACAATGGCAGCACATTCCCTCTCTGTAGTACTGTACTTTTGTTCTACAGTGGAGAATTTCCTACTGAGGTACATTATTGGGTGTTCTTCATTATCCTGATTTATCTGGGACAACACCACGCCAATTCCAAAGTTTGAAGCATCGCACTGAATGATGAATGGAGCGGTGAAATCAGGGCTGTATAGTACTGGCCTTTCTGAAAGTCTTTTCTTTAGTTCTTCAAAGGCGTCTTCACAAGTAGAGGTCCAATTTACTGATGACTTTACGTCCTTTCCTTTCAAAATATCTGTTAATTGAGCCGCAATTACCAAAAAATCTGGTATATAACGTCGGTAATAACCAGCAAGTCCTAAAAAGGATCTAATCTGGGTTTTGTTCTGAGGCCTAGGAAATTCTTTAACCGCTTGAATTTTAAGTTCACCAGGTTTTCTTTGGCCTTGTCCAACTATATGTCCCAAATACTTGACATGCTCACGAGCAAACTGACACTTCGAAGGTTTTAGGTGAAGCTTGGCAGTTTTCATTTTTACAAATATTTCTTCTAAATGTTTCACATGATCTTCCCAAGTATTAGAAAAGATGGCTACATCATCCAAATAAGGTACCGCAAATTCCTCACAGTCTCGAAGCAAACTAGCCATTAGTCTACTAAAATCATATGGAGCATTTTTCAGCCCGAATGGTAACCTTAATGGCCTAAAGGTACCAAAACTGGTTACAAAGGCAGCATATCTCTGGGCTTGTTTACTTAAAGGTATTTGCCAATATCCTCGGGTTAAATCAAGAACCGATATGTATTTTGCTGATGATACTTTCTCAATGAGTTCTTCGATATTTGGTATAGGAAAATACTGAGTTCTTGTCACTTTATTCAAACGGCGATAGTCTATACAGGGTCTTGGGTCTTTCCCTGGTACTTCAAGTATTAAAGGAGAAGTAAAATCCGAATCTCCTCGTTCTATTACATTCAGCTCTAGCATTTTATTTACTTCAGCTTTCAAAATTTTGGTCTGACGTGGAGACATCCTATATGGCTTTGCTATGATAGGTTTGTCTTCTTCTAACTCAATATCGTGTTTGGCCATATCCGTACAACCAGGTCCATTTGATAAAAGTTCAGAATAATGGTTTAAAAGTTTCTCGAATTGATTCTGCTGTGCTTCCGAAAGTTTAGATTTCAATCTGGTTTCCTCTAAAAGTTCACACAGTTTTGACCCTTTTGACTTATCAACACATTCAAGAACTGGTATTTCTTCTTCATCTTCAGTTTCTCCTAAAACCAAAAGATTTAGATGTTCCACTCTTTTGAAATAGGGTTTTAACATATTAATGTGGTAAACGTGATCTTTATTCTTTTCGGGAAACCTGACCACATAGTTTGTGTCTGACAATTGTCTAACTACTTCACCAGGTCCTATCCAATGTACTGACAACTTGGTTGGTTTTGAAGAAGCTACAACCAATACGAGATCACCAGGTTTGAATTGTCGTTCGACTGGTTTCTTATCATACCATAGTTTTTGTTTTTCCTTGGCATGTTCCATATTCCGTAATGCTAACTCTTGACATTTTCCATACGGTTCATCAATTCAAACACATAGTTTACTACACAGTCCTCTTCTTGGTCTTCTTCAGTTAACTTGTCATAGAGTAACGTAACAGGAGTCTTCAGGTTTCTCCCGTGAACTAACTCAGCAGGTGTGAAGCCGGTGCTGTCGTGAGTTACAGTCCTTAAAGCGAATAGGGCTTGAGGCAAAATCTTTTCCCAGTCTGGACCAGATTCAAGACACAGGACACGAAGTATTCTCTTCAAAGTTCTATGCATCCTCTCTACCGGATTACTCTGAGGGTGGTACACCGAGCTTCTAACAACCTTGATCCCAAATCTTTCTAAAAATTCTGTAGTTAGTGCGCTCGTAAATGACGTTCCCTGGTCCGTTTGCAGTTCTTTTGGAAAACCCATTCGGCTGAAAACTTGCAGAAGGGCGTCAATTATGGAAGTAGATTTGAGATTTTCCACAGGAATCGCATCTGGATATTTTGAAGACATACACACTGCCGTGATAAGATACTTATTTCCCGACGGTGTTACAGGCAACGGTCCAACAGCATCAACGTTTATTTTTGAAAATATTTCTGTAATGACTGGAACAAGCTTGAGGGGTGCTTTCTTTTTATCTTGTGGTTTTCCTACTCTTTGACATAGGTCATATGACTTAACGAAAGCTTCTACCTTTCTATAGCAGTTGGGCCAATAAAACGTCTTGAACAAAGCATCTTTAGTCTTCGCTATTCCGAGATGGGATGCAGCTCTTTCATGACAGTAAGTCATCATTTGGTTCCGGTACTTTTCGGGAACCACAAGCAAATGCCGCTCTGTTCCTCTCTTATCTATCTTCACGAAAAATAATTTCTGTTTTTTTTTTATCAGATACTTATTCTTCTCCTTGTGTGTGGTTTCTTTTGCTTCTATAAAAAGGGGTTCCAATTCCTTACTTTGCATTTGAGCGTCCAAAAATTCGTTTGGGGACAATTTCAAAAGCTCCAATTCCGGAAATGAAAGTTCTGCCACTGGCAAAATGTTATCATCAACAGTTCCACTTTCAAAATTTTGGTCTTCTTCGGAATCGCTTGTATCTGCCTCTGTATTTGGCAACTCTGATTCTACTACCTTCGTTTTGGATCGAGTTTGTATGGCATTGATCGTATGCATTTCAAAATGTATATTCTGCTTTGCTTCGGTTAAGAGCTCCGCTGTTCGATTTCCTAAAAGGTATCTTCCTTGATCTTAAGAATCTCGGATGACTGCTGCTTTTGTAACAACGTGTCCATAAGTACAGTCTATTTCCACCTCAGCTAAAGGCAAACTAATAGGGCTTTCTTCCAATGGGGTTCGGATCCATACAGTTTCCGTGGTTATCATTGAAGGTTTTATATACTTTCTGCAAATCAGGTCGATTGATGCACCTGAATCACGAAGTATAGTCATTTGTATGCCATTTATTTTTCCTTGACTGATATATGGTGCAAGGACGTCATGACAACTTTCTTCCCGAATCATATTAGCAGCTACTGTTTCAACTTTTTCTTTTAGTTTATCACATTGATACCTTAAGTGAGAAGATGACCCGCACTCATATCATCGTTTCAGTTTATCACACTGCGGTTTCAGGTGAGAGGTCGAGCCACACTCAAAGCACCTAAGTTGCTTTCTTCTTTCAAACCGTTTATCCCTTTCTCCTTCATCCAGAAAATCCTCTTTCCCAAGAGTGCTCTTCTTGCTATTAAATTTATCTTTAATTGGAACATATTTGTCATTCTCGTTCAATTTGTCTCCCTCATGAAGTCTAAAATTATTTCTGGGTGGCCTTTCTTTTCTTTTAAAACTATCTCGTACACTTTCATAGTCATCTAGTTTTTTCGAAAAATCTTCAGGATCTTTGATTTTCATCCAATTGTCCAAAAAATGTTCTCTAACTTCTAGTGGTAAACGAAATTTTATTTGTTCTGCAACTATTAGGTCCTTCAGTTGCTCAAAAGTTACTACTTTCATTTCTTCAATCCATTCTGTAAAATAACTCCGCAACTCATGGTAATAATTCCTCCAATTTTTCTCTGGAGTTTTCTGGTGTCTGTAGAAACATTGCTTTAACTTTTCGCTGTTCATTTTATACCGTTTCAGAAGAAGAATTTTCACAAAATCATAGTCATTTGCATTATCTGGTGATTCTCTAGCCAACATATTTGAAACTTCTGCAGGAAGCACGCTCAACATGTAGGCAGTCCAATCTCTTTTTGGAACATGAGCCATTTCTACTTTTCGTTCAAAGTTAATTAGGTAAAGACCCATTTCATCTCTCTTTTCTTCAAATTTCGGCATTATCTGGGTCAATTGAATTTTATGAGCACTATTCTCCGATACATCGTTGGTTCTGGTCTGGGGTTGAGTTTGTGAGACTTCCAATCTTTTTAATTCCAACTCATGTTGTCTTAATGCTATTGCCTCTTCTCTTTCTAACTCCAACTTTCTTAATGATTCTTCCCTTTCTAACTCAATTTTTTTCTTTTTCACGGAGCCTCTTGCTTTTCATTCTCTTCGCTCCTCAGTCTTTCTTCAATAATTCTATCAAGCATCTCTATCTTAACCTCTATCTCGTCATAGCTTTCACTTCCTACAATTACCTTTTTAATTTCCGGGACCTTACTTAAATGATCTACTTCTTCTCCTAACTCCTCACAGACCACAAGCAAATCTTGCTTCTTGCCCTTTCCAAGAAAACTCATTTTGTCGCCAAACAAAAACCTCAATCAAAATGCCAATCGTTAATTTTCTTTTTTTATTTTTCAAAAGAAAACCAACGTAACTCAAACTTTAACTTCTTAAATTTTAATTAATATTATAAACAAAATCAATTAATATTAATTACGATCATCAACATCAGATACAAACAGTAGTATTTTAACTGAAAATATCGAATACGAACAATTTTATCAAATCATTCTAATGCAGTATTACAACAAAATGTTTAAAATATTAGTTTATCCACTAACAGAAGTAAATCTAACTTCTCAAAATATTATTAAACCTTTAAATGATATTCCAAAACTCACTTTAAATCTTATTTAAATATACCACCAACAGTAACCAAATAAACAACTTCAGCTTAATATTCTATTAGCTATCGTCACAGATCAACTTCAAATAAATCAATTTCACAAAACTATTCCTAGAAGATAAAATTCTTATATCTACTTTGAATCCTGAATATTACTTAACCCTTCAGCACTGATCCAAAATAAAATATAAACTTACATTTCTACGAAAATTACAATGGCTACTTTAAGCCTATCTTCTACTTCAAGCCAATCTAGGTGAATCTCCTTTTCACACTGGTTTCTTTTAAACCGATCGCCATCCCGACGCTGCCGTCAATTTAATGGCCTGTGACGATTTACTTGCGAATTCAGACATCTTTGGTAGCGTTAAATAAATAATTTATTAGATTTTAAAATATATCTTCAAGAGCGTTTAGAAAATCAACCTCCATTTTCTTTTCTTTTTTACAACAACATTGCCACACATAGTATCATAAATTCTTCAGTCACGTTCTTTAAAGTCTGTTTTTTAAATCCTTACACAATTCTCAAGAATTATGTTTTGTAATTACGCTAAGAGAATTATGACTTAGGCTTCCTTAATGATTATCTTTTAATTCATTTTTCACTGCAATAATAGTGAATAAGAAAAAAAATACAGAATATTTGTGAATACGATTTAATTGTGTTGATGCAAAATGTGTGTTTCATTAATTAATTTTTATCTGAACATGCTTAAAAAGGAAATAATGACAGATGTTCAAAACAAATATATAAAAGAAAGTTATTTAAATGCAATACGATACTGTACAATATGATATTCTAGAAAAAAAAATACTTTTTAGCAATTTCTGACCTGTTACTAATCCAATGCGTTGTAACATCAAAGCGCTTGAATTAAAATAAATAATAAAAATATACGAAATATTTGGATAATAATGTTTTGAATATTGCAAGAACGTTACACAATTAGATACCAAGATGATATCATGCCTCTTCGAACAATGATATACAATAAATTAGCTCCTAATTACTAAATTACACTTTTAAATTCTAACGCTATTCTCACCATTTTATATTTGCAATTCAAATATATTCCGATGCTCTTAATAATAATTAATACCCAGCCATTGTTTAATGACTCATGAAGGTAATGAATGCTTAGTTTATTTTCCACAAGTAGAGTTTATAATAAACTACTTAAAATGTTTTCACTGTAGGCTTATTTTAAATTAGTAACACAAGCATAAGGACGGAAACTTAATATTTTTGTTAGTTGTAATTTCTTAAGTGCTGCATTTGATTAATATGCATGAACAAAAATTGTTTTAGTAGGTTTTATGCTTTAATGTCTATTTAAGCTGTGTTTTAATTACTTACATAAAAATACTTGTGTATTTAATTACAGTACAGTGAAAGCTATTATCCGTTCGCTGATAGTCCCAAGTTCATTTCTATATACCGACGGCCTTGGTTGATATTTGTTTCATGAAGTAGAACGTCTAATTTATTTAAGAATAGAAGCTATGCATTTCAGAAGCGAAACTCATCAACGATTCAAATTTTAAAACACTGTGCCTCTTAATTTCAAATGCAGCATGTATTAGGAGGCACACCGTAGCGGTACAACGTATCTCTTAATTTTAGGAGGCACAATGTACCGCTTAATTTTAAGAGGCAAAAAAGTTCACAATGTTCCTCTTATTTAGGAGGCACAGTTCTAAGAGTGTAAGGAAGAAAAATAATCAATTAACCCATAAATTAATTATTTTTATTTCCTTGAACAGAAGTTGTAGCGAAAAATCAAGTTCCTTATGGCCATTTTAACTAAAAAGTTACTATAACATTTTCGTATATTGTTGCAGTCGTTTCATAAGGTTATGTTCAAAAGTTTTCAAATTATAAAAATAACTGATAACTCCACTGTAAAAGTGTTCTTTAAAATTACAGTACATTTGACACATATTCACAATGCAAGTTGTTTTTTCTTACAGCAGGTTACTTTAACAGTTGTAAACGAAATCATTTATTGGTTTTAGCTTCCACACAACGTTTATAACGTAAAAAGCGGAAGGTATTATAATCGTTCAGTCCGTCACCCACTTTCATAGCCCAAACTACAAATGCTACGGACAAGTTTGATACGTCAAAAATTCAGCGCATCGAGAAAATTTCAGAGAAGAATTCGAAGTACTTCAATTATTTAAAAAAAAACTGCAAAAGTGAATGCTCATTTAAAAAGCATAAAAAGCCATTTTTATTAGAATTAAATCACTATTGCCATTCGCCACAATCGCTCGAGAAACTTATTGCATATTTACTCTTTGAAATTCTTACATATTTATTCTTTGAAATATAAATTAATTTTTGCAAACGATAAGTAATAATTATTGAATTTTCGAAATAAAATAAAAGAAACTATCCAAATTTAGCATGTAAATGTTTAATATAGAATTACTGCTGTGTTTGGCGCCTTTTTACCTGTTAAATACAACTGTTGTGTGAAAGCGGGTTAAGTGACAGATTCTGTTACAAACCTACTTGTTTATTCCCATTTTACCTTAATTACTTAAATACCCATTAACGACGATTGGCGAGTTTTTGCGGAAGTTTATATAAATAAATAAAATATTAGACAATTAAGGGTGAATATTAAAAAATTATTTTCTACGCCACATTTGAAGAGCTAAGTGGAAGAACGTGCTAAGTGACATTTTTGAAAAAATTGAGATTTTTGTGTCAATGATCATGTTATTACCTGCTTTAAGCATAACAGCTTTCAATTTTTTAGAAAACATTCGATTTCGTATATTTTTCGCATACGAAGTTGGTAGGTGCACGCGTTTTCGTCACTTTTTCAATGGAAGAACGTGCTAAGGAGCCTTGGCATGTTCTTCCACCGAAATCGCCCGATTCCTGAACGATCGTTTAGTGGAAGAACGTGCTAAGTGACACGTTTGCGGAAAATTTTCAGACTTTCGCTTGCATTAATAGCAAAACAAATGGTTCTTTTGTGGTTTTAATCAAAAAGAATTCAACAAAATGTAATTTATATTTCCTAATTAACTTTAATTATTAAATATAATCAATGAAATAAAATTTATAATGCGTAAAACTGGGTTTTGAGTGCATTTAGCAAAATAGGAAAAAAAATGCATTTTGATTTTAAACGGAGTTAAAGGTTTTAACATTTTATAAAATATCATCTACTTTGAATGTCATCTGATTTTTATTGTAATAAACAAAACATAGATAATTTAGCAGCGAACAGATGGTATAATTAAAACAAAGTTGCACCTGCTCTAGGGAGATCGCAGTTGGCGTTAAAACAACATTGCACCAAACATTCAAAGCATCTGGTTTATTTAAAAAATGAATTATGGGTACAAAAAACGTTTTAAAGCCATTTTACGTTTGATCTCTAAAGCTATCGAGCGCATTTTGTGCAATGTCCTAAACTCCTAAAATTATTAAAATGGAATTAAGAAGCAAGCGGAAAGCTGAATTTTGCTTGAAAGTGTGAATAGCAGCTTATACGGTAAGTACAAATTTAATCAAGAGTTTGCTTTGTTATGTAAAACTAAAATATTTTTATAATAATTGATGTTAAAATAAAGTAACAAAGTATAAAACGTTATAAGTTCTTAATATTTATTAAAATATCGTTGACTTTAAAAAGTACTATACATCACGATTGTAAAAATAAATTGTTTAAACGATCATGTTCTACTGTTGTAGAAATGCTGTAAATTAAAGTAGTTTTCTTAAAATTGATTAAACCCTTAATTGAAAACGTAAATAACCTTAGGATCTATATCTTGCCATACAACTTATTTTTACTTTTTTTAATATCAAAGTTTGTTTTTAAATTCAATTATTCTTATCTAAATACTATTTAAACATTTATTTTTCGAAAACTTACATCTTGCATTATTATCTTTTTTAAATCTTTTAAATTTAATATTTATTTATTCACATGCATTTGTGTTTCTTGTACTATCTTGTCTACTTTTTGTTAAGTTGATTTGTCTTATTATTCTTCAAAGTATTTAGTTTATAATTTTAGTGATAATGGTATTTTTTAAAAAATATTTTCAATTAAAAACTTACTCATCTAACATTAAGCAAGAAGTTCTAAAATAACTTATATAACTTTCTTTTAACTTAAATACTCAAAGAAATCCTTATAGAAGGGACAAACGGACGAACAAAAAGCTTAAGATTTTTGACTAATATCTTAGAAAAACCTAGGGATGAGTAACACTATGTATCAATACGCTCATTTAAAAGTTATATATACCTTATAAAGTATTTTCAATAACTGTCAAACCTAAAAAGTTCTATGGCAGCTATTCCTTGCATATGCACAATATTGTAGAAAACTGTATTTTGAGGTCGGTCCGACAAATACAGGGAACACGTGTATCAAATTTGAAGTCTGTATCTATTTCCGTTATTCAGTAATACCTTTATAACCCCAAAAAAGTTTATAGCAGCCTCTACTTGCGCATGCGCAATTTTCTCTAAAACCCTATTATGACGTCCAACAGGAACTAGGAACCCGTGTACTAAATTTGAAGTCCGTAGCTCTTTTATTTCGAACAGTAAAGTAGTTTCAGACAGATCAATGAAAAAAACCCAATTTTTTAGAATGAGCAACCTCCAAAACGTGTAGAAAGCACAAAATCTTAATTTGGAATATTGACCCCCATCGCAATAGTTTTATTACCTTATATTTTATATTAGGTGATTGAAAGTAATAACTTTAAAAATTGGACGGGTAAAAAGGAAGTTGGGGGGGGGGGGGATAGTAGGACGTACGGACAGAAACAAAATAGCAGACGTACAGGCAGCTGGCCAAACACTATACATTGTAGTCATCTAATTTTTTACTTTCGAACCAAAAAAAGAATTTTCAAAATCAGGTACTTTGGATCGGAAATTGAAAGGGATATGGACGGACAGACAAAATAATGGACGGACAGGCAAACGATTAAAAAGTATAAGAGATCTGTGAAGTCCTATCTTCCAAACAGAAAAAGAATTTTGAAAATCGGAAGGTTAGTACAGAAATTATGAAACGTTTATGGATCAAATTTACCTAAAAAATGTAACTTAGCACGTTCTTCCACTAAGCGACTGGCCAAAATCTGAAGCACTTCGGAGGAAGAACGTGCCAAGTGCATGAGTTGTCAAGCGCGTTTTGTAAATGACGCGTTATGACGTAAATTACGGCTAAGCCAAAAGCCACCAAGCATTTTGAAGAACCAAACTAAAATATCATGCAAAAAAAACTGATTTTGTGAATGACAGAAAAGTTGCAAACTAAAAACTTTGAAGCTCATTATCTCGTTTTCACCTTTTTGTCACTTAGCACGTTCTTCCACTAAGCTCTTCATTTCTCAGGCTGTATTGGATATTTTTACAAAGTATTTTTATATGATAAATGTAGCTGACTTACAGGTCTCTATAATACCACATTTTGAAATTAGTTCGGATATTTTGTGTAAAAAGATTTATTGAAAATTAAAAAATATATTAAATCAGAAGAAGAAAATAATAGATAATATAAGATGAAGTAATCCAATATTGAAGTAACAGCATTTGGAAGCTTTTCACTTTAGTTGTTAAAATTTTAAAGCATTTATTGTACACGTATCTTTTATGAAAATGTTTTATAGAATTCTCGATACAATATTTTTCGCAACTGTTGCCTTTTACAAAAAGATTTACTTGAACAAAGCTCGACTAAGCAGAAAAAGAACAAAAATATTTTAAGAGAAAGAATAGACCAAAAGAAATGGCGCAGAATATAAAACACAATATTTTCTCTACTGTTCGTATAGACGATAAATTTTATGAAATATACGGCTGAAAAAATTTTACAAAATATAGTGGGAGTCTTATGCTACGTGCCCTATCGTATTGTATTTATCGATTATGCTTCAAAGCATTTGCGGTCCCCTGCTGAATCAAAGTAACCTCGTCCATTTTAGCGTCATTAGAATTTTATGTTTCTAGAAGAAAAAAAAAATATTTCGTCTTAGGATGATTCGTGGGAAATTCAGTAGTTTAAAAAATATTAAAGGACCAGTACGAAAGGAGGTAAAAACTAGAAGTAAAGAAAAAATATAAGCTAAAAATATTTTCGTAAGTGAATAACGTCGAAAAGATGAAAATAAAAGTTAAAATGCTTTAACCCCTAACAAAGACTAAAGAAAAATATCAAAATAATATATATATATACATATAAGAAAAAACTTGTGTACATCTTAAAGATGATTTCTGATTTATTTTAAACTAGTTAACGTACGGGGGTTACTCGGACTAAAAATGAATACATAAAGTTAATGTAAGAACATAAGTATTAGTGTCTTTTACTGTGATACCACACTTGAATACTTACAACAATTTTCTCAAATTAACAAACAAGGGTAAAAATGTGTTTAATTTTTGAATCATAATCAATGTTTCTTTACATAATAGGAACATGTAAATACAGAATAGGCTTATTGAATTCGAAGATTTCATTAGTGAGCCAATATTCTAACTTCCAGGTTTTGTTAATTTGTTTTTTAATCCTACTTTCCTTTTTTCGAATGGTCAAAATTAAGTTGAAAATGTTATTTTAGACGAAATAATGGTATTGAAGATAACTGAACATATGCGTGTTCGCACCCATCTTTCAAATTCCCTTGTAACTGCCAGATATTAAAAAAAAATTGTTCAAAACGCATGACACCTATCTATTACACTCTTTCTGTCAGTCTGTGTAACATTAAAGTAATCTATTTTAGTTTTTTTTAAACACTTCTTGTTTATGCTTAAAGTGTAAATCGAATGTTACAAGCTTTTATTTTCATACAGACGCCCAAACACTATAAATTTCGGTTCGAAGACAAAACATTGTGAGAAAAAAATATCGCCGTCAAAACATCTCCAGGGTCATGTGTAATCTTCTTAAAGATAGAATAACTTCTCTTTATTTAGTCAAACAAGAAATACTTGACTCCCTTGATACAAGAAAACAGACAATTTGATAGAAAACCAGCATTTTGCTTACAATCATAAAAAAGTCCCTTCTCTTTTCTTACATGAGTGAGTCAATTAAAAATAAACGCATTCCTTAACGCGCATACTTTAACACTTACTTTTAAACGATTTTTGGGGATAAATTTTCAAAAATTCAGAGAATTTTCAAATTTTATAAAAGGTTTTGATTGTTTTTCGCCTCATATGACATAAATATTATCTCATATTTCTTGGTGAAAGCTTGTAAGGGAAATATTTTATGACACAGTTAGATTAGAAAATATTTGATCAACCTTAAAACCCCCGTTCATTTAAAACTTCACGTTTCTAAAATTTTAGAAACGTGAAAATCCTTACCATAACTATATAAATAATATTATCTATAACTTAGAAGGGCAAATAATTCTTTTATCTAAATATTCAAATTTTGAAAACAGTTTACTATAACAATGGGTATGTTTTACGTCATGAATGGCAACAGTTCCAGTGTTATTGTTTTCATATTTGGTCCTCCTGCAATTACGTTTGTTTTAAAAAATACAATATTTGTTTACCTTACTCAAACTAATGTTGTGTACAAACTTTTCTTTCAATAGAATTAAAGCGTTTCGCTGTTCGTGAATCACGTTAAATTCCTGTCTCACAAATTCGTTTAATTTCTCCTCATTAGACAAAATACCATTGAAAACGAAGTTTTCCAACATAATTCACTTTTTGGTAATACTTTGCATACTGAAATTTAATATAATTAATACCGATGAAGTTTAATAAATAGCAGGAATAAAAACAATCTGCACGTAAAGAAATTTAAAATAGAAAAGGAGAAAACGTAAAAAATACTCATTTCGAGAGTGAAATCAAAGCAACCGATGAAATGGCAGAAGGGCAAAAATGAAAACAGAAGAGTTACATCATCTGACACCACCTTATTCTCAAAAAATATTAATGTGGAAAATACGCAAAACATTCGCAAAGTGTTAAAACACTTAAATCATATTAAACATAACTCAATCCACATCACACATCCAATTTAAATTTCTTTCACATATTCAACAAAATCACAATAAGTTCTCAAACAATTTCATTCACGATTACAAAGAAAATCTGGCAGGAGCAATACCACGATATGACAAGTCGTGGTAATCGGTTTACCAAACACGGACAAACCATGTGGGATTCTTCATGCTGGGTTTCCATGGCAGCTATTCACCAAATACGAGAGGAATTTTTCGACAAGGCCTCTGAATTGGTGGAACAGAATTGCAACGAAGATTTGATTGGGTTTGAGGATAATTAATTTGAAAATAAGAATTGTTGTTGGTTAGGGTTGGATTAAAGTTAAACTAGAGATAAACTTGGCATGTTGGCGATAGACCTCGTGGTTTTGAGTCAAGGTGAAGTGATGATAGGATTTAGAATGCACGACTTCAGTAACGTGACAATGTTATTCTAGATGGTATAGATCGCTTGATATATTAATGATGAATCGGAATCTTTCCTAAACGTTTGGTCTGTTTTAGATCCATTTTTTCGAAAGTTTTTTAGAATAACGAGTATTTTTTCGAAAAACAGTATCAAACACTTGCTCGTAGTTACTTCAGACGTTCTAGTTTATAAAAAAATATATCAATCAAGGCAGTTTGGTATAGAAGGGGTCGATGTATTAGCGACGACCGGATAAGAGTATGTGGATAGTGTTTATCAGTTGGTGTTCATTGCAGTGTGTTAGTGTAATACAACGTTTATTAGTTATGTTCCCTACTTTAATATCAGTTTACAAACTCAAGTTTTTAATGTTTCTTTTTAAAACGAAAATATGACTAATAAAAGACCGAATTGAAATTTTTATGATGAAATTTATTAGATTATTGAATAAAAACGTTATTTGTAGCGGGTCTGAATATACTGAAATTTAGTTTTTCCAGCGCTGGCTGGTGAGGGCAGTGTCTTTTTAACTGAACAAAAAAACCCCACTACGATATAGGTTTGTTTGCCATTTATTCATTGCATGTTAACTTAGATTTTCAAAACTTTCATTTCTATCTATTCAACAAATTTTCCTTTCACAATCATGTCACTTTTAAATTTAAATCTTTTCATATGATTATATGTGTTTGAAGACAGATTTAAAATATAGCTTTAGGAAAAAAAACTGGTTTACTACAAAAAAGTAAATTAAACCGTATTAAATCCAAGCCGGCCCAAAAGAACAATCCTGAATTAGCACTTTGTAGTGAAAATTTTAAGGGGACACGGTACCACTTTAAATTTTTTTTTTAAATTTTGACATATTCACTATAAAATTGGTGTTTTATTGGTTCAACTTATATTTAAAAACAATATATGACAAAAGAAAATTTAAAAAATATTTAAATTTTTAAGTTATTAAAAAAAATTATTTTTTTTGAACTTTTTTAAAATGCTAAGGCTTTTTTAAATAAAAATATTTTTACCCAATTTTTTTATCGTGTACGTTAAACTGTTTGACATAATTATTTGTATCCAAATTTGATTTATCTTCAGTAGTTGTTTCATATAAAATATTTATCTAGAAAATCCCAATTTTTTTTAGCATATTTGGAAAATTTCGACTTTAGTATTTTTTTTTATAAAAAAAGTATTACTTTTGAAATCAATTTTGATACCAATTCTTAATTTCAACATATTTGACAGACTGCATACAAAATTCCTTAGACTTTTATAAATAATTAAAAAAGCCTTAACGTTTTGAAAACCTTGTCATCAAGAAAAAATGAACACCGAGAAAAACTCGTTTAAAGTTTCCATTCGTTTGCATTTTTATTCTACCTTTCCGCATAAAAAGTGTAATAACTTTTTTAAAAATATAGCTGCACTTTTGAATCTTGTTAGACTTATTAAAAAGATTCCAAACTTTAATATTAGCAAATAAAAAAAAATCGCAAATTTTGCCGTTTTTGAGGTACTGTGTCCCCTTAAGCAACCACAGTAGAACGAACAAAGGAAAATTTCAGTTACAGCTATATCACCCTAATGCAGCGAGTGAGATAAATATGGAGAAAAGGTGCTCGGTGAAAATACGTTTGAACGAGAAGGGTCACAGGAATAAATGGGATTCATGAATGCTGAATGCAATGGAAAGCTTTGAAATGCGTCAAAGAATGAATTGGATTACGGTTCCATAATTCAAACACTTTACAAAGAAGTAAAAATTTTGTATATAGTTTTACGCGGGGCAATGCTGCAGCAAATATTCTGCCATTGCTATTTTATGTTAAACTGTTTTAATGATTGACTAGTGCATTAAAATTGCTTTTAAATGTCTCATGCAAGGGTATTCAAAGGATCACCTGTATTATAACAGTTCTCAATATTGTATTTGAATAAAAAATTATTGGCTTAAAATATTCTTATGCCAAAAATATTATACCCGTATTTCTTTTTTTCAAATACCCCATAAAAAGGGAGAAAAAATTTTAAAATTAGGACGAACAATTACGCCCGAAAACGCTTTGTGGCTGTCACGTGGTATCTATGACGTCACTAGTAACTATATACAGACTTTTAAACACCATTTTGGAATCTACTTTAAGCAAATTTGAACTATCTGCTTGTGTAAAACCTCCTTCCATTATCTATATAATTCTTATTTTAAGAGTAAATTAGATTAAATCCAGTGTAAGTGCAAGCAAAAAACATCACATCGGTTTGTTTATATATACTAGTGACGTCAGCCAAATCAACGTGTTTGTGATCACGTGACGTACCGATGAAAAAAAATCCATTTTAAAATGATTTTTTTTTGAATTATTTAAAGACTTATTTTGCAAAAAAATATATACGTTTGTTATATTTGGGTTCAAACTATAATTAATTTAATATTGGAAGGTATTTTAGCGATACAGTCAAATACCCTATTGTTTATACGAAGTTTGTTATAAAGCTTCTCAATAGTTGTTAAGGACCAATCAGTTGTAGAAATGGCTGGGGCACGTAAAATCCGTCGTGATTCAATGTAAAAAAATACCACATTTGTTAAAAATGTATAAATCAGATATTTGCGTTATCGCTTTTACCCTCTGAGGAATATAACCTTATAAACTCGTCCCCTGACTGTCAGAGGTTTCAGCAACATATATTTTCTTTTAAAAACATCTCTAAATTTTAAAATTTAGTAAAATTATAAGTCTAGAGGCTTCATATGCAGAAGAGGTTTTTTATATTTTAATCTTTCTTGATATTTAATGAAGAAATTAAATGATTTAGTTAAAAATTAAAATTTTAAATCAAGCAGGTTTACTTTAACAAAAACAACAGGGAAAACAAGTTTACTTTCCAATCAATTTGTTTATCCTTTAGATAACTAAATTTCAGTGTAGGCGATTTTCAAAATAAATTGTCGAATCTTTGAATATCCATAAATGCCGCATTTTATTTATTTGGGTACGGCTTTTACAAGTGAGTTTTGATTTACATTTAGCGGAAGAAATCGATCACATTTTTCTTCCACTTCCTTATTTTGTTCTAAGCTTAAATGTGAATTAATATTTCCAAAAACAGGAATTAGCAAATGAAAACAATTTTTTTAAAAAAAAATCCAAAATCGTGTTGAAGTAATAATAGTTCTTTATTTACGCCTTACAAATATTTTTTTATGAAGTCTTAGTAATGCCGTAATGCTGAAAGCAGTGGCGCTTTAAAAGAAAGCTTTTAAGGAAGTAGTTAATCTTTTAGGATTATAGGTTGTAGAAAAAAATGCATATAAATTTTTTATTGCTAGATATATTTATATGTGTGTAATTTTTTTAAAAAAAGATTCATTTACGCATTTTTGCTTGCTTTTATATTTTAGCTTCCACACTACGTTTATAACGTAAAAAGTGGATGGTATTATAAACGTTCAGTCCATCTGTCTGTCACCCACTTTCATAGCCCAAACTACAAATGCTACGGACAAGTGTGACACGTCAAAAAGTTCAGCGCATCAGCTCATCGAAATTAGAATACATTGAACATTTCAGAAAAGAATTCGAATTCGAAGTACTTCAATTATTTAAAAAACTGCAAAATTTAATGCTCATTTAAAAACCATAGGAAGCCATTTTTATTTGAATTAAATCATCATTGGCATTCGCAACAATCGCTCGAGAAACTAATTCTTTTAGACAATAAATTAAATTAAATTTTTGAGACATCGATCAGTTTGAAATAACGTCAAATATATTTCACTACGAGATTCTCTGTGTGTTGATATGAAATATTTTTGTTCTATTTAAAAGCGAGGAATATTATATATTTATTCTATGAAATATCGTTTGCAAAAACTAATTTATAAGTAATAATTATTGAATTTTCGAAACAAAATAAATTAAACTAGCCAAATTTAGCATGTAAATGTTTGTATGTATACGCTTGTGTGTCTGAAATATATCTCCCTCTGAATGTCTGAAATATATCTCCCTCTTAAATACTAAACGAAGATATATGGAAAAGGCGTAAAAATATGCAAAATGGAAAGGAAAAGTTTATTTTACCACACAAGTTACTGTCCGAAATTCTACCCACATTCTTAGGTACATTATTACGAATTACTCGTTTTTAAATATTTTTAATTTCATTTTAAATAAAGTATAAAAACAACGATTATGTGCGTTCATTATAAACTACATAAGTGTTTCGACCAAAAAATAGGAATTTTTGCTTTCAGAGCTCAAATAAATCTCACATAAATACTTATCGATGTCACACCTAAAAGCAAAAAATAACTTTAAAAATAAACTTCAGACTTATAAAAAACGTAGTCTATAAACAAAATTTCCAAACAATGAGAATTTAAATGCCATATAAACTAAAACACCGAAAGCTTTGTTATAAACAAAATAACAGAAGCAATTAGAAAACAAGGTATTATTTTATCAATTATTCTAAAAAAATAGGAATATTCCAAAAAGCTGTTTCACAAACCCTTCAGAACGCATTCACTTAATTGCTCGGTAAGTAAATATCAGATTTCAAAATCAAACCATCTTATCAAAAGAAGCACAATTTAGATTTCGAATTCAACAAATTCTTGGGAAACCTTAAGTTTATTAAATTACTCCTAATTCAGGTAAATCGCTTTTAAGTTAAGATAACCTATGCTTTTCCGTTGCATAAGATAGTCTTATCAAATGATAAATTAAACATCCCCTACCTAAATGAAACAAATATTTTTGCTCGTAAGATAAAAAAAAATTGTTACACTTTTATTTGAAGACTGACTTTCTAAGTAAGGCAATTTTAACTATTATGTCAAAAAATATCTAAAAATATAACCAAATTTAGTATATCACAAAACATTTATAGGCGACTTTAGTAAGGGGATGCGGTACCCAAAAAGTTAATCCAGTATTTTTATCACTGGCATGCAAATTAAACTTTTTTTTACAGGAACCAACCTTCAATAAACATATGTTCCAATATTTATTATTTTTTTTTATAAGATTTTTTTAATAATATTTTTTTCAAAATGCTACTCCTCCTACAATTTAACGAATATTTTAATGTTTTTTTTGCAAAATGTTTCCTCTATTACTAGAGTTTGGTATGGATATTGAGCTATCAGTTGAACAAGAACAGTTATATAGCTTTATGTATAAAAAGGGGCCAAACAAATAAGATTCTTTTAATTTTCAGCTTCATTTTTTTCATAAAAACCCATTAACACTAGACTTTATCCCATACCAATTTTTATTAATCATTTACATCTCAACACCGGATAAAATTTTTTTTGGAGCCCTACATTTATTTATTTAAAAGCCTTAGGGATTTAACAACTCACAAACTGAAAAAAATGAAACTGAGAAAATCAACATAACATTTCCAAAACCATGATACCAAACGCCCATATAATATTTCATAAACATCAAACATTTTAGAGAATTCCTTTCATTTTTGCAATTTCCTTAGCTCGCATCATTCGAGCATGTTTATTTTCTAGGCAGCCCTAAATTTTGGGTACCGCTTCTCTTTAAGCGCTCGTGGAGAGATAGCAATTAATGTATTTATTTGCAGATGGCCAAAAAAAGCATAGTTTTTATTTCATTCATACTAATAATAGTTTACATTTATAATTGACATATACAGACATAACATATATCTGTAAATTCAAATGAAATTGATTTTTGTAAAACAAATATAGCAAAAATAAATTTATAACTCTGGTAAAATTTTATATTTTCAATTACATAATTTTAGCTTCCTTTTTTGCAGATTGGAAAGAAAATTAAACCAAAATCCCAGGTTAACCCGAACCCCATGTTAATTATGTAAATGAGCAGAAACAATAGTATATCAGGGTGGAATGTTAAGAATTGCCCGATAGACGTAGGCGGAACACCTAGAAAAGTGTAGAATCAGTTGTATCTTGGTCTGTTGTACCCATAGATATCATAGTTAAAGTATTGTTGTTGTTGTTGTTCCTTATCCTCCACCTGTCTGACGGAGTCAGACAAGATCCAATAAATTGTTGACCCCCAAAAAGTCGATGACAAGAAGTGGAGAAGCGTATAAGTCCTCCTTGGAAAGACCCAAGCAGTCCAGGATATGTTCGGCAGAGGCCTGCTGAGCCCCACATTTGGAGCAGACAGCGAAAGTTTTTCTACCCTCAAAATACGAGAGACTCTTCGTGTGTCCACTTGCCAGTCTAGAAATTGCCGTTCGAGACGCTCTATCACCAAAAGAAACAAGTGAAGAGCCCGGCTCCTTGGCCGCATACCAGTGGTGAGAGGGAGGGATCTTCCACTTTTTTGAAAGATTACATTTGATTTTGGAATGATGCTCTGAGTAGGTAAGAGCTGAAGAGGAAGGTGATGAGTGACAACAACCCTCCTTGGCTAAGCGGTCCGCTTGCTCATTGCCAAAGATGTCAACGTGGGATGGTATCCACTGAAAATGAACGTCATGACACTTTGAAATAAGTTGGAGTTTAAGAAGGATGGAGATACTAGTTTTGTCTCCAACTTTAGTCCAATTGTGTAGGTGTTGAAGGGAGCTGCGACTGTCCGATAGGATCCAAAGATCTCCAAAGTCACACTCGTTGATTATAGCTTCGATGCCCTGTTCAATTGCTATTAATTCACTTCTAAAGACTGAAGTAAAATCAGGGTTACGGAGACAGATAAAGTATTAGATTGGTAGATCACGTGACCTCCAATGCTAACGACGGGAAGCGCATGGAGGCCAAATAAGAAGGCAAAATGGCCAGTGTTGCTGCCACTTTAAGGAGAAAAATACAACGAAAAAATACCATATAATTCTAAAATTACAAAAAAAAAATACTAGAAAAGGATTTTAAGTCACTAAAAAGATTCCAAAATGCAGCTAGTATTTTTACTATATATTTTTTGTATTTTAGAATTAAATGGTATTTTTTCGTAGTATTTTTCTCCTTAAAGTGGCAGCAACACTGGCCATTTTGCCCTCTTATTTGGCCTCCATGCGCATCCCGTCGTTAGCATTGGAGGTCACGTGATCTGCCAATCTAATACTTTAACTATTATATCTATGGTTGTACCCGGTATCATTCACTTTGAATCCTTAGGTACAATCCCTTTTTGAATATAAAGCTTAAAGTCGTAAAGGGGCTGGGAAGCCCAGTCGGTTTGGTATTCGCCTAGCATGCGGAAGATCCCAGGTTCGGGTCCGGGCATCGCCAAAATTACTGCCGACCTATAAACGGCCCGTGCAGCCAAAATGTCCGACGAATAATACCCCGTGTGGAGGGATTGCACGTTAAATATCCTTCAAAGTCCTAACGCTGCGTACGATGTCGCCCTTAACGGTTGCGCTGGGTGCCTACTCATGTGTCGGCTCGTCACTTGACTGTGGTTCTAAAATACGACGCCCGTAGACAATATACCTCGCGTAGCTCTAGTGCGACGATAATTCAAAAAAACTAAACTAAACTTAAAGTCGTAAATATCTTAAAATTCTTATGACTTCAGTAACATAAGACACATGACTAAAACCAAGTTCAAACCAGGCATTCTAAAATCCAACAGCATTGTTTAAGATAATAGAATTCTACGTTATCTTTCTAAAGTTCTTTTTAAATAAAGACAATTCAAATTACTACAATGGGGTGGTTCTTACAAAGCACTTTATAAACTTCTGCAAATACGGGCTTTCCTGGAAAATCAAAAAATGGAATACTCTCTTGTCAACAATATTTCTATTCTTTATTTCAAACTAATAAATAAGTGGAGTTAAAATTAGGCAGTAAATTTGAAAAGAACTTTCGGGAGGTTGTAATGCTATATGTTTGTTTTGGAAGTTCAGATATATTATGCAATATGTGTCTTTTAAATTTTATTTTTAAAATTAAGAACAGTTTAGATACTCCTCCAAATTTGCGCGTTCAGATTATATCAAGCTATAAATATTATATTTCGTACAGATAAACCCAAACAATGTCTACCAACCAACCAACCAGTAAATTAAACCGAACTTTCCTCGTAATTAATACTTAACTAGCGAAGATATTTCATCCACACATTAATTATGTGCCTACAATCTATGTCACTCTAGCTTAACGCGTTCTAGCTTACAATGCAATCATTAAAAGCACGTTTGGAATCACACCTCTAGGCAAAGATCAATATAGCACCGACATCATATAATCTGTATACAATTAGTGAAACCAGGAAAGCGCGTTAAGTCCATGTGCTGTAATGTTATTGAAAGTAGAAGTAATTTGAATATTTCCTATTTAGGTTGTTTCATGTTTGTAGAACAAATAATCCGTTAAAATAATTCCGTTTATTAATTTACGTGAGATTCAATTGGCAATATTTGCTTTTTGTAATATTAACTAAAATTATATACATTATATGCGATACCTTTTGCGCGATATAGTCAGTTAATGAAGTTAACCCTTACAACAATTTACTTTAAGGATTTCTAAATATTACGAAATTTCTCCGGTTTCTTTGAAGCACAACACAGTTCACAAAACAATTTACCTTATTCAGCTTACTTCGAAGCACGATACAGTTCACAAGAACAATTCTTCTTATTTCCACACAAAAAAACACTTCCACTAACAAAATTCACCGTTAGCAACTCTGCCTGAACAGAAAATTCGACGATTTCCAAACAGACAACAATTTCCAAACATAAGCACAACAGAGCTACGTCCAAGCTCTCTTCACAACAGCAGGAGCAGAACTCCAATGACGCTCGTAGCATATGGCAAGGCGTTTTTATAGGCTGTTGGCGATCTTTAATTACGAAGATATATACAATATTTACAGGAGATATTTACACTATTTACAAAATTCGTAACTATATTCTGAAGTCGGAGGTTTATCTACTGTGCATAAATCTTTGGATTGAGTTCATTTTTTAAAGGTTAAAAATAATGAAGAACTTCGAAGACATGCATTTGATGATTTTGTATGGCATCGGCATCCATATATCTTAAAGTAAAAGGTCTATTATTAATATAAAAAATTATGCAGAGATAGTTTTTTTATACTCAAATAAAAGATTTTTCCAAGTGACGCGAAAAGTTTCGCTAAAGTTTTAACTAAAGTAGTCACATTATTGTTCTTTTTTGCCGCAAGGCTTGTTCTTCATTAGAGCTATTATTTCTTAAGATGTCAACTTTTCTTTAAAGCTAGCACGTCTTTTCACTCAAAAGCCGTTTTTTAAGAAGTTCAAAAGTATCAAAATATATAAATTAATTCTTATTTAGAGTTTTTTAAATAATACATGAAAAGTTTGGTAAAAACGTTTTGCAAAGACCATCCATTCACAAAATTTTATGCAATTATTTCTTAACGTTATAAAAGTATCTGCCTGATTAACATCACATATATTTATTAAAATAGTGCGTTTGAAAATACCAATATTCTTAGAATCTTATATTTTAACGAAATTCTACAAACTTGATACATTTTCAGCCATAAGCTCTTTCCCACGAACTCTCAATTTTCATCATTTTCTTCTTAAATCCCACACCAAATATACACTCTTCGAAATAGATCGGAAACCGAATTTTAAGTTCCCAACAAGCTGTTCCCGAAAATTTCCAAATAGAGTCAGAGGTCTGTAACTCTTATGTGTGATATAAAAAAAACCCTGGTATCCATAGCAACCGAAATCCCATCACCATCGTATCAAGCTGTTTTTTACTTAACTCAGTTGTTAGAAGAAAAAGTTTAAATGTGAATTAGACTACGGAGTCCGGGAACTAAAGAGAATAATCACTGGTTGCGTAGGATGGTGTATTACTTTAATTTTTATGTAGTTTAATGTCTTAGAGCCGCATAAGATGTCACTTATTGAATAACCTATCTGATGACGGCCTTATCATTTGGCAATGATACAGGGTCAGCGGAATATTGATACAGGTAACTACCAAGTCGCATGGTTTTTTTTAGCACAACAAATTTGAGTGTTTTCAAGAAGATACACTTTTCATAATTGGGTTATTTTGGTAAATTTGTATAAGTAACAATAATTTTATGTAAATTGCATTACATTTAAAAGTAAATTTGTATTGCTAATAATAACTTTAATAAATTAGTAGTAATTATAAAAAAATTACCATTTAACATAATAGCTTTTATGCGAAAATCTAATAATCAACATTAAACGCTATTTTTAAAATGGGAAAACTTAATTCTTATAAAGACGTTTGCAGTTACTGCATGAAAAGTGGACTTAGGGCAGATGTTGGATTAATGTTTGGTTTGGTTGAGATAATGCCAAACTAGAGCTTTACAAGAGTTGTTGGTGATGAGCTCGTAATTCAGAACAGTGGTCAAGTGACGATGCTGAAACTTTAACTAACACCCAAAGCTAGCTTTTAGAGACATAGTAAGCGGGGTAAGGACTTTTAACCACGGCAGATTTAATGTGCACTAATCCCATAAACAAGGCGCAATTGGCGAGATTTTTTTTACCAGTTCGTAGGATGTCTAACCCGAGAATAAAACCCTGAAGGGTATCCTCAGCAACATGAGGTCTTAACTTACATCGCCAAGCAAGCACCAAGCTAGATTAAGGAAATAAGTCTGCTTTTTGCCTTAAGAGTTTATATTGTTATCCGTAAAATTTTGGAGAAATGTTTCTCGTTGACAATTTTCTATAATACATATTTTTTTGTTAACTTAAATTTTATTCTGAATATCGCCACCTTTAAAGTTAAGACAGATATAATCAAGTTTTAAGTTTACGAAACAAATGTTTTTGCTAACATCTGTTGGGCATTTTGATTTCATGTGTCTGCCCATCATAATAAAATTGCACAATTCAGAAGAAAAAAAATAAAAATTAAGATTCACATAATATAAAATTAATTTCAAGTTAGACTTAGTAGGATTGAATTTCATCAGTTTGGAATATTTCGTTTATTTTTATTCGACCAAATCTACTAAATATGATTCAGATTACCACTTTACGATCCTCAGGGGTTCAAAATCAGCTAATAAAGCTGATTTTTTTACAACAATGTGAAAGAGATTGAATTTTATGTGAAATTCGATTAGCCTTGTTTCACAGAATCGAATTTGTATGTTTGTTTGATGCAATTTGGAATGTCATTTATTTATATTCTAAGCTTGAGGATAAAAAAAATCGTACATTTTGCTATTGCAGAAGTTTGTTGATGTTTGGAACTTGATAGAAATTACTTTAAATTTTTAATGTGCTGTTTTTAAAATATCGTAATAAACATGTTTTTAGCTTGAAGAGAAAAAGATGAAATGATTAGTTATTCAAGAATTTACTGTTAGCCCTTCCGAGCTATAAAATGATTGGAAGTTTGGCTTTTAAAAAAAAGGTTTAGCTTGAGCGAAATTTTTTTTATTCATTGATTAAGTGGGATTTTTAATTGTTTTTTAAATAAAAATCGTCAGTCTAGTAAGTAAAAAAATCAACTTTCCCACTTGCAACTTTTCCTGAAGAAAAAAAATGATTAAATAAATTTATTAAATAAAAAAAAGCAAAATATATCATGAACTATAAAGTATATGAAAATGACCCTTGTTGGTCTTTAAATTCAAATAAGAATGGAAGAAAATTAAGGAATACAAACATTTTCGTACATAATAAATACTTAAGAATCAAAATCATCCCATATTTAGGTCATTTATGACGCTTTTGCTAGAGCGTAATTAAAATTCTACCCAAAGACCACTCAAAAGCTCTTAGTTTCTTAAATGTGAAATATGAAGCTACGGTATAACTGATATTAAACAGAAAATGACTTGTTTGGTAACTAAAGTATATGAGAAATTAGCTTTACAACCGTCACAAGTTTAGTATTTAAAATTAAGTTATGACTTAAAGGGTTATTAGTCAAAATCTTAAGTGTTTGGAATATTTGTAAGTCTATTAACTAAAGAGATACGTTAACTAGAAAGCATTCACAAGTACTTCAGCTTAAAACAGAATGCATTGAAAAATCCCGTTTCTTACGACTTGCGCAAATCATGATCCTTTAAATAGTGTCTCAAAATAGGCTTAAAGCGTAATAATTTAATTAACAGTCTGTATTTTACCAAATAAGTACTAGATATCAGATATATAGTAGTTAAATATTTTAAAGTATACACCGATTCAACATAATTATAGTGGATATAAATAAGTTTTCTTTAATCCCTGTAAGTTTTAGGGCTGGAGTATTTGATGTCGTGATTGTTTGGGACGAATGGATTTTTCAAAGCTAGCAAATCAACATATTAAAATAAGTAAACTAAAATACTTTGCAGATCTCCATATTTTTAAAGTACTCTAAAAATATGGCTTAAATACAATTCCTTGAGTAAAAAACTCCTATTTTGAAGTGTTTTCAGAACTCAAGACAAAATTTTGAACAATATTTTTTAAAATAGAACTTAGCAATACTTAGATAAATTGTGATATATCTAAATTTAAAATTCACGTAAAATCAACGATGCAAATTTCAACAATAGCCAAACTGATTTTCTCTTATAAAGGAGAAAAAAATAGTTTCATATTTTTAAGGTTAAATTTATTTGAAAATTCCTCTAAATTGGCTATTATTACTACGTGCCCTAGCACGATCCAATTTATATAAGAGCAAATGCAGACAGGAATTCTTGCTGCAACCCCAAATCTAATTCCGGCATATCGAATCCAATTACGGAAAGATTGATGCAAACGAGATCAATTCGGTTGTTTCAGAATAGCCTTATTTTCGATACGCCACTGCCAGTCAACTTCCAATATACCTTATCCAGGCATAAGTTGAAATATCGCCTGAACGGCTTTACATTAATTTGAATGACACCCGTTTGATGGACATCTGTCTATAAACAAACCACACTTGTCGCAACGAAATACATTTGAATTAAGTTTTCGTGGAGATTTTAGATAAAATATATAGATTTGAGTTTTTTTTTATTATTTTACAGTAGCGACAAAAAATATATATATATATTTTTCGAGTTCGGTATACAATTTTTTATTGTATACTTTTTGCTTGAGAGGTTTTCATGTAAAAAAATATTATTTCATTGTGTTTGACACGAATTCGCTTTTAACACTCTGCGGAGAATAATTTAAATATATTTTTAACTGGTTAATCAATAGATAGGATATTAATTCACATTGTAATGGTGTTTTGGCGGTATATGTGCACTGTGCAGCTTGTTTGATCGTTTATTTGCTGAAAAAAACTATCCAAAAAATTCGGAATTAATGCAAAGTTTCATATTTCATCTATTTACAGAACTAGACTGAAACAAACTATTAATTTGCGCATTTTAATGAATTAAATCACCCATTATTATCATCAGCTATACTGATTTTTAGCATTTTATATAAACGTTTTATTTCAATGCCTTTAATCTATTAATGCCGTTTACTTCCAGTTATTTAGCCTATATTCCTCTTTTTATTCCAGTAAAACCTACTAAAAAAGCCTGTACTGATATTTCTTTCCTATCACACAAGAATACCTAGACTATCAAAAAGGTATTCATTAACAATAACGACGAAAAAATAGTTAATTTAATACCCGATACTGATGTATAAATAGCTAGATTTAAAAAAATATTGCTGCGCTAATTAATGCAAACGTTTTACGTAAATATTGTCCAATAAGTATATCTTATTTCCATTAAAAATGATATTCTATTGACTTTTTTAGCTTGAATTAAAAATAATTTAATATAAAAGTTGTTTAAATGACAAATAAAACATGAACTACCCATTAGTAGTAGTTATTAACATCACCAGATCGTTTTAACTGTGGCTCCAGCATGACGTTAATTCAACTAACCTTTGTACGTCCCTCTCCGGATTTATCTAGGAAATAATCATTTTACGGATTCTGGGTGCCAAGAGCAAGTTTTATGTTTCCCGTCGAAAATACGGCAACTGGTACATATAACTTGAAAATTCAGAAAGTAGTTTAAAAATCCGGTATTCCTGGGTTGAATCTTGGAGACTTGGCCGGTATACATCACTGTTTACTCTTTAAGCTTTAATATAAGTTAATGCCAGTATTTTCAAAACTTTATTTTTTTTTAAATTTTACGTCGGCAAAGCTGTTAAATGATATCGACTCTACAGCTTCTTAAGCCCTGATAAAACATGTTAAAAAACTGGATAAAATGTAGTTTGGTAGGTTTAACTAAATAACTAACCTTCCTGGGACAACAGTTCATGCTGAACCATGGCCTCCCTAATAATATGGCTCCAAAGTCGTCTGAGTCTAAGGAAGAACTATAATATATTAAGAGAAGTGCAAAAAATTACTTATCTATAATAATAATAAAAGAAAGAGTCTGTCTGTGGATCGTAAAAGACCTACTTATACTGTCTTCAGAAATTCTAAATTTTTAAGATAGATTCCCTTTAATACCAACGTTTATTACGTCGTCCCTTTAATACCAGTCCCTTTAATACCAGTTTTAGAGAAAATTCGAATTTTCTGAAAAAAATACACCACTTTCGCTCAAATCCGATAATTTTTTTCTCTTTCGTGTTGCCATTCGAGAGAAGAAATTAAAATGAACACAAAAATTAATTAAAATTGAAATTGCTTTTATTTTCTCGCCATTACCTTCAGAAACAAAATTAATGATTTGAAAAACAATTGAACGTGCCAATGAGCTAATTTATTAAAAAAAACCCAGAATGGAGGTTTTGACGTGAAATAACATTGTTATACCTTTATGGTTAATTTTGAATTTATCAGGAAAATCGCGATGACAGTAAGTTCATATTGAGGAAGATTTTTGTGATATGAGGATGTGCATTTTATAATGATGCATTTTTATTTTGGAATTTTAAAGCAATATAAGTAACGGGATTTTATTCTTTATAATGAACGGGAACAAAGGCAAAGTTTATTATCCTATAGCAAATCAAATGACACATATACTTGGATCGATTTGATATTCTTTTAGTTCGTGCGAAGAACGGGTATTTATTTGCTAGTTTTATAATAAACTTAGATGATATTGCGTTAAAAATTAAATAATAAAATGGGTAATGAATTTTTATTAGTTATAGCCAATAACGCAGATTTATAAATTTTTTGAGCTGCCTAAAGTGAAAAAAATAATTATATTTGATCGTTAACCATTATTTAGCTACCAAGATTAGATATATAAAAATTAATTAAACGTACTTCAATTATTAACGATGAAATTAATTCAATTTTCATGTTAAATTAAATCTGAAAAGCATATATTGGACATTTACACCCAAGTGATTTAGGTTAAAGCAGTACTAATGTACGATGAAGAATTATGAAGATTCATAGACAAACTCATTCATCACTTTATTTAACGCCAAATATTACTTTCTTTATTAAGCAACTCTAACTTATTTAATACTTCATCTGCATACACATAAATCATAACTAAAAACATTGTTGTGAAACTTGAATAATTTAAAAGCCATTTTGTAGGGCATTACGCTCCCAGACCCATTACGAAACATTATGTATGCGTTTTCCAGACGTTGATAATGGGGGAAAATTTTAATTTTTGTTGAGACCTACGTTGGCTATTCCATTAACGATTTCAAGCTGCATTAATCTTATTGAGCCTTAGAAAACTTAAATAAAAACACTGTTCCTTTTTATGTGCAAGCAAAATATTTAAAAAACCTAGTTTTTTTTGTAGATTTTGAGCTATTTTTTTAAAGTAAATATTAGTCTAGTTTTCGTAAAATTACTTAAAAAGTAGTACCAAAATTAAAAAATACAAAACTCAGCAAATTTCACAAAATATTTATATATAATATTCCGATTTTTTTTAGTGTATCACTACAAAAATTCAACTATTTTAAGTGCATTTATCAGTATGCTTTACTGTCTCTTGTACATTCTTTTTAATGATACTTATTGGTTATATATTTTAAGGCATTTTACAGTTTTATAAAAATACTCTTCAAATTACTTCTAAAAAACCTGCAACGAATTTTTAAATTTAAGAAACTTTCAAGTCTAAATAGTGAAGGCACTAATTACGATTTAGTATTAAATCATATGAAACATGATTTTTCATCTGTTATGACGTTATAATTCAAATAGAATTTAACAAAAAAAAATTATTCTAATTACAAAATTGATTTTTCCCCCACAAACACATGAATATTTTAAACATGAGCAAAATAATTTTTGAATTATAAGCTAAACTTTAGCGATGTCATATTTTTAAAAGTAATTGCTAAATTAACAAAAAATCCGCTGAATTCACAATTACCTTATATCCAACAGTTCACTACTATGATAAAATTAAGCCCGGAGCAAAACTATTTATGATTATTTTATCATTATAAAAGAAATGATAACGGATAATTACTTAAAATGTTTTTTTTTACAAAATAAGAGGATTCATTGCAAAGCACAAGTAAAATAAAAACGATTCAAATTTTAAATTTACTCCTTAATTAGTTACTTTACTTCTATAAATGTTAATTCAAGGTAAAGTTCGTTGAAGTCTTCCGTGCCTTAGAGTTATTGAAAGAATATTTTTAGAAGTCAAAATATAAATACGTATTTGCTTATGTTTGGAAGTTGTGCTTATTTGTTTATTGATTTATCATTCTATTAATGCTTACATTACTTTAAATTATATATATCCTAACATAAATGCTTTTGTAAATTTGATTGAGTATATCGCTGCTTAAAACTTTTGTCAATTTTTTTTTCTAGGCTCTGAACTATTTCCCAATTAAAACATTTTATAAAAGTAATTGGTGAATATACCTTTATTTCAAACACAATATATTTACTTCTACAAGTTTATACAGCTGTACTATAGTATATATATATATCAACGCCACTATTATGGAATAATATTATTTAGAATATACGAGCCAAATTTGTTACAGCAAGATGTGCTATGGTTTAATTGTAATTTTTACACCTATTGATCTACATGAAAAACCCACAAAAAATATAATAACAACCTATTTAGTGTTGAATCCATTAATTAAAATAGTTTTTGAGTGCAATAAATTCATCTATTTGATATAGAGCATAAATTACCTGATATTAATAACTGAAAGCCATGTTAAGTTAGTTAATAATAATAATAATAATAATTGAAAGCCAGTTACCAGTTATACTAATAATTGAAATTATTCAACATGTTTATTACACCGAAAATTCAATGAGCAGATTTCTCTTCCCTGACAATCCACTTGAAGCAAATGCTAGCCATTAAGAGTTAATGTATGGTATTTAGCTAGATGTCACATTCTCATTTGCACGCACACCAAAGCTGAGTTATCGCATTATTATCTATACCTACAGAAACTCTTACTACGTTCGTGACAATGCGCAATCCAATGTCCTGTAAACGTTGAATTGAGTGTTGGTTTATAATAATTTTATTCAATAATAAAATTGTATTATACTGAACTCTTAATGGACTATGCCCCATCAAGTCATGTACATTTGAATGAATTGTTGGTTGATAGTGATCGTACCATAAGAAGGAATTTTTCGCTTAAAATATTATCATGTAAATCGAATGAACACAATTCACACAATTGAACATTTACTAATGAAAGTTAAGTGTGTGTTTAAGTTTTGAATCATTAAAATAATTTTCTTCTACTTGATTATATTGTGTATTGTATAAAAATGTATTCAGAAATTACTTATTAATAATCTATGTTTTACTGCAAATAAAAATAAATGCACAGTATGTTTTCAATTTTGTTATGCTTAAATTTGTATCTAAAAAGGCTGATTGCAATACAAATAAAAATTGATTATTTATTTTTTCGTAGTAAGTTATTTGAGTTTATTTGAGAACATTAATAATAAATAAATCCTTATAATATATTAACTTTTATGGTGACAACAAATGTTTCAGGCAGCTACAATTTGTATACTTCAGATAATAATACGCAATCTGATTAGATATCAAAATTTTAGTATTTAAATATCAGTGACCTATAACCGCTCAATACATAAACCCTTCCAAATAACCCATTGGTATAAAAATATTTTCTGTCATTTGCATTTATTTTAAATATTTACAAATATCACTGCAACTGTGTTCCTTTGTGCTAAATTATTCGAACACATCCATCAACCAGCGAAAATGGCGGAAACCGTTTCTTTCCAATGACCATACACAATACTTTATTTTTTACTATCTGTACACCATGTATCTCATCCTTTTTCTAAAATAATTCCAAAGATCACGTCTCATTGATTTCGTCTTCTTTATATTTGTTCAGCCAAACGATATCAAAGTATTTTTGGCCATGCAGATAAAAAGAAAGACAAGAGATTCGATTTGTTTGAGTTGTTTTGTGTCGACTGAAAATATTTTTTAGGCAAATTTATTCGGTTTTATGAATGCATGCAAAAAAACAACCATTGGATTTAGAGAATTTTCTTTTCTTATATACTTATATAAGTTCTAGAAAGTATTGTTTGACGTATTCGTAGTACAAGATAAATGAATAGCACAATAGAAATTTAGAAATTTTCAAAAGATTCAATTAAAACACGAATACGTTTTTTTAAAAACGATATTTGCTCTTATAATTACGTATATTCAATCAAATCTTGGGAAAATTGACCTTTAAACTAGTTAAGATTAAAAAAATGTTTATTAAATTTTTTATTAAGGGCAACTCAATATACACATTTTATCGAACTCATAAAGTGTCCACGAGCGAGAGAAGTTGCACGTAGTTATAGCGAGAAAGTTGCCGGGCTGTGCCCACGATTACGCTATATTCCCAGATATTTCTCGCGGAGAGGGCTTTGCAACTTTCTCGCAACGATAATCTCGTAAGTGTGTGTCCATGAAGACCTGACCGATAACTGTGTGAGATTAAGGTTAGTTTGAAATATCATCGCACTAGAGTTACACGAGAGCTATTGGTGGTGGTCGTCATAATTTTCCTTGCTAGAATAAAAAATAGTTAACAAGAATTATGCGAAATAGTGTTTTAATATCCAGTTGAGATAGCAAAACTGTATTGCAACTGTACAATAACAAAAAGGCTTAAATGATAACTGACTACAATGTATGTCATAAATTTCAAGAATACCCAAAATAAATAGTATTTATTGAAAGTGCAATAACTTCAATAACTGCAAATTCGTCTTTCCCTTTACCTGATATAATCCCCTTTAAAGGCATTTCTGATTGCTGGAGTTTCATATGCTTCAGTTCCGAACTTATAAACCCTCGAAAACTTCCCACTTGTCTGAAGCAAATGAAGAATTTTCTTTCCAAACAGGCAGAAGTCCAAAACAGGCAAATCCAACGCAAGCAGCAATTGACTGTCACGCGCTTTTTCTTTCAAATTTCTATCTATAACCAGGTGACATTACAAGATATATCTTTTTATGCTGGATTATGTATTTTTATCTGTACAGTTGTTTTTAAAGAGGATGCATGCAATTTTATATCAATATTTTCCATGCTTAAAACGCAAAAAACTCTCGCACTGTGTTTCAAACGGTTGGAAACAAGATTGAAAAGTCGAAAAGAATGTTGCCACGAACGTATTCGAAGCTGATGAGAGACTCGAAGCAAAGATCTTAAACTCGCCCCTAGAAGACTCGCAGGACTATGTACACGAGCGAGACTGCTTTTGGCGAAAAACTCGCCCTAGTTTTCTCACTCGGGGACACCAGCCTTAATTTGAAACTATTCAAAACTTTTCATGAACCAGCTTTAGTGAATTTCATTCTTTAATATTTTTCTTGCATTTGCTTTAATTAGAGTTGAATGAGTAATTTTCTAAATTAAATTTTTGGCGGCATTGAATTTTAGCTGCCAATTTTAATAATTCTGATTCTTCTTATACTTCTACCTGAAGACCAATTTGAATCTGCGTGTTTGATTAAATGAAAGTAAGTAAAACCCCGTTTTTAAAGAAAAACGCAAATTAAAATAACTTCTACCCCCATAAAACTTTCTAGTGAAACTACAAAAAATTAAGTTGACAAATTGAACGCAATGACTCGAACGCTAAAGCATTATAGCATTTTTTCAAGGGAGTGGAATTTAAATGTTCTTATTTTGGATAAAAGTGCGAGTACTTTAAGTTGAAGAGTAAGTTAAAGCAATAAAAATAACGCAAACTTTGCATTAAAGTAACTGCGACGCTGACATTAAAATTTAAGTCAATTTTATTTGCATATAAAGTTTAGGTTAAATTATTTCCAAACCATATTTTACAAAAAGCAATTATGATCTATTTAATATTTAAATGTTTTTCGTATTAGTTACTTTAACTAACCCAATGAAGTTGTTTCAGATGATGTAACTATCAGGTTTTCATTTTTGCTTCTTCGGCGTATTCATTGGTTGTATCGATTTCACTCTAAAAAATAAGCGTTTTTTCGTTTGTTTTATAGATTTATTTTAGATTTCTTTACGGGAAACCTGTTTTTATCCTTACTATTTATTAAACTTTATAGGTTTTAATTAATTATTAATTAAATTATTCGATTAAATTTCAAGTATGCAAAGCATTACCAAAACGTCAAAGTTGTTGGAAAACTTTGGTTGAATTGATATTTTATTTTATACAAAGAATATGCGAAATTGTGGGAGTGATTTACGAACAGAGAAAAGCGTTAGGTCTACTGACAGAAGAGGTTGTACAGCTGAGGAAAAAAACGATCCACCCTTCGTTTTTCGGCTGCTATTGGTCAAGGAATTTTGTGAAGTGTCATTTTTCAGGAAATAGCGTAAGGAATTGAGAACTGGCTACAAAAATAGTATAAGGGGTCGTATACATATTAAAATGAGTACCAACTTTGAAAATTCCAATGGCAACACCCAATTTTTTTTATATAAAATTGTTTATCATCTGCAAAATACAACAGATCTAAAAGAAAATTAATTAATTTGCATTATTTGTTGAGATATAAGCATTCAAAGTTGATCGCCCATAATGTTAAAAAAGTTTCACAAACTTTTATTCATTACTAGCTTTATAAACCCGGCGTTGCACGGGTGTACCCTTAATAACCCTAATTAGTAGGTTTTTTTTATGTAAACTTTTATTTTATACCAATTGATCCCTCCACTGGTCTACTCCATCAGGATATTATAATCTCCCATTCTTATATAAGGGGTTGATTTTATCCAGGCCCTTCCAGGAGTTTGACGGCTTTCCAATAGGCCCCTGTTCAAATTGCCAGAACAGCTACATGATTTAATAGCCTGTTTCTATTTCACGATTAGCGCAAAACGAAACTGCCCAAATGTGGTAAACATTCCACTTCATATTTCATACAACTCGATAGGGTTGGGGGACCCAGTCGGTAAAGACTTTCGTCTTGCATGCGGTAGGTCCCAGGTTCAGGTACGGGCATCGGAAAATAACTGCCCAAAATCAATAAATAATCAATGAATAATCATCCCAAAATAACTGCCGACCTATAAACGGCTCGTGCAGACAAGAAATGTCCGACTACTAATACCCCGTATAGAGGAAGAGCACTTTAAATAACCTCCAAATTCCCAACGCTGCGTACGATGTCGCCCTTAAAAGTTGCATTGGGTACCTACTCGCGTGTCGGCTCGTAACTTGACTGTGGTTCTAAATAACGACTCCCGTTTCCAATAGCTCTCGCGTGTAGATTTAATGCGACGATAATTCAAACTAACCCTAACCCATACAACTGGATGGAAAAAGCTACCCTACGTTAAATTTTCAACTTCGTCAAAAGCGCCAATGCCAAAATTCAATCGACCATTACGCCATCGAACATCAGAAAACAAAACAGACGTTCATCCTCTTGTATGGTTGGAAAAGTTTTATAAAGTATAAATTCCTTTTTATGCCGAATATATTCACGGTTAACCTAAAGAATGTGACCGGCAATTTTAGGCAATTTTACGATGGCAATCTTTGGCGAAATTAGCAATTGCATTGACAATTTCTAAATGTTAATCTATTTAAATCTTAAACGCATATAATTTATTCTGAAGTTTTCTTATACTAATATTTTATTAATTAGATGCCTAATGATTTTAAATAATTATTTACTTTTTTTAAATCAATTCTTCGGCATTTTAAAGTTCCACTTTTGTTTATAAATCTGGTCTGCAATTTAATGAATTTTTCCGTTGTTTTAAGTCGGTCATTTTGAAATTAGGTAGTATTTTTGGTCATTTCGAGGTGGAAACCATCTCGGCAAGTACCGGGGTTTGTTATCATTTCGACTTCGCGACATTTTTGAAAATTCGCCAAATCCGGCCACGTATTAACCTATGTTCATCCATATTTTTCCATTTGTAAACATCAATTAAATTAAATTCGGAAACATAATTAAAATCTAGTTGAGGGAATCTGATCCACCATAAAAAAAAAATAAGATATCATCATCATCAGAATCAACAAACAAAATAAAATACTGATATTCAAATAACAATCCAGAAAATTAAACCCACGTGCTCTTTTTTTCTTTTCTTAATTTTCGTTCACGCTGAACGCGCTGAAATTTCTTTAAATTGAATTAAAAAGTATAATTTCTAATCTTACAATGCTATTCCAATGGGGAATTAAGCTCACGTTTTGCACACCTACACCCTTTGGGTTCGAATAAAAAATATTCTATAGCCTATTCCTGGTTCAAAGCTACCTCCCCACAAATTTTCAGCCAAATCAGTTCAGCCGTTCTTGAGTTATAAATGGTCTAACTAACACGACTTTCTTTTATATATATAGATTTCCGAAACAATTTCAAAAAGTTTGTTTAATATTAAAATTAAATACCCAAAAATATTATTGGATCGGTGTTAAGTTTATTTTTACTACATTAATTATTTAAATTATTAGTGCCACTGCCTTGGTTAAAAATCATGCCAAATCATGCGTAATTTTATTTTGCTTTCCTTAAATATCGTGTAAGGTCGTAACTCTCACTTTGAATATGTGGTTTTTTACGATAAGTGCGCCGAATTTAAACAAACTTTTTGTAGTAATATGAATGAAACAAAAATTTGCATAAAACATGACACATAAATGCAATAATCATGTTGTCTATCTGATTGTAACTAATCGCATTAAATCTGTTCGTTATAAGAATCATATCGTATATGACTTAATTTGAAATGAAACTTTCTCGTTTAGTCTTAATTTTATTTTGGAATTTAAAATCCAAAATTTAAAAAAAAAAACATTAAAAATCACATATAGTGAAAAAAGTTTAATTCTAGCATCGTTGGCGAGATTATGTTAACCCTTTTCTTAGCTTGTCGTTTCGAAAGCATCCTAAAATTACCTTTTTCAATTTGGAGATTTCCGCTTGAACGAATTAAAAATTAATGCTTTAATATCTCAGGAAATAATGAAAAATAAATAATAAAATTGGGTGTTGCTATTGGAATTTTCAAAGTTGGTACTTATTCTTACGCTATTTCCTGAAAAATGACACCTTTTACAAAATTCCTTGACCAATAGCAGCCGAAAAACGAAGGGTGGATCGTTTTCCCCCCAGCTGTACTCAGCATTCGTTTCAGTAATATAAGAAAATATTATTGTTCAAAACATATGTCGTTCTAGAAGCACCAAAAATGAAAACAATACTGGAACTGTTACCACTTACGACGTGAAACATGCCCATTATTCAAGCTACCCAGAAAATTAATTGTTTTAACTTTTTTTGCTATCAATTCATAATTAACTTTGACATTTCAAGGGAGCGATGTTTCTTCTCAGTCATAACTGGTATGCGGGGAAAAAGATTCGGGCTATTTGTTTTGAATGGACCTATATCGGATCTTGAGAAGCAAAAGAAATATTGAAAGTAAATTAATTATTTTTAAACCAAGATAGGTGAAACAATGTCACGTGGTCACATAGCACCAATAAAAGCACCGATCGAAGAAAGCAAGGAATGAAAGCTGGAAAGAACTATGACATCTAAAACAAGCCAATTGTGACAGAGTCTTCAGTATTGCAATCTCTAGATAGGCGATGGCCATACAAAAAGTCTTTTAAGGGTAGGGAGATCGTAACTTCCTGTTTTAAATGTCAAGATTATCAGGATTGAGTAGTTTATGAAAAAAAATCCCCTCAAATTTTGAATCTTTGCTATTACGAAGAATGGTTTCTCACGAACAATCTATCCCAAAAAGCCTTAGGCAAAGATTTTTTTTTAAAAATTATGGCTTAACAATAGATAAAATCTAAACTTAACTCATACATTATTTTATTGTTAGCCTTTATAGGATAGTTGAACCAAGATAAAATGTAGACCGTCTTATTTTAAAATTTTATACTATTTAGGCATAGCTATTTGTTAGACTAACTTGGTCCCTGCTACATATTACCTACTATTATAAATGTTAATTCCAAGTTGAAGATTCTATTTGTCCTTTAATGCCTCGTAAAAAGTGTGTTTCTTTTTGGCCAGATTCAACCTGAGAATATGTTTAGACCCTTTGTTAGACACATGTTTAGACTTGAATATGTACTAATATTCTCAGCACCATTATTGCTAACTTTAGAAAATAATAAAGTCAGGGTTAGGTTTAGAGCTTACACCAGGGCTATTGGCGACGGGCGTCATAATTTAGAACCACAGTCAAGTGACGAGTTGACACCTGAGTAAGTACCCAACAAAAGAATATAGCTTATCAAATTAAATTAAGTAATTCGATCAAAGTTTCTATTCTTTTAATACGCACATTTTACTATGATAAGCCGAAACTCACTCCGTACTTGTAGGAAAGTGTAGTATCCTGGTAAGAAAAGTGTAACGTATTAGTGGAAAAAATACTCTAAAATGGTTTATTTATAAAATTCCTAATAACCATCGAAAATATACCTCATATTTTCTCATTCATTAAAATTTCCATAACTTTGAAAATTTGGATATCGTATTTTAACATGGTTATCTATAATATTCTTTTTGTATGCGTTAAATCTTTTTTGATTGGTATTAGAAAATATTAAACGGATTCTTCGATAACTAATTTCATTGAATTGGTCTGTTTTGGGTTTGTAGTAATATATAATTTAATATATAATATCAGCTCATGTATTATATAAAATTATTTAACTATTTTTATCTATACGATGGCCACGTATATTGGAGACTACTTCTTAAAGCATTTGCGATTCTTTAATTATACGAAAGCTAAAACAAGATGTTAATATTGAGAAAGACAGACGGGCTACAGTACATGGCATTTTACGAAGTCACGTTTATTTTCATTGACTTAGTTATTCAACTTATATGCATTATCTGGTATAAAAATAGCGCATCTTTAGCTTAATACTTGCTCTAGCATATGACGTCATTGTGATGTCATAGCTTAAGAAACAAAGCTTCATCTACTTATGAAAGTTAAGGCCGAGTCTTAAAAGCTCTCGTATCTGCTATTAATAACTTTGTTTTCGTTTGAGTTAAGGTATCCATATACCTTAGAAAATGGAAAAATTTATCAAAATATGTGTTTTGATATTTTTGCAGTAAAATATTATCTGATTCTTTATCTTTCAAATGGTACAAGTAGATTTCTTGTTCTGTAAATAGTTTTTGATTTACAGACAGTCTTGTAATGGCAATTCTATTGTCATTAATCTTAAAGTTAAAACCTTGAATTCATTTTCTGAAGACCGAATTTTTTTCATAATATGCTTGTACTCCGAACATGATCGCAAATAAATATGCTTCGATTTAAAAATTTTAAAGTGAATTTTAAAGCGTATGAATCAGAGAATGTTTCCATAAACTTTAAAAACATTTTAACTAAAAATAAAGTTTTTACAGACATTTAAAAAATTAAATTAAAAATCATATTTTAAAGCTTGCTATTCCAAACTATCATGATTAAATAACTACTTCGCTTAGAGCTTAAATTTTACATGATCACATGCATGGATACTTGTTGGTTTCTTTTTTCTGCAAAAATTATGTAAAACAAGTATTCAGAAATGTCGTTATGTTGTTCACAATATGGAACACTTAAATTAATTAATTTATTATTTAATATATTTTTTTATTGCAGTAAAGTATTTTTATGTTAGGTTTTATGTGCCTGTTCTTCTCACAAATTTTAAAAAGTCTATATCAAAATTTAAAGAAAAAGTTGTCTTGGGATACCTTTAAACATTCTAGAATAGGTAAATTCAAAACTTAAAGGCAAATTTACTTCCAGATAGAATGATGGGAGATAAAATTTTAAAGTAATTTTCTACCCAAACAATGATACATTTTATTTGGTTACGGATTTATTGGAAGCAAAGTATTCATTTCGCAAGAAAATTAATCGCCCAAAATCAGAAAAATATTATTGATTTGTATATACGAAACTTCTTAAAGCTTTCGAAAATGCAATTCTTTAAAGAAAATGTGATTAACCACTACTCACAACCCTAAACTCATTCAAGTTGAAAGTATAAATTTTTTTGGGTCATGACAAATAAAAACTAGGGGTGTGCAACACTACGCGACTTTCACAACTACTACTCTATAAATACATTTAAATGAAATTGTGTGCCCTATAAGGTTATTTTAAAACCTTTAAAAACTAAAAAATTCTTTAATATAAGTTTAACATGACTAATATTCAAAAACCTTTTTTAGAATCAGCTTCATCCAAAATATGTAGAAAATGAAATCTCTATTAGGATTTTTGACCTCATCGCACAACGCCTTACGTTTCATATTAGATTACTAGCTGTTATACCCGACGTTGCACGGGTAGAGGTGGAAAAATAATTTAACAGTCAATTTAACTATTTTTTTTCTTTCATTTTAGTTACATAAGATATAAAGATTACCCAGTAATTCTCCATTTAATTACCCAACTTGGATATAGTAATGATTAATATTAATTTCAAAAATACCTTTGATAAGAAGCTCAAATTAAAAAGAATACATATTTAAGTAAAAAATATTCAGTAAGAATTAAAAATGGAAAAACAGCTAAATCTTAAAAGGGTCTCAAATATTTATTTTAACGCAATTCAAGGGAGTTCTATAAAAAATTAACTTTTTTTTGACGCTTTGTAGATATAAATACCATATAAGCAGTACAAATTTCTACCATAATTCAATGCAAATGATGAAAAATTAAGAATTCAATGCAAATGTATACAGTACTAAATCAATACAGATATCTATATACATAAAAGGCATGGTCTGCGTGCAGAAAATAAAATATTCTTAATGAAAGCGAATTACATGATCTAATTGTTTAGATGTTATAAAGCTACTCCAGCAAACAGCAAACGATTTGCATTTTTTAATATTTATTTGTATTTTTTTAACTGTGATAAAGATACTAAAGCAAACGATTTTTGTTTTTAATATTAAATATTTTTCTAACTGCTAAAAAGCTAGAAAACGATTTTTGTTTTAGATGTTTATTTCTAATTTTTTAGCTGTAATTAAACTAAATATACTTAAAAATCGTTTTAAAAAAAGGGGAAAATAAAACAAAAAAAACAATTTGAGAAAACGTGCTGTTGAAGGAGCAATAAACCTTTAAGGTCTTCAATGCATTGAATGGGAAACATAAAAATGTTCGAAAACGATAGAAGGAATGGTCTGATTCGAAAAATTCTTAGCCTATGTTTGTTCCGGAGATGAGATGAATTTTTGTGCCAAATTTCGTGACGATCTGTTGCGTGGTTCTTTAGATCTCGTGTCTTATACAAACAAACAAACGGAAGTTGCCTTTTATGTATATAGATTGAATGTAATAAGACATTTAGTTCAGATTAAAGTATACGTATCAAGTAATTCATAAAAAATGTAGAGTAATAATTGATTAAATTTTTAATTTTTTTAAAGATTTGTTTAAAAATTAACTGGGATTTTAAACATCGTTCTTGGAGATCAGAAGTCACCATTTCTAACATATTTATTATTTAATAATAATGGCTATTTTTAGAAGAAATTAGTTCAAGTTGTTTCCCTGTTTGGTTAAATGAAGCTACAAAATATTTTTAAATGGAGTTTATTTTTTTATAAATGTTTTAGTCTTAAACACATAAGTAATAAGTATTCTTAAATTCATGCAGAGAATACCATATTAAAGTTTAAAATAACGTCCTTAACGTATTTAAATTTTTTTATAAAGTACCACCTAAAACAGTTGCCTCTCTAGGCTGCAGCCTACATATAACTTAATTAGAAATGTGGTTCTGAAGAAGAGAATTTTTAAGGTTAAAAACGTAATAATTTATAGGTTTATATAATAAAAAAAGAATTCAGAATAAGGGGTTTTTAAAAAGGAAAATTCATACATTCTTTTTCGGGGGTGAGGCTCATTTTTTTTAACTACTTTCAATATGATCCATTAATAAGGAAAATAATGTTTTTATTTAAAACATTAAAAATAAAATTTTTTAATATATATATTTATCTAATACTATATTTTTTTGATTAAATATGTAGTTTAAGTTATAGTAGTATGCCTAATTGAAGAACTAAATACTACTTGCTATGTATAAAACAATGTGTAGGTATTTTAGGGTAAAATTTTTTCAAAACTAATTATTAAAATGAATAATATTTACTATTTACTTTTATATACATTTTGCTTCAAAACACAATTTTCGTAAATTATTTCAAAGTCGGGTATAGCTTTGCCAAACTTGGGAAACAGTGCGCAATTTTAAAAGCTCATTCCAACGTAAACAGTCATACATTAAGGAAATGTGGCAATGCAATTCCGAAAAAGTGCCGAAATGATAATATTTTTTGTAGAAAAGGAGAATTTCTTCTGCGTCTCTCGCAATCTTACAATTTTTCTCTCGTATAAAAACATTAATAATGCTGAGAATTGTTCCCAAATAGCGAATTACTTCTAAAGAAATGATATACGGCTTATTTAATAGACGAAAATGGTATTCATTTTTTATATCTTCTATTTTAAGGAATGTGTAAGAAAAATGTTTGTGGTTAAAATTTTATGGTTTGTGTGTCAAATATTGGTTTCTGAATTTCAAAAGATTAAGTTTTAAAATGCATTTAAGAAATTGTGTAATTTCTTCTTGTAAAGTACATGGAATTATTTAAAAAACTTAAACTTACGAAATTTTCGATTCAAAAAGAAAATTTGAGAAAATGTATATAAACTTTAAAAAAAAGTACATATTTCTCTTTTAATACTTAAAGCATTTTGGAAATTATATGGCCATACAGAAAAAATAGTTTATGAAAAATAATTTACTTAAATTTAATAGTTTTCCTTTTGTTCGAAAAAAGGACAATGTAAAACATTTATAAAATATTTATATTTACACAAAAATCAAAAGTATGGTATAACATGTCAGCCTTTTGAACGCTTATTAGCGCCAGAAAATTTAGTAAAAAGAAAATTATGAAATTCACCTTTAACTACAGCTCTATTTTGAAACTTTCCAGATGAATACAATTAGAATAGTTTGAAATTTTTTCAGCTTAATACATTTAATGGATGTTTTAAAATAAGTTGATTCCGTTAAATTTCCATAAACATGTTTCCTTTAACAAAAATGTTTTTATTTTATAAGTATTTTAAGGTCGCATTATAACAGACTGAGCTTATAAAGTAGATCCTGGGGATCTCTCGAGCGATCACCAGAAAGTACCTGTGTTTTTTTAACCTCAAATAATTGTCGATAAAGATTCTACAAGTAATTCTATTTTTAAAAAATATTTTAAACAATTAACTTTCGAATACCTGATTAAAATATATTTTTTATTCAAAGAAATAGATATAATTAAACAAACGCAGAATAATCCACATTTTTAACTTATTACAAAATAAGAAGAGTTTCAGATAATATTTAAAAAGGTAAAACATTTGTTGTTTAAGAATCAATTCAATAAATTATGCCCTATCTGTTAAAATATCCTTTTTGTTAATCTGACACTTTATTTTCCCTTCTAAAATAGATATAAGAACTAAATAAACGTTGACGTTAACATAATTAGAATAGGGACAAAAGAATAACATTAAAACCATTTTAATATATTTTTTTATTATCTCAGATGGGACAATTGTAATGTTACCATGACAGTTTAATAAAATATTAGGACAGTTTTCTTTTATTTAAATAAAATTTGTGATTGTTATTATTTACGTAAGTGGATTAAAATTTTTGTGCAGGTGATTTTTTTTTAAAAGTTAAAAAGGGGTTCGTTTAATGTGATTTTTGTTAAGTAAATTTGATTTCATGTGATTGATGAATATTATGAATAAGCTATTTCATTTGCGCTTTTAAAAATATTTTCAGTCTACTTTGAGAATAAATTATGCACCTGTCTATGCTAAAAAAAATATGGTAGAATTTCGCAGAAATCGAAAAATGAACATTCTTTTACTTTTCTTTAAAGCGTTTTTTTTTTTTTCCTAAAAAAAGTTCTTGGTTTTACGCTTCAAATGAACATCATTCTAAAGAAATCTAGCTTATTAAATTTGTTCGTTCAAAAGGTGTTTTTAAAAGTAAAAGCCCTTGGTTTTTTTCGCTTTTCAGCATTGCATAAAAATATAAAAAAGAAACAAAAAGTAAAAATTAAGTTTTGTTTTCGAAGTGGACTAAGTTGTTTAAGAGGGGTTTTAAGAGGACTTCATTATGCTTAAAAATGATTACTTTTTGGGTTTATTACGTTATCGCTTATGAAGTAACTTTATTAAGTGACTTGCTGTGTTAGACTTGCTTCTGAATAATGTTACTATTCTTAATATTATTTAATAATAATATTATGTTATAAACGTAAAGTTAAAAGCATAACAGAATTTAAATAAATAACACCCTTCGAGATATTTGGTGTTTCCTTGTTATACACTGTATTAATAAATGATATCAAACTGTTTGGATTTAAATTTCACACACTCTTGCAACTGCTTATGATTCTGGAAAATCTTTTTTTGTTTAAGTAAATTTGAGTGTCAATTTACTATCTCAATGTATTAAACGCCAAACCATTTACAAAATACTAGATCATGTAAAGAGTAAGATATTGATGTTTTGACAGCTTTGTGTTACGTCTGATTAAGTTCCCTTTAGTTATAAAATAATTTTAGATGATTTTTTTTCGATAAAAGAGAAATTTGGTCATGCTCATGACACTAATACTTTCTTGAATATAAAAGAAATTCTCTGATAATCAAATACTTTTTTTAAGGCTAAACTAAGGATTGATTGCGAATAAACAAACGTTAATTTAGGTAAACATGACTACAGCTAACTAACCTACGCTAGATGAGTTTGGTTCTATTACCTGGCGTATATTAAAAATCAGTCACTGAAAATAATCTTACTTATGGGAAATTCCACGGTAACGTAAACATTTGCACAAATTCTCCCTAAAAACTTAATGCTTAATATATTATTTTGATTGGCCGAAATATTTCTTTTAAGACTTACCGTGTCTAATTATTATGAAATACAATAAGAATTTATAAAATAAATGATTAAAAAATAATTATTTACACATGGTGTCAAACGAAAAAAAAAATGTCAACTATTTACGTCCAACACCATGAGGAAAAAGTTTTTTTTAAATGCTAAAATATTTTCCATAAGGGCAATTCCATAAAAATGTCAACTTCGATAATATATATATTTTTTAATTTTTACAAATTAAGTTTAAAAATATATTCCAAGTTTTCAAATTATGGTTTAAGAAAGCAGGGCGATAAAGGACATGTATTCACATTTCCCGAAAAAGAAGATCGATGCCTAGTGGACAAAGGCTCTGCAAATTCAGCTAGCATTTCAACTAGTTAGAAAACGTCCTCGATAGGTGTTTGAAAAACCTTGCACATGTGAATAAATGTATATAATGTAATATTTGATATATTATGAGTATTCTAGATAATAAAAACACATATTAAATTTATTACGTTACACACTTTTAATTTAATATATGTTTATGAAACTTTTAGTCATTCCGTCACGTCAAATGACAGTTAATAACTTAAACCATGTTACTGGTAGGTTGCTCTAAATTATAATTTTACATAGCTTATATATCATATTTAAGATATGCATTAGTTTAAAAACTCAATGTATTGTTAATTCACAGAAGTTTCAATTTTTAAGTATCAGGGTGCAGTCGTGGTTGCAAAAATGTCATTCCGTCACACAAAAAGAAGTTAGTCAAAAATGATATAATAAAATACTTTTTAAAAAAGTTCAACTTATTTTTATTATCTTTTAATCATTAACAGTATTATACAAACTGAAAAACCAATTTTACTTTGAAAATAGCTTCGTGGCAATTGTTTTACTTCAATTCTACAATTCAAAATGTCATTCCGTCATATATGGAATTGCCCATAAGTTATTATAGTTCATTACACTTCACACATGGCAAGTCTTCAAGAAATTACTTCGACCAATTAAAAAATATCTTTTTTAAAAATTTACTCAGATATTCCATTTTTAAACAATTTTACGTCCGACGTTATGGAACTGCCTCAATGTACTTTTAATTTTCTATGTAATAGTATTGAAATTAAAAAGTTAGGGTATGTTTCCTATCATAAAATTAAAAAAAATTAATAATTTTAACTTTCCCAGTCAAAGCAAGCATAATACCCTCCAAAAAGAAGCCTTTTCTCAAATCAGCGATTTTCGACGGACCTATCCGATTCTGTTAAACAATGAGAAGATTCTATCTCTTTAAGGTTGTTAGTAGTAATCCGATTTATGTGACGATTGTTCGCTCCTCGGCTTTACAAATGGATTAGAAATGAAAGAATTTGAAATTGTCTGGTTCTATAGAAATAGTTAAAAAACCAAACCCTTTAGGCAGATGGTCTGTTTTCTGCTGCAGCTGAACTTTACTAATTATTCAATTCTAGATTTTTTAAAAGCGAAAAAAGAATTGCACATTAAGGCAACTATAAAATAATATTTTACAAGAAATTTTAATTTTAAGGAAGTTTGCTCTTTTGGCACTAAATCATTAAATTTGAAAATTCTTATTTCAGGGATAGCTTTAAATGTATGCCCCTTTTGTACTAGGAATAAACATTGTTATAGTACTGAAATAAGACAAACGAATTATTAATAACGATATATGCTTACCCTTCATGTTTCAAATTTAAAACAAACCTAAATATCGAAAGATAACAATATTTCAATATTTTTTCAATAGTGTTCACACTATTTTTTCCTTCAAATTTACATTTTTTTTAGAGTTATTACGAGTTGAAAAATTCGATTGGTAAAACACTCTTATTAAACTTTTAAGCAATACTTTTCTAAAAATTAGAAAAACGTAATCAATTCATTATGTCTATGGGACTGGTCAGCCCTCTTAAGTGCAACTTTAAATAGTGGAAACTAAGATACTTTTTTAGAGTAAACAATCAACACTGACTCTTCTATTGGATCACGGTATTAGCATTCCAATCACAGCATCTTCGAACAATTCGTCTTATTTCCAAACTAGTTTATATCGAGAAAGAAAAAACAACACCAATGAAAACAAACAAGGAAAGGACACGCTCTGAATAAGGGAATTGGAATCAAAACAAGTTGCTTCCAAGGGAATATTTTGGGGTTGTTTCTTTGTTTTAATTCGCGATTTGAAGTTGTAGTGAATGTTTCTATGTAAATGAGCTTTTTGTTTATAATTTATTGTACTTATAATCTTGTTTCAACACTTTGTCAAAGAAAACAAAACAACCAATGAAATCGCAGTTCGGGCCGCGTGACGTTATAAAAAACCAATGAGCTTGTTTCAGGTAGTATGGAAAGAAAACAAAACAACCAATGATATCGCAGCATGGAGAGCGTGACATCATAGGAAATATTCCTATTGTTTGCTTATAGTAAATTCTTGAAAATTGCATGGGTTTTTTTGCGTTCGTAATGAATAATTTAAATTTTATGAAGTTATTTACATTACTAAATAAATGGTAATGTATATAAATAGCCAGTTAGATATTTGGAACGAAATTATGTTTTGAAATGCTGCTTCTGACATTCGAATTATGCTAGTTTTAATAATTTTAATTCAATACTTTTTTATTTGGAATCATCAGCTTACGATTTTTTTTTCTCTCACTAAGTTGAGCTCGCACTTAACGCACTTCACTTCCAAAACATTTTAATGAATCAAATTGACCCTACATTTTTCCCGCTTCCGTTCTTAGATGCTTAAAAATTGATTTTAACTTTTTTTTTAGCAAATAAAGTTTTGAAAAAGTTATTGTGATAATTTACTTAAAAGTTACGATTCCAATTTTTTCCCCTTAAATTTTAGTTAAAAAAATTAAGATTTCCTCCAATGCTTTTTGCCATTTCATTCTGGGTGCATATGAATCTATTTTACAAATTTTAGATTTTTAAAATAAAAAAATAATAAGTGGGAACTGAAAGGGTTTACAAAAGTACGCAAGGGGCTCCCCTAATAATTGTTTTGAGCAGTTTACAATCCCATACCAGAATTTACTTATAATTGTAGAGCGAAAAATTTGTGTATATTAAAAATACAGTCAATTAAATTCGTATGGCAAAACAGTTGCAAAATAGATATAAGCTAAAATAAACTGCTAATATGTATTTGTAAAAATGCGTACAAGCATTGATTTTAAAATATATGTTCACGGAAAAAACCTCCAGACTCGTTTCTTTTAACATTATGTAAATCAGCGAAACGTTTATATTTGGTAGTTTATGAAATTGTATTGCGCGTAATAGTAATAGTAGTTTCTGTAATTTGAGTATTAGTGATAAAATATTTTAATTTTAATTAAACGTATGGTAGTGTAGTGAAAGTCTGTAGTGAAGTGACTTTCTCAAAAAGAACAATATTTTCGTAATGACTGACTTTAATAATTGAACTGTAGTGAATTGAAGAATGATAAAATTCGTGATCGCCTTGGCGACCGATTGTCAGAACTTGCTAAGATTGTGACTGTTTAACATCGTTTGTGCTATCTTACAGAATTCTACCGTTTTGACTTGTACGTTTGTGGTTTGTCCTAAATAAAAATGTCTCCTCCTAAGAGCAGTTCTTCAAACACAAAATAGTACAGTCTGAGACTGGTGGCAGCGCTTTTGGGATTAGAATTATATTCCCGCTAATTTGGACGAACACGAACAACAAAAAAAACGTTGCTTCGATCAGGGAAATATAAAGTTTGTAAGTACCTAACTTGAATCTAGTGCCTGATATTCTTATAAAATAAGTAAAATTAAATTTTGATAAAATTATCATATTTAAAGTTAACAAAAGTTAAGCTTTATTTGTTGTAGAATTCTGTATAACTTGTGTCTAGCAGTTGCAATTAGTGTGTTTAAGTGATACATTGAGAACTAGAACAAATGTTTAATTGTACGATTTAAATCTTAATATATAACTGAAATTGAAGTTCGTTATCTTATTATTGTATTTTAATTAAGATAATAGCTGAATTTGAAGTCTGTACTGTCTTGCGGTTGTATTTACCGATTTAACACAGTCGTTCATTGAAAGCGATGTCAATATTGTCAGTTGAGGATTTAATTCTGTATATTTTTTAATGCAATTCTGGTTGCAGATATAAAATAATCTGTAATAAAATTTATTTAAAGTGTTGATAGAATACATTTAGGAAATAAAAGTTTTCGTTATTTTAAATTTCGAAATATTTAGAATTTGTAGAATTCTGCATTAATCACGTGAGCATTGTTGTCGTTGCCAACATAGAGTTTAATTTACCGAAAATTTATCTAAATAAAAGTAAAAGGATTTACTAGTTGGTTGTTCTTTTAAAAATTTATTTAATTAATGGCACGTGATTACTGCACGATATAATTCATTTAAAATATATTTGGAATTTCTGGCTTCGTTGGAAAGCTATTTTTGTAAGACATAAATATTGTCAGTTATAAGAATGCTAAATATTATTTGAAAAATAAATCTAGTACTTTCTTTGTAGTTATATTTTAGCTGAATTGAATTTCTTAAAAAATAAATAAAAATAGTTTACTGAAAGCATTTTGATAAGTTACCATTTGAATTGGGAAATGGCTTTCTTAGTTAAGGGTAGAAAACAGGACTTGATAGTAGTCTGCGAGGAATTAGGGGAAGCAGTTCCGCCTTCCAGTGTGGTTCCGGAGATAAAACAAATGATCTTGAAGAGTAAATTCTATGACGAAGAAGAAGTCAAAATTTTATTGGAACGTATTATCGAAGACCGACTGAAGCGGGAGAAAGAGGAGAAAGAAGAAAAATTGCGACAAGAAGAGAAAGAAGAAAAATTGCGACAAGAAGAGAAAGAGAGAGAAGATAGAATTAGGAAAGAAGATAATGATAGACAAGAAAGGTTGGCTAAGAAGAAAATGCAACATGAACTGGAGTTAAAACGTCTGGAGTTGACTCAAAGAGAGTCTTTGCCCCAAACGAATAGAGATTTGGTAAGAAGTAGTCCGAAGATTCAATTGACCCAGATAACTCCTAAGTTTGATGAAAAACAAGATGAAATGGGCCTGTATCTCATAAATTTCGAAAGAAAAGCTGAAATGGCTCAAGTTCCGAAAGACGATTGGACTGCTTACCTGTTAGGTGTGCTACCTGCTGAAATATCTAATCTTTTGGCCAGAGAACCACCTGAAAACGCAAATAACTATGAATTTGTAAAGAGCCTCATCTTAAAAAGATATAAGCTAAACAGTGAAAAACTTAAGCAGTGCTTTTATCGCCATCGGAAAACTCCCGAAAAATCGTGGAGAAATTACGCTCATGAGTTGTCTTGCTATTTCACAGAGTGGGTTGAAGACTTAGAAATATCTACGTTTCAACAGCTGAAAGATTTGTTGATAACCGAACAAATAAAATTCAGGGTTCCAGACGATATTAGAGAACATTTTCTAGATAGATGGATAAAAATGAAGACTCCCTACGAATTGGCAGAAATCATAGATGAGTATGAAAGCATTAGAGAGAGTTTTAGAAAGAAAGAATACCCACAGAAGACAAATAAATCACAGACAAATGAAAACGAGGGTTATCAATTCAAGGAACCTACAGAGGAAGTGAAGAAAAACAAGTGGGGGAAAAAAGATCCACATGTGGAAAAGAGCAACGAAGAGGAGTTCGAAAGAAGACGTCAACGTCGCTGCTATGAGTGTGGGTCGCCTTCGCACCCGAGACCTCAGTGTGATAAATTGAAGAAAGTTGAATATGTGGCCTCTAATGTTACTTCTAGATATGAAGAAGGTCTGGCGCCATATATTAGTCGAGGGAAGGTAAATGGAGTGGAAATGCCAATACTCCGGGATACCGGCTCGACCGTTGACTTGATTGCCAGAAGTATGTCAAGCCCACGATGTATACAAACGAGAATGTGTGGATCAAAAGTCCATTAGAAGAGGATATGAAATGCTTGCCTTTAGCCGAGGTAGAACTAAGATGTGACTTAGGCCATATAGTTACTAAAGCTGCTGTTCTTAGAAACTCATTAGACAAAGGAATGTATCTGTTGGGCAACAAAACAGCTGCAATGCTTAAAGAAGTCAAGCAGAATGAGTTTGCCAAGATTCACCAGGTGAATGCAGTTCAAGATAGAGCTCAAAAGAAAATTTCCGAAGATAAGTCTCAAAGCCCAGAAATGCAACAAATGGATCCGGAAGATGTGCCTGATCAGGAAAGGCTTGAAGAGCAGACGGAGGAAGAGGAGATTTTGCCTATGGCAGATTCCCTACATTCGGAGCTCGGACTTATGAGTTTATCTCCAAAAGAACTTATTGAAGAGCAACCAAAAAGTGAAGAACTGAAATCATACTCTCAAGAGGCTAGAAGTAACTCAAGCTCTAAGTCTAGATATGTACTGAACAATCAGGATTCATACTTCAGGAAAGAAGCCAAAAAAACAAGAGATTCGGTCTGACAAAAAGCGACAGTTAGTCCTTGGTGACGAGGTGTTGGTGGTAGAAACTTCTAAACCAATCGAGCGTAGGCGTGCTTCTAAACCAAAGTGTTTCTAAATCAAACGTGCGTGGACCTGGAACTGTTATACAACAACTGTCAGACACGAACTATGTTGTAAAGTTCCTGAGAAAAACGAAAGTCATGTGTACCACATAAAACATGCTCAAACCGTACCTTAACCCAGCAGAAAACATAATTTGATATGCTTGCAAGAATTCTAAGAAGAAATATACCTAGGCTTCCTCCGATACAAAACTCAAACTCTTTTGAACCGTCAGAAATTTTTGGGAGTGGTTTTCTTAAATGCTCGGCTATCTAAGTCAGAAGGGAAACTTCATCAAAATGCTGACAGCCTTATTATTCGTATTTCATAAACATGATTTTGTAAACTATATTCTATATCTTTTCTTGTTAACATATATAATGTATTGTAGAATTAATTAATATAACTTATATCTACTTAGTACAGGCACTAGAGTTCAGTTAAGTAGGTACTAGTAGGACATTGACCTTGAAATGTGTACTTAAGACTTTGAACGAGTGACTGTGCAGAAAACTTTCCTTTTCGAGAAAAGTTTTCCTCCGGGAAGGGAGGAGTCTGTAGTGAAAGTCTGTAGTGAAGTGACTTTCTCAAAAGAACAATATTTTCGTAATGACTGACTTTAATAATTGAACTGTAGTGAATTGAAGAATGATAAAATTCGTGATCGCCTTGGCGACCGATTGTCAGAACTTGCTAAGATTGTGACTGTTAAACATCGTTTGTGCTATCTTACAGAATTCTACCGTTTTGACTTGTACGTTTGTGGTTTGTCCTAAATAAAAATGTCTCGTCCTAAGAGCAGTTCTTCAAACACAAAATAGTACAGTAGTAATAAATAAGTAACTTTACATATAGATGCAACTTTTAGAACACTTTTATTGTATGTTGTGTGGTATTAGTTATTAAAAATGATTGACTCAGAGTACAAAAATTAAACTTCTTCGCAATATTACCCTGAACATAAGCCATAATTTTGTTTTACCCACGCAATAAATACATATCGTTACAACAAAATTAAAGTCATGGTCCCTTTTTATCTCTAAAGCGACGTTACTTCAAACAAAGTTAAAATAAACAGGCATTTGGTAAAGTTTACATTACATTTAAGACCAAGAAAACCCAAGAAACCACTGAAAATAAGACTAAACAGGGATTTGCAGCTGATTGGCTGGATTTCGTGGTGACCAGAATCGTTTTCGATGCAATTTCTTCCGGTACTTTACCGTGATTGGTTGAATAGATTGATATATCGATTGTATAAAGCCGCCTTAAGCTTGTGTAAGGTGTATGGGAGGTTTATTAGGTTATTTTGAGTATAGGTTTTGGTTAAAAGGTAGATACATTCGGGGAGAATTAGCAAGAGTTAAAGTATCGGATGATTTGATTAAGAAGTTCTAGAACTGAGAGTTCCATCAACATAACTCAAAATAGTACGGTATATTTGGTTGTTCTATAATGCATGCACAATTTACGTGTATTTGTTTTAAATTGTTTTAAAGATCCTTAAATTTGTTAGTTCAGGTTAATATGAAATATTGTATTGAAAACCTATACTCAGTTACGAACTCTACGAAGTATTGGAAATATAAGTAAATAGTCGAGAAAGTCGTAAGGCCGTATGTAGGGGCAAGGCATAGTAGTGGTATACATGTCCGAAGGACGATTTTATTTTGAAAATATAATTAATGGCTTTTGCCAAAAAAACAGGTCCGTTATCGAACATTGTTTTGTTAAAAATGCTGCTGGACACAATATGACAAGGGGAAATTCTAACTTAGAATGTAATAGGCATTTTTTTGTTTTATAACGCAGTTACCCACTGATCCACTATAGTTACCTGAGAACATCAGATCTATTTTTAAAAAAATAAGTTTGTAGAGCAAGAACTCAAAAAAAAACATACTTAATACAAAAAATATTGTAGGATAAACAATGATGTCATTAAATGAAATATTGAATATTAAATCTTTCGTATCAAAACAAGACTTATAAAATGCACTTTTAATAAAGCGAAAATAAAGCTTTGAAGAAAAATGTAGTCAAATTACAAAAGCACCATAATACTTCAAATTATCTATTTTATTTAAAACTTTTTTATTCCATATTTTTTTAAGAGAATATCATTTTTAATCTTTAATGACAAAAGTTGCTTGACATTGAAGAAAAAAAAAGGTTTCAAAATATCCACCGAAAAATCCGTCGTTTAAATAAAAGCTTTACATTATCTAAAAAAATATTTTTCTAACAAAAGTAATTCATCACGCTGTGGTTTCCATTGTAAAAGACTGTTAAAAGTTTTGAAGAAACTTCTAATTATCGGGTTTTTTCTGCCAAACGCCCCATTTGTCGCCAAATCTTTCATAATACTCCCAAGATTTAACATGTATTAAAATTTATTCAAAATTATTGTACTTATTTTATTCAATAATAACACATTTCGGCTAGGTTTTGATTGAATACCGCGACAATTTCATTTTTTGAAATACATTTGGCGGAAACTCGAAGGTTTGGCATGAAAAACTCTCAATTACTAGGAGTTCCGCAGAATCATAAAAAATTAAAAAGAAATGGGTCTAAAAAGCATTGTTTTGAAAAAGTGTTTTAAAAAAACCCGAAAGAGTGTTAAAACATGTATGGATTGTGGTCTTAAAATAAATGCTTTCAACCCATAATTGTTTTCTTAAGAAAATCGCTAGTAGACAATATCTTAATTTATTATTTTTGTACAATACTTTATAACCGATGTTGAAAAATATAACCGCACATTTTTTCCGCTTAAAGTATAGAGTCCAAAACTTTTTATTGCAATAATCACAATTTTCCAACCAATCAGAAATATCTTTAAAAATATTTGTACGTATATTTCTTAAGTTATCTCAAAGATTACAGGGGTAATATTAACCAAAAGATTTCATATTAAAGTTAGAGATAAAGGTTTATTTTTTAGTTAATTGCTAAAATATTTTAGTTTAATATCATAAAAAATAGATTAGAAAATAATTATGTTGCAATAAGATGCAAATAAAAATGTATATTTTTTCTATGCTTTTTTTAGTGTTTATATTATACGGTTACATCTATAGAAATCGTTAATTTTGATTGTTTTATAACTATACAGTATATATATTATAACTTTACTATATTCTTTTGATTATTAAGTTTTTTCCAACATTACCTTTACAAAATTATAAAATGTTCATAAATATAATTAAAAGCTTTCTAATTATGCAGAATAAATGTTTCATTACTGACACTTATTAATGATTCTGTCATATGATTACAAAAACTATTTACTTTCTGATTTTAATAAATTTGCTGGGACAATAATTTAATATTTTGAAACTGCTTGCAACAAAAATAAAAAGGATTTTGAATAGTTACTGTTTCCTATCCGCTTCCATATTAAATTTTGACATTTTATTTTTAGTCAACCTGGACCTCTTATTTTTTATGGTTGTTGAAATTTATTTGAATTGGATAACGTTACTCTAGAGCCTCTATAGGTGAGCTGCCGAGACAACAATTAAAAGATCCTTTACGAAACAAAAAAATCTTAAAGAACCAGTAATATAACACTTAAAAACCAAATATTTCAAACAAAACTTTTTTTTAGTTATTTTGCTGATGAAAAATTATAGATTACAAAAAAAATTAATTGTAGTTTAATCATTTAAATAGGCAGTTTTCGCAATGAGAGATAAATGAAAGTGACATAATTGAATAATGAATCATAATTTGAAATTTTTTCTTCACTTATTTTAATAGTAAGAAAACTGTTTAATTTTTAAACAATGCATTATATATATTTAGGTATCATTTGTCAACATATTTTAAAAATAATGAATTCAATTATGACTTTAATTACTTCCATCAAAATGTGTTGCTATTAATTAAGGATCTTATTCTTGAACCATTTGTGGTGCAATCGATATTTTTTTTATTAAAAAAAACAGGTATACTTCGTGATTTTTATTCTGTTCAAACAGATGTGGGAAACCTATGTTTATTGGTTTTTACAATCTAGTCTTAAAAACTCATTCTACAGAAATATTGAAAATTAATTTCCGTCAATTGGGTTGAACAGTTTCATTGTTTTTTTTAAAGGTATAGAGGTCGTCAAGCAGCTATTTCTTTTCAAGAGGAATATGCACTCATATAATGAATTATTTTGTGAGGAAAATGGGGAAATCAAATTTACAAAACACTAATATAAGAAAAACGCAAAAGAAACAGATCCGCAGACTAAACATCTTTTAAAAATAAAAAAATGCGATCAAAAGAATTTGAAAATCACCAGAACCAATACATAGAATAATAAAAAAGCCAGCTATAAGTACACTTAAAGTGGTAAAATTATTTTCTAAGATATTGAAAGAATGGATTTATCTTAATATCATTTTTGTAATCAATAATGAAGTAGTTTCGCATAATTTAAAATGGTTATTAATGTATTTTAAGCTCTTATTCTTTAATAAACAATGCCTTGTTTGGGTGGGAAACTACTTTATATTTGAGAAGCTGCAAATGTTAGAACCCGAAAAGTGGTTTGCCTCATTCTACGGTATATAATGCGTTTTTAATCTCTTGCAGTGCTAAAAGTTTACTCTTAAGCTTTTTTGAGGTTATTTCTGGGGCAATACACATCGGCTCAAACGTTTATATTTTAAATAACCATGTTAATGCAAAATATATAACCCTTTTAACCAAAAGTAGTTATATTTCTGTCAACCAAAGCAAAGTTCTATTTAAATGAAATTATAAGAATGTATATTGCTATTCATATTTATATTGAACATTTAAATACCAAACAATACTTTCAAAATAGAAAAAATATGTCAAAATGGTTATTAAGCCAGAGAACTAGAAAAAAATAAAAGATCAAAAATACATTTTCTGGGTATCCGTAATTAATTCGTGTAAAATTCCAGGCACAAAATCGGGTTCGAAATTTTAATTAAATGTCATGTCATCCAACTTATGTGCGCATGAATAATTTAAAACTTTCATTTATCTTGAAAAAATAAAACTAACATTTTCTCGATCTAGAATTTGTTTTAAAATGTAGTTAAGGAATTGCTGCAGTTAAAACAATGTAAAATGTTGGACTGATTGCATTTTTTTAACTATTAAAGTTTTTGATAGACAAGACTTGTGGTAAGGGTGTAAATTTCATACTATTTCTAAACCCTAGAAACAATCCCCTATTTTTCTTACTTTTGAACAACAAATTGGAGTAGATATTAGCCACTTGGATTTGTTTTGCTTGTAAAATCTTAATTGTTTTGGTTGGACGCGAATCCATGCATTATTTTAGTGCACACATCCATGCATTATTTTAGTGCACACATCCATGCATTATTTTAGTATTAATAGTTACTACTTAGTTATAATATTTAAATGAAGTCTATATAGTAGAGTGTCCTTGAGTTCACAATTGTTTTTCAAACTTACGTAAAGTGCAATGATTCATCAGGAGGAAGAATATTAAAAATTTGTATGAAAATATTCCAAACGTACTTTTGTTTTTTTCACTAAATTATAAGTGTATAAATGTTTTTTATAATTTCTTTCGTATCTTAACAAGTTTTTTCTTTAGAAAATCAGTTTTGCACCAACGAACTCTACATTCTTTTCTTAATTGCCTTAGAACGTTTTGATGCCAATTTTTTTAAAGCTAAAGCTATTTTATATATAAGGGGCAACAATTATATAAGTTAATTTCTAAGATTAGTTCGTTATTCGCTGAATACTCCAGTGAGTAATACAAGGGAAGGTCTCACTACTTTGCCTAATTATTCAGAGCGACTCTTGTTTTAAAGAAACTGAAATTGAAATAGTTACTAAATAAAGTTAAAATAGTTATTAAATCAAATCCCGCAGTTCCGCTTGCAGTATAAACAAGAAAACGCTATTTTGATAGCTCTACAATTACTTTTAACGCAACTAAATCATCAAATTCTCAAAACCAATAACTGCACTAAGATTAAACAATGACAAGTTCACAGACGAGCTGAAACGGAGGACAAAAACTAAGGAAATAGTGAAAAAGCTGTAGCTATACTTTTATGTACAAAACAAACTAAAATCCTTCGAATATATTCCCCTAGTATTACAAATTTATACAAAATATTATTGCTTCGATAACCTTATATTTACTCAGTATTTGAAATATATTTACAGTATGTAATACTCTTCTTTCTTACAGAATCTAGGCTTCTGGCAGTGTTCAATGGATCTATTCATTGCTATCTTCGTCCCCCAACTCTGTTTGTCGGTACGTATTATTTTTGTCCCCAAGAATCGGAAGAAATCCTCTAATGGGGCCATCGATTTAGCCTTGGCCAGATTAGAAGCCTGACCTTTGGGTTGAACTCGTCTGACGAAGATTTTTTACGCCTGATATGTAATTCTGAGTAAAAAGAACCAGAAAGTTACTTTTCCGAATGTTGTATGATTGGGTGTTGGGATTTATCGGCGAGCTGATGACAAAAGTTTAGTAAATGACGTAATAACCATTCATCAAAAACCTTATTATTCTGTTTATTAAATGCTAGACAAACTATTTCATTATCGCAGTCACAAATCAGTAACGTTAATGCGAGAAAAAATATATAATTAAAAAAAAATTGTAAATGGTCATTGAAAGCATTGTATAACAATATATGAAATATTTATCGATTCAGCCTTGACCAGATTAGAAGTCTGACCTTTGGATCGAAATCTTCGAATGAAGATGTTTTACGTCTGATATGCAATCCCGAGTAAAAGGAACCGGAAAAGTTACTTTGCCTAATGGGTATTGGGATTTATCGGCTAGCTGATTTTAAAAGTGTAAATAACGTAACAATCAGAACCTATTGCTTGAATTTGAAAAACAGTAACATAACTAGTAGGGGTATGCAACACTAAACGACTTTCAATTACAACTAAATAAATTCATTTAAATATAATTATATACCCTATGAGGCATTTGAAAAAACTTTAAAACCAAAAAATTCGACGAAAGATAACAATTTGAGATGAAAACAGACGAATACCCTCTTCTTAGTGTTTAAATACAAAATTAAAATAGTCCAAAATAAATTTCTTAAATATTTTGTTCCTTTATTCTCAGCTGTAAGTTGTAATAAATATATCTCAAATTTAAAATCATTCATTTTTTCATTGGAATTAACATAAAATATATTAAAAATAATAACTTTTCTTAGAAACAAGATAACCATATCGTTCTATCATAAAAACTAATCTTAGCATTTGTTATATTAGTATTATGTTTATTAAATTCTACACAAAAAAAACATTTTCATTTTCACAATCACAAATCAGTGTCATAAATGCGAGAATTTTTTTTTTTGTAAACAATCTTCTAAAACAGTGTAGGACAATATTTTAAATGTCCATTTGGAATTTCGGGTGCTACGAATGGCTATGTGCCAAAATCATTTCCATCTTTGTATTCTAAAAACGATATCGCTACATTTGAAAGCGAATATTGTTCATGGGCTTCTTCTTCACTTCAATTGAAAAAAAATGCATACGAGGAAAAAATCTAGAATTTCTCAAGAAAGAAAAGTGCACAGGGTTATCTTGGTACGTTGACCAAGTGTATGAGAAAACCAAATTTATTCAAGAGAAGAGAGAACTATCAAGAAAGAAAAAAAATCTATCGAACAAAGAGACTTTGAAAGCACTTTTTCTTTGAAAGACGCGTGTAGGAAATGTTCTTAGAGAAGCAGAAAAATGTATTTTTAGAAAATGCATTACAATAATTTGATACAAAGTGTATCAATAATATAAGAATTTCATGATTTATGAAATGTTGTGCCTGTCTATCTATGTAAGAGTTTATAAATATGCTGATTTTTTCGATAAAGAAAATCTTATTACTTAAAAATTAAAAATATACTAATTCCCTGAGAAGAATACTAAAAATATTCCGTTCAGTTGCATGTTTTTTTTTATTTATCTCTTAATTCTTTTCTGGGTCATCCGATCTCTCATCGAATCACCAACCATCCTTTTTATATCGAACGATAAAAAAAAATACCTTATTACTAAGTTCCAAATACAGACCTCACTCAACAATAATCCAAGAATAAAAACCATAAGAAAAAAATTCAATACAAAGGCTGGTCAAAGACCCTTTCTTATTTCTTTCGTACAAGAAGTTATATTTAGTTTTACAAAGTTGTAAATGGCATGTCGGATGTGAAGTTTGGTTTAAACGTTTCCGGATGGCGATTTCTAGCCTTCATGAGGATCTTTAACACATAAAAGAATGCCTTGTAATTTTGAATCGCAATCATGCGCCGAATTCAACAACTGAGTTAATACCCACTCGAACTTTGATCGCACCGCATGCTAACGCCATTGAGACTTTGGATCCCACAGATTTAACGAGCACGTCTGTTCTTATGTGCTCGGAAAAACCTACAATTTAGTATTTTATTTTACCAATACAACCATGTCTATAAGATTAGAGTACTGTTTAGATACAAGAAGTACTGGATCTCATCCAGTGAAGGAAACAGAACTCGATGAGAGGGCACGTTGTGTAATTGGTACAACCTCTTTAAAAAACGAGGTTCTGTTTTTGAAAATAATTTTGTTTTCGGTTTAAGGGGTCAAGCCTAAGAACCAGGTTTAATTAAAGCCAAAAACCAGTTTTTCGGTTAAACTGTTTCCGGTTTTCCATCCTCAATCCACCCCTTTTCTACATTTTACCTGTCTCGTTATGAAGAACCATTTTCACCCAGGTGAACAATAGTGGTTGGCACACTGAAAGGAATAGTCACTATACTTTAGAGTCAGTACTTCAAGTTAGAGTTGGCAACGATTGACAAACAAAATCTACGAAAAGTGTATTTGGTGAGAGTTTATTAAGGAGCAAAGAATGGGTCAAAACTTTATATAGTCCTCCCACCACTTCTTAGCATCTATGACGTGTGTTTTAGACGAGTCCAAACTATCAATCGTAAACCGAAAAGGGGTAAGGAAGATTTTGGTTTCAGCCAGAGTTACTATATTTGGCGATTCATTGCTTTTGCAGGTGCATTTCTTTAAAGTTTAGATACAGTTTCTCAACTGAAGGGCAGTTGGAACTTGCATGGGTTCATGGGGGATATTTGCATAGCTATTTTTTTTTAAACTTATAACGTTCCCCGAAGTGATACTGAATATGGTAAATAACACATACTACAGATGCAAATCTATTGACGATCAAGTCAAGATAGAAAAGAAATGCACGTGCAATTGATGACGACCTTCATCAATTAACTATAATCCTCCTTTCACTAATAACCTGTGTAGTTTTAGTACGACACATTATTTCCAACCAAACTAACCTAAAAATCCACAGGCTCGCCAAACACCATGGGATTGGCAACCCTGCCTCCTTAAAGTTCTCTACCTTTTTACAAAGTGGACGCTTCCACAATCAAAATATTTGGGATGCTAAGTTGTGGTAAGCGGACTATACTTGTTTTTAAATACTTAATAACTAATGACTAAAACACTATATTTATACGGGTGTACGTTTAGAACAAATGTGAATTAATTTAAATAAGAAGTTCAAAATTCAGCAGCTGTATGAATAGTGGCATCTAGGCAGTTGCTCGTAAAAAAAGATGGGTTTAGCATTTTTATTTTCTCGACTACTTTTTCCAGATGATTGGAATTCATTACAGTTAGAACATTAGTTGGGCAATTATACTAACCGTTCTACAATGGACAATCTAAGCGATTGGAATTGTCTAGAGCCTTTAAGTTTGGCTTACGTATCTGCTTTTGGTCCTATCGCCAGGCAATCACGCATTTTTAGAAATTGAAGACAGTTACGATCGTGTCAAAGTAAAGATATAGAGTATAAATGCCCTATATCTACCCAATAAGCTAGCCATGGTTCGTCCTATCCCCCCCACCCCCATTATAGTACACTTCTTATGGCAATAGCAGTTTACAAGGTCTTGGTCCCTCGGGTATTTCTCTACTGTTTTATTAGGGCTAAGGAATGTTTGGACTTCGGATGCTGAATCGTTAATATGTGGGATGGGGCTGTTAAGATGTCGGAGATTGCGTTAGGGTGGTCGGTATTAGTCTTGGGTCTATTTACATTGGGACTATTTACATATGATCAAAATATTACAGATAAATATGGTTATTTTTAACTGCGGTACTTGTCTGAATCCATATATAAAGTTTGAAAACTTCAGAAACAAGCATCATTTAAAATGCCGCGCGGGAAAGAACTTACGATTTCTGAAGTGAGAAAAGTGTGGTTTCTTCGCGGAAAAGGTAGGTCTTTGCGGCGTATTGTTACTAAAATTAAAGGGTCTAAAACTGCTGTTGAAAATGTAAACAACCGTGGATTAAATGATTCGGTATTTTAATGTTCTGGTCCAAAAGCAAAACTGACTGAGCGAGATCGAAGAATCATCGTACGGCGAGCTGTCATTCAAAAGATGTGTGCTTCTGAAATTGCGCTTACTTTTGAAAAAAAAACATTTCAAAGTCAATAATTGTAAGAGTTATCTATATATTTCTCTTACAATTGTATATATGTTTCTTACAATATATCGGCTATATTTCTATTTTATTAAATATAGCTTTTGTATAAAGTATAGAATTAGTAAAACAGATTAAATAAAATGAATTTTCTTTGGTCAATTCTGCCCTAGAGCTAAACTACAAGTTCAATTTTAGCTTTATCGGATTTTAATTTTTTATCGGAATCACTGGTAATTTACTTGACAAAAATTACTGTGGTAAAGTAATCGGGTATATTTCGACTTTTTACAAGCCCTTCCTAGTTTAGGGCTATGTAAAAAACGGAACATAAAAAAGTGTGTTTGAGAAATTTTGGGAATTTACCATGCCAGGAACACAATATAATGAGTTTTGCAGAAAAAATATTGCTACATTCATTTCATGACCAGTAAACCATGAAACTTTTAGGCTATCCTGGTAATTTTCTTTGCTGCCAAAATAAAACACGCAAGGTGAAACGACATAGGAGTTTTCGAAATTAAAGACTCCTTAATCAAAATAATTATGTTTCAGGGTCATTTCAAGTCTGCGCTCACTACGTTTAAGCAATTGCATATTAAGATTTCAATTGCTGCACCAACAAAAAACGTCTTATTAAAACAATTTTCATACCGATACACGAATATTACTTTCAACTAAAGCATAAAGAAATGTTCAAATTATTCGAAATTAGAAGATTATAACTATTTTATCACCCATATGTACTTTACAGGGATAAAGGATATTTCAAGTTGAATAAAACCATACTTATTTGTTATGAAGTGAACCAATGAAGATTATTTCATTGACTATATAATCATTTTTTCTCTCCATTTTTTCGTTCAAATAGTGCAAGGTTATGATGCTCTAAAAAATAACAAAGAAATTCAATTTAAAATAAAGTAATCACGTTTTTGTGAATATTGCCATGTTGCGTATATTGCTAAATATGTTGCATTTATTGAACGATTTATTTTTAGTGATAAGTTTTTTTAACTAAATTATTAAAGTAAAAATTTATAGCAACAAATTAAAAAAAAGGTAAATATTTCATGGTAGTTTTCCTTCCAGCAACCCATTTAGAACTAAATTCATTTGCCCCGCGGAATCCCCGTTTAGAGCTAGCAATTACTGACAAACTTTCTCCAGAGTATAGTGATTTCAAGAAGGATGATCAAAATCACCGAATTACCCCGGAAAAATCTTTCTCACCAGATAATAACTTGAGAAAAGTAATTGTTTCGCAAGGGGTGACTGACATGCGATGTAGTAACAGGAAACAAATAACGCTAACTTATTGGAAGGGCTTCCGAAGTAATGAATGAGTGTCTAGAGAAGAAAATAGCTGTTCGAAAGAAGATAAATTTCTTAATCATCGGACTTAGGAAGAAAGTTTGTAATTATTACGAAGATGATGAGGTGTTAAGTCTAGCGTAAGTTTATTTTGTGTACGTTTTAACGATTATCAGATTGCATAATGGAAAATATGTTACAAATCACATTGAAATGTAGGTATATCAGAATATTCTACAGCATATCACATTGACAATTCGTGTTTAGTCAAATCACGGTTATTACCTTTGGTTTATTGCTTTACTGAAAGTACCTTTACATTAAATTTAAGATAAAACATTTTAAAATAATTAAATGTTTGTCACGCCCCCAAAAATACGTTTAAATTCTTTCTTCCAATGAGTCAGCGTTTTTGTGCTTTATTATTATTATAGTTGTAATATTATAACTATCATATACTACAGTCCCTGGACAAATTATTAGACGCACTGTAAGATTTCATGTATCAATCAATGATGAACAAAATACCTTTAGAAGGACATTTGTGTTCCTAAACTTAAGCTATTGAATAGAAAATACTATCTGCTATACTTAATACATAAATAGACATCTTTTATAATGATATGACATTGTTTGGTATGTTTTCATCATTACTAAAAAATACAGTGCGTCTACTAATTTGTCCAGGGACTGTATAATATACTTTTTATACACTACACTGTGAAATTAATTACGTCTAGTCACCCGACTAGACGTAATGCTTTTCGCAGTATAGTTTAGTTTATTATTCATCTATCTAGCTATAAAAAATAATAATAAAGATTATTTGCATACGGTTTTTAAAAAAAAAAAAAAACGTATGCAAATAGTCTTATTTGAGTTTGTTTTTTCAAAAAACTTCAATACAAATAAAATATGACTAATGAAAATTTAATAATGATTTCATAGTTGAAAAGTTAATCACCGAAAAATATATGGTCAGGCTATTTATCACGCCAGTTTCTTGTTTACGATACAACAAAAACTAAATTTTTTAAACGATTTTAAGTTTCAGGATTGTCATATAAATTATAAAGTAGTTTAGGCTTGCTAGGGACATGAACTAAGTCAATTTATGCATAAAAAAATCAACATTTACTAATACTATTTATTAGAATATTTAACATTTAACTATGATACGGTATGATAAAATTAATTTATTTTCAAAACACTGATCGAGGAATTTAAAGGGTTAAAGTGTTGGTAAATTCGGATTTTTAAAAGTCGGAAAATTGAATGGATGTTAAAAAAAACAATTTTCTTGTGCAAATAACTAGTAAAAACAATTCCTAAACCATGGAGAGGTAACGTTTGGTATTATTTTTTTAAAGGTATGGTTTTATTTTGATCTACGTTATTAACATAAACGCTTATAATTACTTTTTTTTTCCGACCGTGACTCAAATTGCTATCCTTATTTTCACTGCATTTTACCTGTACATAAACTCCGATATAATTTGTCACACAAATCTCAAGTGAGAAAATAAACGCAAAAAATCAGTTCCAACACAAACAATTGTTTATCTCCAGAATTTCACCAGCTTACATGCAAAGTAAAACAATTTTCCAAACAATTTGATGTTTCGTTTTTAGAAGAGTTTAAAATAACTGATTTACTCAAATAACTCATGAACAGAATCAGCAAAATCTTATAGGGCTGGTGTTTGGTATTCTTTTTAAGTTCTTCTAAACATAAAAATCCCCATAAAAAACAAAATTTTCTTATGCTGAGTAAAAAAAATAACAATATTCATTCTCGGTACACTTCCTACTATGAATACAAATCAAGAGAATTTAAATAATACCCTTCAATGACGTCATAAAATGGATTCCTTTGTTTGAAAGAATATTATGGAGAGTAAAGAAAGCGTATCGCCCACCAAAACTTGAATTTTTAGAATATGGTGGATATATTTCTGCAATATACCAAGATTTTTTTTATTTCTTTGCTGGGTTTAAAAAAGATTTTTTCAATTTTCGTTGAAAATATAAGTTTGTATTGGCCGTCTCTCAGATGCGTGTAATCAGCTTCTAAGCCTTTGTCGTGTTAGAATTTGGCTATATTTTTTTTTATCCAAAAGACATAAAAAATATGAAAACTATGATTTTTTTCGATGGCTAATTTTCATTGTTGTTAACTATTCATTGTTATTATTTCATTTTATCCATATTTTCTTGTAATACAAAATTTGTTCATCGATTCGATAATATTGTAGTTCTGCTACAATGTTCCATTTAATTACCTTTTTAAGTACTTTTATACGATTTTAATTTAATAGGTTTTATTTTTATTTACTACTACTATACAGGAAATGTCAAGTTACAGGAAGCTAGCAAAAAGTGCACAACAAGAAATAAATTAATACAAGATATTAGACAAATAAAATATATAATTTTCACAAAACATTTGTTTCTAACTAGATAATCAAGAAAAGCTGAAAGATAACTGCATTCGGAGAATAAAAGAATAAATTCAAATGCGTTACGAGTAATCTGCAGAAAGACGTGATGATTAAGCTTTTAAGCAAGTCCGAATTGGGCCGGCAATTCGTCATTTTTAGGGATGGAATAAAGTTCCGAGTTGTGTCGGAAGATTTTACCATCAACAAACAATAATAGACGAGCTCCTTTTGATCTATAATATTTTGGACTAGGTATTACTTACATTCTAAAAAAAGTCAAGTGCTTACGTTCGGGTAGATGGTTTCACTCGTATAAAAAGTTTCCGGTTCAAGCAAACATCAATTTTCCATCTACTTTCACCGATACCATCAACAGTTGTTTAAAATAAGGGTTACTAAAATTATTAAATGAATCTTTATCTTTGTCCAAAAGACTATCTTAAATGCAAAAAGCGACACTCTGAATTTTCTCTCAGTTGGATGCCTTTTCTTTGGAATAGAGAGAGTACCAATATTTTTTTTAAAATCCAGAATGTTATAATACTTTTAAATTTGTTATTCTAAAACTATTTTTTTTGGTTTTGACTAATTACATAAAGAAAATATCTGGAAATTTGACTAAATAGTTCCCAGATAGCGCTGATCTGTAACTTAATGTAATGAGTTAAGAAATTGAAGCCCTTGAAGACTAATTTACGTATTTGAAGATAAAAAAATAATGCATGTTTGAAATGTTCCATTAAATTTTCTTTTTTCCTAGTTGAATGGAATTAAGCAATTTTCTTATCTATAGCCATGACATCCACTAACTAGTACCCACTAATAATTCACACGATAAAAATATTCCTTAGAACTGTTGGTTTAAACCAGACGCTTTCGGGTTTTAAAAAGTAAAATATACGGTTTATAATAAGGCGAAACATAAATTGTGAAATTCCGACTATCGTAAAATCCAAGAAACTTTGGCATTTGTAATATCACGAAAATCCAGAGATCGTAAAATGCGAACTTTAATATTTTGGACATATTTAAAAATTGAGAAACTAGTGATTCTAAAAGTATACAGCTACGGTTTTAGAATGAAACAGTGGCACTGTAGATGTCCAGAGTTTAAGCATGAATTACATTAAAATTATTAAAATATAGCATTTTTCTATGACATGGTGTTTCAAAGGCATGATGATGAGACGGTTTTTAGGACATATTTAATTTTGCTAACCATAGAAACTACATAACCATAAGGAACATTAAGATTGTGATTCAGGTCCTTTTCCATTGAGAGAAAGAGCGAAAGTGACGTCTTGTTCTGTTCGAATCTCACTGGGAATTAGTCTGTCTCTCCTTTATTAAGCATCGACTGCATAAAAGAGTATATTAGATTTTATACTATTGGGAAATAAATTTGAGGGACAGATATTTCGTTTTAGTTTACGATTTTACAGGATAAGTTTCACTTTCTAAAATAGGGTTCCGAAACAAAGAAAGTTAAAAGAATTTAAATTGACTTCGTTTCACCATACTTCTGTATATATTTTTGTCAGCAATTCTCCCGGATAATGTGCATCTAGTTTGTAGCACAGATATATAGCACGCAATTCTTTTCATCCAATTTCTAACACTTATTTCGAATGACCTAGACATTACGTTAGTTCATGGTAATATACCCACGCACACAATAACTATTTAAACTCCTTCAAATATATCTTCTGGACCGAAACGTGTATTGTCTGCCAAATATGTCCATTGAAAGCAGTGCGTCAGCGAGAATAAAATGTTATTTAAAGCAAAGAATTTCCTTTCTTCAAGTTTTCCATGAGTCTTGCGGACGTGAATTTGAAGTAGTCGGTTAAGTTTATAGTCCACTTGAAAGGATTGGAGAAGTTTTTATTTATCAACAGAAGAGATTTATAAAGAATATTTTTTTAAGATTGGAGGTTTAGATCTATCGTATTCGTGAATTCCTGTGGAATTAATACTTCATTTTTCACCAGTGAGAATTAAATAGTGTTGATAGCGGTATATTTACTCTTTTACCATCGAGCATATTTTATAGCGATATGAGTACATTAAAAAGTGCACTTTTGTTCTATTTCGCTTACAGATCAAAGAAGGTATAATCTTTTAGAGTAATTACTTTGATAACACTTTTTTTGTAAGTTCACCAATTACGAATTAGTATAAGGATTTGTAGGATTAAAGTAAAATATGTTTATGATAAAATAATTTTTTTTAAATTCAAATTTTAAGTGTCATTATTTATATAATTCTTGAGTACAATAAACTGTCGAGTTTTAAACAAATATCCAGTATTAATACTAACAAACTTTAATTTTCTATCATCGAATTTAAAAAATTCGAATATTCCAAAATATGATACAAACTTATAGGCTAAATATTATTTTCCCCGTTATACAATAAAAATACACGTATTCAAATTCGAAAATCGAAAAATACCTGTAAAATGTCACTCTAATGCGCCCATTACTCTCATAGAAACTAAAATTCATTTGATTGGGGTGGAAATAATTGGAGACAAGTATAGTCCCCAGCTTATACACTGGAAAAAGGATGACCTTGCAAGACGCAGCTTATGCAATTAGTCATAAAGAAAGCTATTCGAATTAGGTTATTAAAAGAGAGTTTAGTATTTGCAAAATATAAGAACAATATTACTAGAAATACATACAATATCTTAAACTAATATAATGTTATTGCATATGATACATGTAAAGAACAAATATGCGTAAAGCAAATCTCAAATAACCACAATAAATCAGAATGAAGCTCAGGTTAGTACTTGAGAATGTCAATATTTCATATGCAATTTAGTCGTGATGTATGGAAAATAAAAAACGGATTTTGAATTTTAACATGTTGTAAGTTATGTCTATTTTGGATCATAGGAAAGATGATATGTCGGATTCGTAGCGAAGGTGTTGTAATTTTTATTCATGAAAAATTGCGAGTTTTCAAATATGGAAATATAACAATCTAAGTCTTTGGTGTAAATTGGAGTTAAAATCATAAAACTTCAATGAGGTCTAAATAGTTTTTGTAACATAAAACATAACGATTCTTTATATGTAAACTAGCAAATTTATACCCGTTCTTCGCACGGAATAAAAAATATCAAATAGATTCCAAATATGTTACATATAACCTGTTATAGATCATAACTTATTATTGTTTCCGCTCGTTATAAATTATAAAATCCCGTTTCATTGCTTAAATTCCAAAATGAAAAATACGCTATAAAATGCACTCATAAATGCATCACAATTCCCTCATAAATACATAAAACCTTTTTAGCTCATTTGCGCGTTTTGGGAATAATTTGGCGAGAAAATAGATATAGCTACCACACCTATTATACAGCTAACACATGACCTTCGAACACGACCAGCTTATAAATTATTATAAAAGAAATTGCCTATTTGGCGAATTTTAGTTAATAATTTGGCGATTGGCAACGTATTTGGCAAAATATAAAGACATAAACACTAATAGCTCTAGTGGTGGTCTTACTTTATTAACCATCATGTGTCAGTAAAGCTTAACTATACATTTATTGCTTAAATTGCATACATGCAGTCAACAGAAAATCAATGAAAAAATCATCAATAAACCTACAATAAATCCGGTAATGAAGACTGCGAATTACGTCACTTGAACATGTCAATTATTTTTCAAATAATGAATTTAGTTTCTGAAAGTAATGGCAAAAGAATAAAAGAAACATTTTGAATTTTAAAGTTTCGTTAAAAGTTTTTTAATTTTTCAGCCGATGGCATCAGGAAAGAGAAAAAATGATCGGATTTGAGCGAAAGTGGTGTATTTTTTCAGAAATTCGAATTTTCTCTAAAAATGGAACAAATATGAAAAATCTAAGCCTCAGGTGCACACGTTGGTATTAAAGGGAATCTATCTTAAAAATTTCGAATTTCTGAGGGCAGTATAAATAGGTCTTTTACGATCCGAAAACAGACACACACACAGACATACTCTTTCTTTTATTATTATAGATTACAAAGCATCATAGTAATCTGTTTTTGAAATTAACAAGCAGTTAAGCTATTATAAGCTTTAAAAAACTTCAAAGGCCAAAAAGTTTTCGATATTATCTTCAAAATCTCTAAAAAGCATTTAATTAGCTATCTTTTAATTTGTTTAGCTTTACTGAACCTATATGATGATGATTTTGAGCATGATTAAACCCCTCTTTTAAGTGCACACTTTGTAGCCTTGATGCAAATTATCTGTAACCAATATTGTATAAAACTGAATAAATAAAAACATTAAGTTGAAAAACTTATTAAATTTCCGAAATTTCTTTACCGATGCCTTTGAAGTTTTGCCACATTGTTCCAATTAATATAAATATTCTTATAATTTTTATATTTAGTTAGGTTTCAAGTACGTTTTTTTTATTAAAAAAGTTAAAAAAAACACCGAAAGATAGAAAAAACGAGTACTTAAAGCATTAAAAGAATAAATTCAAAAACGTCCCGAGTAAATTGGAGAGCGACGTGATTATACTTTTAAAAAAAATGGTGTTTTTTGCGGAAAAATAAGTTATTTTTTAAAATGGTGGGTAGTTTTGACTTGTGAGGAAGATTTGACCATCAACCGAACGAAAATAGGCCCATTTTGATTTGTTTTGACTTATCGGTGTTGACTATATCACAATGCCAGAACTATATTAGAAAATAAAAAAAATTAGTTGTCATAGCTATCAAATTTATTAATTTAGCCAGACATGTTTAATGGGCACATGTACAAATAGAAGCTTTTACTGCTAAATTTACAACACTTATACTATTGAAGGTACAGTTAGGCTATGCTATCTGTCCTTCCTATGACTACTTTTGGTGATCTTATGAAATTTAAAGCAGTTTCTATACCTGCCTAGTTATATTGAAAGTGAACTGGAACAAGAACCAAATTCACGCGTTATTTTTGCTCGGTAACATAAAAAATGGAAATTGTACCCAACATCTCAGTTGTACTTTAAATAATGAGAGATTTGCAGTTAAAACCCTCAAATATAGAACTTATATTATCAAATTGTTAAATACAGTTTGTTCAGGCTAACACCTTAAATTGATCCCTGGATCAATCTTATTCATCGTTATGTAAATTCAGTAGAGCTGGAAAGATGAACGAGTCATTAAAAGGAACATCATTAGCATCTTTGCTGCAGGAGGCGTTGGAATAATAAGATGAATTAAATTGGGGTCTTGGTTTAAAGAAGTTGGGTTTTGTTAGTAGTATTAATTAACTAGAACAAACTTGGAAAAAGTTTAGATCTTTAGTTATGGTTAAAAGTAGTTTATTAGAAGCAAAAGAAAAATCCCCTTAATTTTATAAAAGAACCGAATGTGACGTTACAAAAATTTCGGTTGGCTATTTAGTAGTTCCTTGTTAGGAAATTACATGAAACCAAAGCGTACAAAAATTCAATAGTAAAAAGCATAAAAGAGGCAGTTTTGATGAAGTAAGGATAGAGAACGTCAGCAATTTTTATCAAGCGTCTCGGAAAAAAAAGTTGAATTATTGCGGTGCCCATCATAACTTTAAAAGTACTGCACCGATCCTTTTGAAATTTTGCAGACTATTTTTGTACATAATTTACGAGGTAACGCTGGAGTTTTTTTTCAAATTTATTGATATTTTTCATTTATAACAAATTACCCCATTTTTTTTTGCTCGAAATCACGTTTTTCCCTTTAAATGTTCCCAAAAATTGAAAAATTTAAATTTCTACTCCCCCTCCCCAGAGTTACCTGGAGAAAGTCCTTATCTTAACGATATCTTCGATTTTTTTTATTTCGGATGATATAGCACGGAGTTATGATGGGCACCGCAATTCAACTTTTTTCCGAAACGCTTGACAAAAATTGCTGCCATCGCCGTATTTTTTAATATTTCCTCGCGAAAATTGGACACAATATTTTTCGAAGTTACATTTTAAATGTACTATTAGTTTAAATAAATATATTTTAACCGTTTCGTAAAAAAATCATGAAAATGTGCCTTATTTTACACGAATTAACCCTACCTTATCCTTAAAACTTCAAACACAATAAAACTGTTTATGTTTGTAATATAAATAATTGTTAAATATGGTGCCGAATTCAAACATAGGTTATATTTTGAGGAATACTAAAAATGCATATGGAGATGAAGTGACATTTAATTGACACACATTAAATAGCTTTTATAAAATAAGTTTTCTTCAAACCAGTCTGAAAACGGGAGTATTAGAAAAATTTGAATCATTATGGTTGAGAAGTAGGCCAAGAAATGACTTTCGAAAAAATGAAGATACGTATTAAAGTAGTAATGAATAGGTGAGGCAGTACAAAATTAATTGATATATTGTTTTGTACTTAGATCAAAGGGCTAACTATGCCGATGGATATATTTTTGACATTGCAGCTGACTTGATTAGAAAATATTGATTCTAAAATTCAATTTAAACTTCAACCAAGGACAAGATAAGTAGTTTATTTTAGGAGCAATTGCATTATTCGCCTGAAGATTTGTGATGTAACTCTATACATCAGACAAAAACCCTAACTTATGCCATGTTTTACAAGGAAAACAAAACCCCAAATTAACTTCATTTAACGATGTACAAGTCAAAAAGAAAAACTAAACTCTTAGACAAGGCAGTAAGTTTACGACACCAATAAAAAACGAACCTAGCAAGGGAAACGTAGTCGCTTTCATTTTTATTATGCCTTTGGGAAGCTTATCACATGAATAGAAAGGAAAATGCCAAACTTATTTTACACTTGCTTTTCAACATAAATGGACAAATTCTGTCATACAAAATACCAAAACAATTTACATTATAATATTTGCCCTTTCAAAAAATATTTTATATGGTAACAAATATAATGTATAAGACTCTTAAATTGAAAATTGTGCAAATTATAAATATTAATAAATTAATACAATTAATGTAAATTTTAAGCCCACGTTAAATTAATACCAATTATATGAACATGTTAAATTATTGGAATTTTTCTGAACATAATATAATAAAGAGGTCGAAGTAAACATAAATACTAATATTAATCGTAATTTTTCTAAAAATATACTTCCGTACAATCCATTCCTTAGAGCGTAACAGCGTAAAAGTTTCCTTGTCTTTATTTAAATTTAAAATGACATTTGGAACTAAATCCCTAGTTTTAGAAAATATATACTCTGGTCTGTCAACAGAAAACAGACATAAAACTAAATCACTTAAAATTGTTAAATTATATGTTTGTAAAAAAAAGTTAATTTATATGTTTGTTTTCGAGTCATGAATCATTGAAGAAAAATAAGTTTATACGCCTTAAGTTATTTTCACAGTCGACAATGAAAGTGAGTTATTACTCTCTAGTTTCAACATAGGAGTTACTCCGATAATTGAAAACAGTTACTTTCAACCAAACTCAAAAACCAAACAAATTTTGAATCCCCACAGAGTGTACACTCCCTAAGAATAGATGACTTTTGCTATTCTTTGGTAACTAGAAAAAATTTCAATAACCACTGGGAAAGTTTCACGTACAAAAGACAAGTCTCGTTATCAAGTGACAAGAACTTTTGGTAACTAGAAAAATAATGACCTGAACATGTTAGTGGTTATATTTTTTAAACAAACCATAATAAACAAAGACTAATAGTTTCTCAGAGAAAGAAGTTTTTGTAGGACAAACAGAATCCTGCATTACTTGTTTTTCTTAAAAACCTACTACTTTGTTTAAGTAAGGAAAGCTGCCATTATCATAAAGTGAATGTTGCATCTCATTATCCATGAATAACAAAAAAAATAAAAAATTCTGGAAAACTTGCCACAAGTCACAGTTGTTTCAGTAAAATTAGTTATTTCTAAGGAAAATTAAAGAAAATGCTCAATTTACGTAATAAAATATACTTTGTTAATATTGCCTAAAGAATTATTGCTTGAGAGATAAATGAATACTAATTTAAAAATAGTTTCTTTTTAAGGATTACAACCGTTCTCCATATTATCGTTTTAGTGGGCATGTTAAGAGAAACAATTAAGTAAACTAAAAAATAATCTTTGAATTGTTTAGAAATTATTAGTTAAGTTATTACACCAAAGGTAATGATAAGCTATGTTTCTATTTTTTAAACTCACATAAATCCTTTTGTCATCAAAATATGAATTGAGTTTTTAATATCAATACAATAACATAAGAAAAATTATTTCAATACAACTGAACATGAATTAGCATACTATTTTCGTTGCACGGTGTAGGAAAACACGACAAATCGTTGCACTTAAACTAATTAGGTTAGTTAGCAGTAGTCATGTTTGTCCAGGACGGTAATAAGTTAACATTGTTAGCAAGAATAACAGTGAAACTGTGACAGTCGCTAAATCAATGACACGTTCAAACAAACTAATTTGGTTTTCAACCAATGATTTTGATCAAATTTATAAATTTTTATAGTTTTACTTAAATTTTAAAATTTAAAGTACGGATAAGTAATTTATATTCATCTGCAACATAGTTATATTTTTTAAAAATTTAAAGAAATCAAATTTTTATTCATACATTTAAATTTCAATCTAATGCAATGAACACAAGTTTACACAATTTCCCGAAAAAAACAAGTGTACCATTTTGCTTATCCCTCAGAGGGTTAATATAGGATTCTTTCAGAATCGGTAATAAAGATTAAAAAAGACAATTTGAAGTAGTAGTGCATGACCTTAATAAGTAAAATATTTAATATTTTCCTATGTGTACGAAAGCTTTACATTGCTGTTTATTAACTTTATTGTATACAAAGCAACGTTAAATATTTGAAGGGTCTAGTTTCAAAAACACATTCTCCAAAGTAATACTAAGATATAGGGTTTAGACAGTTCATTGGAGATTTCATTTAATGAGGAATTTCAGCATTTTTCAGATTTTCAATTTTTTTGTTGTTGAATTTTGTAAGAAAAAGTTCGTCTAAAATCAAATTAGCAAACGATATTACAAAAAAAATATTTACTAAGTTATGAAGCAAATAAAAACGTCAAAAAAATGACACAATCACATACTGTTTCCCAGGAATCACGTCACTGCTTTCGTCACGCGCGCCTATCGCTTTGCGTGCCTAAGATGAAGAATGTTGTATTTCTGTATATTCCTGTATGCATATTAATAGTGAATTAAAAACCTCTTAACACGCTGTAAAGTCGAAATGGATAGGTAAAAAAGCACAGGTCTACAGAACAACATGGACACAAGCTACGTCATTATCTCTTGATCATTTTTAGCGGGCATTTGAATTCGCTAACTTTGAATAGCTTTAATTAAGTAAATATTGTGCAGAATGAAGAATAATTTGTTGAATTTACGATTCATTGAATTTACAATTGTCAAAAGTCGCCAATAAACAGCCAAACCCTATATATTAGTTTTACTTTGGAGTATGCGAGTTTTGCAGCTAGATTTTCTTAATTAGCCAAGATTTGGTTTGGGAGCATCACAAAAACAATCATGGCTTCATTGAGCGAACTTGTTCAGACCTTACTATTTCCCTCTTACATTAACCTCCATATACTCCACTGTTTAGGGTTGTTGTCTAACATTATCTGAAGAATTCGGGTTGAAGTTAACATTGTAACTAGTTTACTTAAGCTAACCAAGATTAGTCATAAGTGCGACGCGCAATTTAACTCTCCACGATATATCAAAATGCGCCGCAAAACATAGATTAAGTAACGTTTAAGGAACGTTAATGGTTTGTCTTGGAATTTCCAAGCAATTTATCACTAAATTACATGGTTGTATTTTATCAAACAAACCCATTAATTGGTATAAAGCAAGATTTATTTTTTGACCTATGTGGGGTAATTCAAACTAACTACAGTTGAGTTAAAGAAATTGACAAAGAAACGAGTTGAAATCGTAAAAATTTGTATTTACCCCCTTAACTATTAAATTAATAACCTTAATTAATGAGCTAAAATATATAGTTTTTGCTCATTTCTTTTCAAACACAATAGAAAGAAAAATCAATTTTACGTTTGGTGTTTGTTTGAAACATTTAAGGGGGATTGGGCGCGCAGGACCGGGGGTCTCCAAAGCAAAGTGCTTCAGCGTTAATCCTATGGCAAAAAATATTTTCTCTGCCACATTTCTCCGGCTGTATTGAATAATTTTACAAGCGGATTTTTTTTATGTGATAAATGTAGCTGACTTACAGGTCCCGACCTTCCCACTTTTTTAAAAATTGGTTCGAATATTTTTTTAATTTTCAATAAATAATTTTACACAAAATATTCGAAGCCATTTCAAAAAGTGGGAAGATGGAGACCTGTAAGTTATCTACATTTATTATTAAAAAAAAACCCAGTTTGTAAAAATATTCAATACAGCCGGAGAAATGTGGCAGAAAATAGTTTTTTCGCCATTGGATTAACACTGAGGTACTTGAGTTTGGAGACCCGCGGTCCAATGCACTCGTTCCCCCTTAATGCCTTTCATAATGGGCATTTTTCACGTCCCGAGTGACAATTCCAGCGATACAGTTTTCATTTTTTGTTTTTTCTTGAACTGCATTTGTTTTGGGTATTATTTGATTAAACTATTTAAATTTGATTATAAGAGAATATTGGAATTTCTAAATAATTTGGGACGGTGTATGTAAGCATTGCTATTTTGTTTTTGTTCTCTTACGTTGTCTTGTTCTTACGTTGTATAATTCAGTTCCCTGTAATATGTGGAATATTTTTTTTATCTAAATAATAAAAATTACTATATATATAAAATATCCTGAATACTAAATATACGTGATTTTTACTATGCATTGAGTGAAAAAATGAAAACTGGCAACTTAAGCCATCTGAAACAACCCAATTGAATTACTTTGTGATAGTATAACGTAGTCCTTAGAGTTATGTTTCAAACACGGCTTAAATTTCGGTAACAAAACAGTGGCATTTCATTTAAGATATCTTGTACGTTCATTCACATTCAATGTTTAGGTGACTTATTTAACCAAATTCTAGAGCAATTACCGATTTATTTTAAGAACTTCCAGTAATACAAAGTATCAAATAAATTGAAAACGAAATATTATTTGATTTTAGCAAGTTGTCTATGGAAAATAGAACTCAAATCAATAATTGTTGATTTTTAGAGAAACAAGTTTTAATTTATATTAAGCCAAAGCCCTAACTGAAATTAACTTAAGCGTTTTAATTGAAAACAGAGCATGTAAAAACACACATTACAATAGATGTAAAAACTCCAAAACGTGTTTTGGATTAAATTATATAACTGTTTTCCCGAGATTAACCTTACTTTAACATAGTTGCATAACTCATTTGGTTAAAATATGCTTTTGTTAAACAACATTATTTCACATTTTGGTATTAACGAATGTAAGGTTTCTTAGTTAAGCTAACAATATGTTAATGGATTTCCTATGTTGTCGTTAGAAACAACCAATTCAATGCAAGTCAAGACGAAAACATGATTTACTAGCACGTTTCACATCCGAAATATTAATGCTCTTCCCGTGTAGGAAGGGTGCCATATTAATAACTAATATAACATAGTATAAGCTTCTTGTTAAGTGGCCATCCTATATTGAGCTGTGAATAGAAACTGGAGATCTATTCATTGGCTAAGGGAGTTATTAGGGGCATTAAGTTGTGCATTAGTGCCAAATATATTATCTCGAATTATGTTTGGAGTGCAATGACTTGTAAATGTATTAAATTAGCACTAAAAGTTATAGTTAATGGAAATAGGGCCAGACAGAGCAAACATTTTTTTAAATTGTGTACAAAATATATTAATAAGTAGTTTTTAAAATATGGTAGATTTATGCATAACTAGACAAATACTTTTGTAGATTTTTTTCTTTTAGAGCTCTAGTGTTATGTTAGTTCAACCATATACCATAAAAGTTACTTTTTTGATGGCCACAATATCTTTACCAACAAAAACTAATATTTTATTTTTTAACTTCATAGATTCCCGTTTTATACTGGCAAAAGAAATCGAATTTTTTAATGATATATTTTATATAAAAAAATTTAGATATACAACCATACATAGAATGATACCACTTTACATAAATACTAATACGCTAACTAACGATTAAACGTCGAGTAAAATTATCTGTGAGTAAAATAGCGTACTTTAACTATAGGGGAGAGTGGGGCTAATGGGACAAGGGGCAAAAAGCTGAGTAAAATATACTTTTTTAAAAATACTTTTACACTACAACATTGTAACAGTTAGACTTCCCATTTTAACAACCACAGATCAGCCATTAAAAGCATGTATTGAAGTCACTTTTCAAGTATTAAATAATAACTTTCTTGAATTATATTATAGTTTTAGAATATCATAGATTAAGATATTATGTGTCAAATACTGTGGTGAAATACACGTGGTTCTGGGTTGGATCATTTATAAATAATAACACCGTGGGGTCTAATGGGACACGAATGAACCTAGCTTTGTATGCTTCTCTTGAAAATATAAAAAATTTGAAAAATTCTCTATATAAAAAATATGATATCTTATGCAGTCAAGTCGACAAAAACTTCTTAACACTAATTTTAAACTTTTTATCGTCGTATAATAAGAGAAAGTTCAAGTAGCTTAATTCATGACACATTTTTTACCTGCAATTTCATTAATTACATCCAGAGATTAGCGAAGTTAAATAATTTGTTGTTGGTAAAATTTGCTAGAAAGCAAACTATTTTTTACTTCGTTGGATTGATTTCTGAAATAGAAAGGGAGGAACTCCGGATAACCTATTTGAAGATAAAGACGGTCTTTTTAAATTCACGTACCCTGAAAAAGAGGTTTGGGACAGATTTTAGAAGATTTAATGTCGACCATGTCTCATTAGCCCTGCACCCTGTCCCATTAGACCCCACATATGGGGGCTAATGGGACATTTAATTGTTTGTGTAAAATGCTCCTCAACTAAAATATAGTAATTTTTTAACATTTGTCGAATGACTTTGTAAACGAATGTTCAGTTTATGAGCTTGTAAAAAATGAAATTAAAATTCTTGTATTTTTGCTGACATACAGAGGTTAAAAACAATTGTCCCATGAGCCCCCACTCTCCCCTATGTAAACATCGGAAGCTTTATTTTTGGAATTGAAACTGAAATGTTTTGTTCAGGCAAAGACCTAATCCTATTATCTACTCTTCCGATAAATTATTTCAATTTTATTTCCTTTATATTTTGACTTTTATTGTACCACCTTTATTAATTGCTTTAAATTTGTCGAATAAAACGCTCATCAATAGAAAAAACGTTTGTGTCGTTCTCGAATCAACCAAGAAGATTCCGTTAACGAGATCTAGAAAGTAGTCTTACCCTAAATAGAAAGAATGCATAGAAAGAATGGACTTTTTTTTATCAATTATCCACCTGCCTGCGAGCAATCATTAACCTAAGTTATTAAAAACCACTAAAGAAAATATATGATACAATAATGATTTAAGAGTAAACAATAGTTAATGTTAAATTACGGAATAAGTAAAATTGACTAAATGGAAAGCAGAAAACATTGGGGTGGTTTATGTTTTTGCTACAACTCGTTCTGATAAGGTTTGAAAGATTCACGACGCGTCAAATAGGTGCTTTTTTACATTTAAAAAAATAAAACGCGTTGCAACTTTTCTCCCGTACGTTCTATATCCGTTATCTGACTACGAGTGTGATTGTTAACGCTATTGTCTATATCTATAAAGGAATAAGTCTTGACTGACTCACGCACGCATTAACGCCCATCCAATCCCCTATTGAAGGTAAATATTCCAAATTTTAGAAGCTTATTACTTTGTGACTGAAGGCGACATCAATTAAGAAGTGAGTTTTCGAAATTCAAACAAGTCTAAGAGGGTAAAACGTGACCCAATTCCTCTATAGGAATAGCATTGTTCACTGTTGTAAGCTTACAATTTATGGCAATTTTTAATTTGAAAGAAATGTTAACGCGAGCAAAGTCGGACATCCAAATAAAAAGTAATGGTGTTATTAGGGAAAAAGGGGAGCAATTCTTATAATATCCTGATGGGATTCTGAACAGTGATATATTGGCATCAAGTAAAAGTTCACATAATACACATGTCACCCTTATTAAGGGACACCCGTGAAACGCCGGCTAATTGAGTTATAAAACTATTTAATGGTGACTTTAGAAGTAAATCGATGGAGAACGCAGTTTCAATTAAAAATGTCATAAAAACCTGTTTAAAATAGAAATATAAAATAAGTAATAAAAATTTAAACTTTATTCAAATAAAGAAAACGGGACAGAATGCCAATGTTATATTTGGATATGAATAATAATCAAAAACTCTTAAAGATATAGCCTGAATACAATTTTTTAGAAACTATATAATTAATTTTAATGTTCTTAAAACAAACACAACTTTGATTATAACAGAATATATATAATCCCATTATACCGCTTTTTTAAATACATATTAACTTGTGTACAATTAAAATTCAATTATTCTTATTCAATTTATTTTATTTAAAAACATTTTTCTGAGAAATTATATTTGCAAAAAGGAAGAATTTATTATTCCCTCATTTAATTCTTTTCCAAGACCATTTCAATTTCCATTAAAGGACATTAACAACAAAAAATATGCGTAGGTTTTATTTGAAGATAAAAGAATAAAGATTTCAAACCGTTTTAAAGATTTATTGACTTAATCTGCCATTGTTGTCAATATTCTATTTGACGTGAAATTAATTTTCTTAGAATGAAACATTCATGAAAAATATTTTATGTGATAAAGAATATTTGTTTTAGCTTCTAAACAACTAACATGCTATTTAGAAGGTATTATAATTGGCTTTACAGTTTACTTATTTTACATTTTCAGAGCCTAAAATTATATATTGGTGGTTTTCCCAAAATGTTAGATTTTTTTTTCACTGATAACGTTCTTTAACGAAAATATTTATTTTTAAGATTTATAGCTTTTATTTAAAAATTTAAAATACTCAAAGGGAATAAAAATATATGCAGAACTACCACAGTATTATAAAATTGCACATAAAAATAACAGTAAAATGAAATGTTATGTTTTGTTCCCAACATTCATTTTTCAACTTCACAACAATGTTACTATATTATGAGAGTGTCAAGATAAACTTATATTTCATGACTGTCTATTTTAATATTTATAATTCACAACCATCAAATACTTAATAGATTTTATTATTTATAAAATATTCTATTCGTCCCCACACACAAGTTTTATATAATTAACATACCAGAAACAAAATGAGTCCACGTAGAAGGACATGGAAGGATCTTAATGGTTAAAAGGTAACTTCCGGAAACAACTATTTTTGCAGTACAACATAATTAAGTTTCAGAATAACTTGTTTTAGTGCTCGTAAAGATTTATTTATCTCCAAAAGTTAGTGCTTGATTTGATTGACCGTAATTACTGCCCCCACAAAAAATCTCACGACATTGGAAGCAAGTGAAATTTTTATGTATTGTATAAATAGTAATAATATACATTTATAAACATTTTTTACTAGCAATAATGAATAAATATTATAGTTTTTCATTTTTTAGGCCTTTTTGGGTTTTGTAGTTCCTGTAACCGTGATTACCGTGGCCACATATAATGCTGTTAATGAACAGTGATAAAAAAACATACCCAGATGTTCCAATATAATCAAAAAGCATGTGATAATGTAAGTACTGTTCCTTTAATGAAATATTAAAATGACGATACAGTAATTACAAAATGGGAAATAACATTTTAAAATCTAACATTGAGAAAATATTGGTTTTAACAGAAGAGATTTTGGAGAAATTGTCTTCATACGTAAAATCTTAAAACAATTGAATTAAGATTTGTTGTTATTTTTCGTTGTTATTAAAGGTTGTTCATTTTTTGCTGTAGTCACTAGAACGTGATTGTGCTATTTTTAAAAGATTTAACAAATATGACACAGAATCTAAAGAACTATTTTTTCTTATAAAATAAAAAAATAACAATATTCCTCTGTTTAGTTTAATCTAGTTGGCAGATTTATGAAATATTATTCAAGTTTTTATTTAAAACTAGTTTTCAATATTTTTAGTTAAACTACTATTAGTTTACCCATTAACAACCGACCATCTATGAAAAACCCGAGTAAAAATGTTAACTTAATTTTTTTCTGTAGGTTAATTTGGTTTTAAATCTACATTTGAAAAATATTTTCATTTAATCTATTATTGAAAAAATAACCAAAAAATGTTTTCTTGAAATCTATATTGCGTATATACGGATTTGAAATTAAAAAGTATCGTTAAAATTTTTTTTAAACATTTTTAGATACAATATTTTCCTAATGAAATCTTTAAAAAAACACAAGTTAACACTTAAAATTATTTTTTGGCCTAACAATTTATAGCCAAAGTTATCAAAACTAACTTGTTATTTTACATTTCGACTTTTTCATGTATTTAACTTCCCCCGTTCTTTAAATCCCAAACCGTAAAAGAAATCTTATTAGTCCTAAAATCAATTTATATCCAGATATTTTTTATGCGACGCCTTTTTTTAATTAAAAAAATGGAATGCATCCCATTTTAATTAGTTTCCTTTTTTAAATTAGTTTATTATAAATGAAAGATTTGTTGTGTTCACTCTTGTAACCTTATTTATTTTTACTTTACTAGGCTTGTTAATATTTGACTTGTTTTTATAACTATACACTTAGTTATTTTAATCACATTTAATTAATTATAATTTTGAGATTTTAAATAGTAAGTTACGCCGTTCAAAAATATATTATAGTTCAAAACTTAATGATATTTTTAATATAAATTTGAACTTTTTAATTGGTATATATATCTTGCATTATTAAATTATGAATAATTTAACTGATTCGATTATCAAAAGTGAAATTTTTTAACGGATAGAACAGTACGTTATGAAAACAAAGTTTTGAAATTACTAATCCGAGTAATAATTTGTATTATAAATCCATCTGTAACGAACGAAGACGAAGTAAATGTTACATTTTACATTAATACATTTAAAGTTCTAAAGATAACTTCATTAATCATTTTTACAACCAATGGAGTTTGTTATCTTGAATATAATCCTAAGCTTTTTTTTCCCTGCATGTTTTTACTTGACACGTAAAAGGAAAAGGGATACATTTGGACTTTTTAATTAGATTTTTAGCAAATGTAAAAAGACGTTAATTATATTCCATAAAAATGCTACAAAGTCTAAATCCTTATATATTGTTTGTCAGTTTTAGTTTCAGTGCTTATATATTTCAGTATGGATTAAAGGAGTTTTGAATTTTTATTTCCTTACTATATATTTCGCTTATGCAAATGAAGTGAAAATGCAGAATGTACGAAGAACATTCAGCATTTTTGGAAATAAAAATTTATCACAATTGAATCAGTCTTAAAGCAAAATTAAATCACTAAAAACGAAGAGTTTTATTCAAAGGCTTTGATATACTGGTATCTATTTCAAAAATGATTTTGACACTAATGGACAAAAGGGCTAACACTCTAAGATGTTATCGAATTTCTTGAATTTCTAGATATTCAATATGAAATCCGATTTTATGAAACTAATAAGATTTGAATCCTCGTAGTCTTCATGTTGTTAGAAATTAAAATATTGAATTTCTCGCTATTCATTGAATCAATATATAAATATTTTGATATTTTTGACAAGGAATTTTTAAAAAACAAAAATTACACGACAATGTATGATACTTGATATTTAGTTTTTCATTACAAACTCAAACAGTAAAACACAAAGTATGCAATGTGTTGAAAAAAAAAGAGAACTAATTTATTTATTGCCAATGTTATTACGAATTGGTACTGAGATTTGTATTTATTACGATCTTTTTGTAATTTCGTTTTTTTTTCTTCTGGATTTTGGTTCGAGCGGTTATAGAGAAATAATTGAAATCAAACTACGAATACACTACGATAAATACATCGATAATCCATGCTAAAAAAACCTGAAATCGTGGTATTTACCTTGAGAGCAAGATCGGTGTAGTCCCGTGTCAGGGTCAAAGCGGGCAAACCAACCTGACCAGCAACCATGTTCACGTAGAACGTTCTCTGGTTGGGCAAGAACGACAACACCACGTGTGGTCCGGAGTTCTCAATCTCTTCACACATTACGTCTATGATTCCTGTCACGTCTTCTGGAATTAGAACGACAGAGGCATTCATACCATCCTCCAGATCGTCAATAGTCCTCTGCAAGCCCTTGCTGAGTTTAGTGGCATCCTCGGCTGGAAGGGCTATCAAGAGTTGGATGGGCAGAGCCACTGATAACCCAAGATTTAGAAGGAGGAATGGCACCAGGAAAGTGCTGGTGACAGGCGCCATTTTAGAATCTTTAAATTATTTTTCACATTGTTGTATTGGTGAGTGCAAATTGGAGTTAAAAGGGTATGATGTCCTTGTCACATAATTGAATCTTTGCCAATTATCTTTTTAGTTCCATGCACATGTTTAGAATAGAATATATAAATAATTCATGTTGAATCATAATTAATTGACCAGATAATTTAACGTTTTTCAATAAGCAACCTGATAATTGAAAGTTTCATTTTAGACATCGCTGTTGTTATTTAAACTGCCAGTTGTATTTAAAAATAAAAGTTCGAATAATTGATTCAGCCAACCTTTATAAACAGTGGTGGGTGCACGTAACGGGTGATGCTAAGTGCATTGAGAAAAATTACATAAGCCATTGGTTAATGTGCGTATACATCCTTAAATTAAAAAAAAAGATTATTTGCAATGTTATGGAGAATTTCACTACGTTTACTAATCGATAAATTTCAGATAATTAGTCTTAAGTTCAATATTTAAGAAGTTGAATTAAAATCAGTATCCTGCAGTTTAATAATTTTTATTGGGTATTATTTTTAGAAAGCTTAATTTTTAGTATTAAGTTTGTTTTTGGTAGCGACCCAAATAATTTCTCACATAAATATCAAACTCCATACAAGTTAGAACTTACGATCATTAATAAATATTCAATCCTCAATAAGGAGGTTAGGAGGCAAAAAAGAAATTTCTTACTCAAAGCTTTATACAATATAACGCCACTTTAGATTGATGTGCACAATTTAACACAGTGTTCTTTATAACTTGCTAAGATTAATATTTTTGCTTAATTTTCTAAGATTTTAAAAATTGCGTATTTTGGTACTTTTATAAACTTTTGGTAATAAATCGTATCAAAGTTGCTGTTGAAATTAAAGCTAAAATTGTAATGAACAGGTGTAAATGTTCTTATAAAGATAAAAGTTTTTGTATGGCTGTATTACTAATAAGTAATTTCTGTTTTATCTATCTACTAAATTTTCCTAGCCTTAAGCCTTGTTCAATTGCAATTTAAAAAATAATTTTAGCTTTGAAACATGAATTTTGGCTAAACTGATGTTGGAAACTTTCTACGTTAATTTTTTTAAAAAGATTTTTTAAAGGTCAAACTGGACAAGTCTTTTATTTAACGCTACAATTGTTTTCTAAAGTACAAAATTATTTTTTTTTAAAGTCCAAGCATAAAAGAAAACAGAATAAGTTAAAATTTTCCCAAGTTTGATATTGTATTCACGGGATTTTTTTATGAAAATATTATATCAACGTCTACAAGGAAACATATCAACGTCAACAAGGAAAAGCGAAATAACGAATATTAAATTATTCAGAACAAGAATCAAAGGAACTCAGAAATGTAAGTAAATTAATAAGTATTCCTTGAAAACTTCAGTACAAAAAATTATCGCAATAAGTCGTGTTTAACTAAATTCCTTCTATTACATCCATTCGTTGAAGTAATCACACAATTGATCCAATTCCTCTATCCATAAAATAATTCATCAATGAATTTCCACACACGAATACGTAGTAATTTATCCCACGTGGACGTCCATTCACAATTTAACTAATCCTTTAAACGTAGAAATTATCCCGGATTTTTCAATTCAGCACATGTTCCAGACGAGTCTCATGGAGAAGTCATCCTTTGCTCTTTCGCTTCCGCATCCCGGATGCTGACTGAGCCAGTGATGCGAGATGCAAAGGGATCAAATAATCCTCGCCGAGAATGCGAGCCAAGTTGGCGTTAAAAATTTCGGTCGCCAAAATAGAGCGAGCTATTTTTAGAATGATTAATATCGGTCAATTTGTATTGGCAATGGAATTAGATAACCCTTTCTGTGGCGCTTCGTTCAATCTGTTCAAGCCTTTAAGAGTCAGTATTGGTTTTGTTTGCTTTTGGCGGTTTTTTTAAAAACACTGATTGCAAAAAATATAACATAGCCAATGTATGTTCATTTGAATCCCATGCTAAAGTGTAGAGATTGACACTTTGACTGCCGTTCATCGTAATTTAAATAATCGTAAGCACTTTATACATTAGAGAAATTACTTTTTTCTCCAAACATATTTTTTAGTAACTTTTTTATAAATTCGTGGAAAGAATCTGTTAGTTTTGTTTTCCGACACAAATGTTTTAAAGGATGAAGGAACAAGTTTCGAACCGGTGATGTTAAAGACTCATCGCATTTTTTTACCGGGTTATCAAAGCGCTACAATGAATAAAAGTCATTAAATCGAAAAACAATTGTTAAATTTTTTGTTAAACTGTTATTCAACGAAACATTTAAAGTATTAGCTCTATTCAATAAACAGATTTAACGAGCACCTGATTCTATGCAGAGTGTTTTTATGCTGTAGTATTCAACCAGTGAAAAAAGTATTGAAACAAATTAACTTAACAAGTTAACGCCAACGCAAAAATGTGTTCAAAGTACTTTTGGTCAAAGAAATTTTTAGTATAAGGATTTGATGAAGAAGCATAGTGCAATTTTAAAAAACTAACCACCTTTTAAAGAAAATTGTGCTAAACATTTTTTATAAGTTTCTTTTTACCTATTTTCTTACAAAATTTCCAAATCCATCTCTTAGATTTACTCTTTAACAAACAAAAAAGCATGAAATTTTATTCGAAGTGTTATGAAAAGTGGTTTTGGTTTTGAATCCTCCTGTATTTGTACAAGAACAATCGTAAAGATTTAAAAAGGGGCAGGTGAGAAATAAGATGGAATTTTTATTCTGGAAACTCTTCAAAATGCCTTTAAATTCTTAATTCAAAGCCCATTACCATGTTCAAGGAATAAATAAGGTGTCGTCTGCATCTAAATGCCTATCCATTTCAGACAGGAAAATCTTACTTTACAACATTCTATATTTATGTTAAAGAGAGGCATTCGTAAAGAATTCGACCAATATAAAGGTGTGCAATTTTAAGTTTTCAATCATGTGGAAAAGTCAGCGACAAAAACTGTCAAGATCTAGATTTATTTAAAGAAATTCAGCAATAGCATAGTAAAGTTATGCGATCAATGTCAATACTGATTTTATTCTAAAAACGAGCATTGTAAATATAATCTGAATATAAACAGGAAAAACGCAACTTTTGTATTAATGAAACTGATCAAAACAGTATTTTTAGATCGTTTTTAACAGCAGACTAGCTATTTTAACTAAATGTATTATAAAATATATTTTATTAGGAATTGAAAAACATTTGTGAGGAATTATTAAGAATCCCAAAAACAAATTTGCTCGATCCAAGTCGGCTTATAGTCCATTGACTGAGGTTCAAATTACAAGAAACGTCGCCAATTTCCCTTGAGTAGCTCTAGTGTAACGTCATTTTAACCAAACCAAATTTTATCAACAGGTTCTTTAGAACATAGAGTTGGGGATATCTGCAGTTTATCAAATTTTTCTGTTTCATTTATAGATTAGGCTTCTAAAATGAGTTGGGGGCATAGCGAATATAGCGTTTATAAGTTCAACTTAATGTGGAATCCAAACTAAAGTCGACGAAACCTCTAAATTACATGACGAAAAACTAAGTTACGTAATGAGGATAAGGATTTTTGGTAATTAATATTTGTTTTGTTATTTGCAATGGTCAATTTAGTTTTAGAACCGCTAGGATTGAAGTACGCACGTGTGAAACTGAAGAGCTTAAATTACCATTTAAAGTTCTTAGTTTAGAAAATATGTGTCAATGAAAAGAAAATTAAAATAAAAAAGAAAGAAATTGTTAATTAAATCAATTTATTTCCAATTATATTTTAAATGGTAAAAATCCGACACAATTTTTTTTATTTTTAACGATAATCTTCTGTACTGTTCATAATGTGAATGTCAGATAATTCCATGACCAAAAAAATCATTTGTAACACACAAGAAGAATTGAGGAGCTCTGTGGAAGAACATGCTAAGTGACAAAAAGGTGAAAACGAGCTTGAAGTTTTTCAATTGCACTAAGATCCGTTAGAAACGTTACTTTGCAAACGGCAAAAAATATACTTTAAGTTTGAAAGATCAAGTTTATATCTTTGAAGGATGGAATAACATTCATTGACACAAAAGATGTCACTTAGCACGTTCTTCCACTAAGCTTTTCAATTGTAGTAACGTTTAAATTCAGTTGGTATATTCCAAGGACAACGCAGGCACAACAACATGAACAAAAACGAACAAATACATATAAAATGCTAGATTCCATTGAACAAAGAACCGAATGATTTGAACTGTCGAGTTGTCATTTCTTTCGAAATCGATGACAAGTCGTCCTTAGAAAGGAAATTTGATTTTATTCTTTAAAAACAAGATTATCACATTGAAAAAAAAAGGTTCTTTAAAATAATCTTTTTCAGTAAACACGAGTTACTAACGTATATATATTTTCAAAAGTATCCGAATGCTTATTTAACAATTTTGGTTTCTTCAAGAATTGTGATAAACGGCAATAGACTGGCCATTGATTCAGAGAAATGGGTCTTGGTGGTATAAAAAATATTCCAAACTGTCACATAAATGATTTAGTTTTTAAACACTTCTAAAGCCATTTTTCAAAATAAAACTGTCAATGGTTTCATGAAACACATTTATAAGGATAACCATGCTTTTTTTTTAAACAAAAAATGTTATTTTGTAACTATAACAGGCATATTTGACATAAGTATTATAACATTTTACAACAAAGAAAGATTGAGAGCTGCTATGGAAAGGGATTGTGACATTTTCAACAATTCACCATAGCAAAAGTAAAAATAAAACCTAACCATTAACATTGGTGAGTAAAATTCAAAATATGTCGCGACAAAAATATTTATATCCAACATTCTTTAAGCGTCAGCTGACTTCTATGGGAATTTTTATAAGAAAATAAATGTTCGAAATATTTTATATGACAGACTTGCGTTACTTTAAATAAAAATACTAGCCATCGAGGGCACTATTTACTGCGAGTTTCTGATGAAATGGAAAATATATAAAAACAGACTTTTCCAAACTATTTAATCAACTACTTCTGATGCTTTCTCATCACGTATTTGTGCCATTTATTGTCTGCCTTGCACGTTCGGTGTTGGTTTCCTAAGATTTGATTCCACGGATGGCGTTTACGTCTGATTGGTTGGTTTTAGATTGACACGGCAAACAATTCATCACCTGTCCATGTCATAGAAAGGGACCGTGGATTTAAAACTTTATTATAAATCAAGATGCGGCATGCACAAAGCCACACAGCATGCATATACTGCAGATCCTAAAACAAACGGTGCAAACAATTCGACAAATGATATAAGAGATAAATACAAGATTTTCTTTAAAAAAAAGGAGGAGGGATACGTTTTAAAAGTTCAGGTATGGAATTTTTTTAATAAAACAATAATAAACAGAAAACTTTCAGGCTGGGTAAAATTATTATAGTTGAGGCCATGGTCTCCCACTACTTACGAATAATTTTTTTAAAGTTAAAAATTAGCAAAGGCTAGTAATGGTCAACCAACTGATAAGATGCTCTATGGTCTGAGAGGGATTACAAAGGCATACGGCAGAGTTCATGTGATTAAAACTGCTGATATATTTATTTGTTCTGGCCTGACTTTCTGGAGTCAAACCTGTCGCACTCTGTTTAGAATGAACCTATTTAATTGGTAGCACTACATTTAAATAAAGATAAATCAAAGCTCTGCCATAAAAAACAGACGCCTTTGTATCTCTAAGGCAATGTTTTTTTAGCATTTGGATTTTTTTTTAAATCAGTGATGTGTAAGAACGGGCTTATCAGCAACAAATGACGAACAATTTTGACATACGAGGCGAAAATTGATTTTAGAAAGTTGGTTAACATAGTTTTAACCAACATTTAACTGTCATGAAATAAAATAAGATAAGATACCATGTACCCGGCGAAAGTCAGTAAACTGTACTACTGTGAATTTAATATGCACCATTACCCTCTGCAAATATTATTTTAATCTTTTTTAATTACTGGTTAATCTGTTTAAAATATTCCAGTGCCGAAGACAGTACTTCATTGAAAGACCCCTCTAAAGAAATCTGGAAGGGAAGGCTAACAATTTATCAACTAAACTCAACAGATGTTATTTTGAAATCTAATTGTTCTTATTTTTATCTTCGAAGAAATAATTGTTTATTTAATACACTATAATAAACGACAATGTTGATGCGTCAATTGAGGATGTTTCTAGCTTAATTTATCCCGTAACTAATTAACGACGACTTTGTAAATGATACCGTTAAAAACTAGAATTTAAGATAAAACTAGTTTCTTTTATTTGTTTTCGTGTAACTTAATTTGTCTTACATAAATTCCTTTAGGATTATGGTTTCTCATTTATTTTACATTTTGTTCATTAAGGTTAAACTTAAGCAGAAAACTCATTTTCGCCTGGCCCATTTTCTTGCCAATTGTTGTTCATTGTTTAAGAAGACTTAAAAATAAATTTTAAAGCGCCTTTTATTATCTACTTTTTATTTGTACAGTTTCTATGAGTAGATATTAATAAAATTAAAAAAATGTTAACAATAGTTTGTGAAAAAACATTTAAAATGTTTTGGAAATATTCTAAATAGTTAAACAGTATTATATGAATTAGGATAATCGAATAGATACCGACTTTACTAAGAATGTAAAACGCTTTCTTTCGTTAAATAGATTATCTAAGAATGACAATGCACAACAATTCTGCAGCGCAGAAATCCATGCAATGCATCATTTTCAAATGCTCTAAATTCAAGTCTAAAAACGAAGTGTTGTTTAGAATCTAGCAATCCACAACTGAGTAAATGGCATGAGAAATCCATAGAGAGTAAGAATAAGATAAAAATGGTTGGCGTGAAAAATGTGTGGACGTTTGAAAGTCGCCAAATCCATGTGATACGCCCAGACAAACCTCATTGATGCGATATTTGATGAACATTTCTTTACGAAAAATAAATTTATTTACGGTAAAAATTGTTAAATTTACTAATTTAAACTGGCATCCGAGAAACTTAAAAATACGGTAAAGTTCTGTGTTTAAAATTGTACATTTCGGTTAAAATGTAGTTTGCCCCCATTAAATATTCACTTAAAAATGTTTCGACATCACTTTTCGAATCCGAAAGCTAAGTAAGGAGTGAAACGTCAAACCAACTCTACTACCTAATATATCAACATATTGAAGAAGAAATATTAAAACATTTCAAGACCATTTAGTAAGCGACACGGTTTTAAACCATTGTAAGTTTTGGGAATCGGGGTATGGAAAAAGCATGGGTAAAAAGTAGTTAAGATTAAAACAGAATGACCGTAGCACTATTTTGTAGTACAGGATCGAATTTAATATTTCCTTCCACACCCCTCCGAGGGAGGCAGACATAAACCGTCAAGTGGCTATCAGGCTTTTCAGCAACACATGATTTTTTAAAAATTTATGAATTTCATAAATATATTAAATTTAAAATTTATAACAAGGATGAGTCGTTTATAAATATCTGCTAAAGAATTTTTGAATTTAAAGAAATTAAATTTTCAGTTAAAAATTAAAATTAAATCTCATCCAGTGAAAGAGAGTTTACACTTCAGCTAATTTGCTTATCCCTCAAAGGGATACGAATGATTTCAATTGAAGAGTACAGGGGAAGAACCCCGTCTTCTTCTGGGAATCTGTCTACATCGGGTCTGCTTGGAGAAGGTAGCATATCATCGCTTAAACGGGCGTGAAGAAACCAGTTTTGCTTTGGTTCTTATCACGCGTACTACTATTTTACTATTTCTATGATCGAGATTCTCGCCAGACACTACTCGAATCCTTGAACTGACCAAGGGTGATACCGGTTTCCAATAGCCACTACTAGCCAAGCCGAGTGCAATACAGTTAGATTACCAGTCGATGTAGGGTTTTTTTCCCCCTGTACTCTTCAATTGTTATTTCATTAATATTAACACATACAACATATGTACATATAGAGCCCAAAAAACTCACCAAGCTCTTATTTGGACGCATTACGGAGGCAGTAAATGGCTTCGCTTTGTAATCAATTTAGTATTGTTTGTTTTATCCAGACAGCAACTCGACCTATTCTAATCTTCACGGTATAAATGGTATGGAAAACCTCATATTAAATGGCAGAACATTGTCTTTCCGAACAGTTGGAAAAGGCAGCTGACATGCCGGTTGAGTGATGGAGCGAGGCTGACAAAAGATTGATGAAGAACAGATGGAAGCAGGTTTATTGTCAAGTTCAGAGACAGTTTAGAATTTGTGGTTTTATTTTATTGAATTACGCTCGTGGTTTATAGAAAAATGTTTTACTCAAGACATAAAACATTTTATTTATTCTATTTCTAAAAACAAGGAAAATGCATGAAAGAATAGATTGGGGTTAAACGTTCAATTTTATCTAAACAATATAAGTCAACATTAAACTTTGGAACAAGACAATGTCTAGCAACCATTAATTTAGTATGTACCCTCATAAGGTTTTTAAAATTATTTTCACTAACTTCCTATCTTTACCCAATGATTGCGCGGTATACGACCATGAGAAGTTTTTAAAATTGTTTTAACCCTTTACTTCTCATTTTGTGAACTTATTTGTACTAAAAATATAAAAAAAATGTAACCCAGTTATTTCGAAATTTTTTAATGTTTTAAATAATATAATATTTGTACATTAAGTAGACCAACTATGGAAAATATTGACACTTTTTAAAATTCAAATTCCATAGATTTAGGAACTAATTTTAAAAAGTTTAGTTAAGTGACATTGTAAAAAGTACTGACTTTGTATTTTGATAGAGCATATTTATTTGCAATATGGATATTACTGCAGTAATGATTTAACTAGAAGGCACAAAATCAATTTTGAATAATACTTTATCAATTAATGATTGTTTCATTGTTATTTGAATTTGTTTGACAAAATTTAGATATTTTATTTTTGAAAAATGGATTGAATTTTGAAGAAATCGATTTGACATTTTGCACTTTCAGATCACCGATATAAAAATGTCTTTATAATAAAAATAATTGAAAAGCGAAAAGGTTGGCATATTTAGTGTGGCTAATTACTTCAAAAATACTTCAAAAAATGTATGTAGTTCAATGAACTAAACGGAAGCAAGTGATTTTACATGATTCTTAAAACGAATGTTGTTCTTGTTAAAAGTTACGCAAGAAAAATATTAGGACAATTAGGGACAAAATTAGGATGAATTCGTTGAATTTATAGAGAAAATACATTAAGTGTTATTCAAATTAATGCAGAACATCGCTAGTTGGGATGTCTCATTTGTATTTTCTAAAAAATTCTGCATAACGGTCAATTGCATGTGTTTTTATGCTATTGTGCCTTAAAAATTTATAATGATCTTGCACAACGAAGTTTCTTTGAAAGAAATCGCCATTAAATAAATTCTAATTTTTTTTATTAGAAACAGGTGATTGTTTTCGAAATTTTAATAATAAAATATGAATGTAAAATATTATTGTTTTCATTTTGTAAAGTATAATTGAGACTTAAGTATTAAGAGCTGCATTATTAAAGAAAAATTATCACAGGTCTTTCATAACGTAATTCCATCAAAGCAAGGCAAACTAATTTATTTTTAGTCTCGTTTTCAAAGAGTTGTTAACCTTTACAAAATATTGTTTAATCATTTAAATGAGTGCAAAAAAATTAAAAAAGTGAAATTAATACTGACAGTCTACCACTCAAATAACTCTCCATAAAAAAATTTGGGTTAATGTTTTCCCTATAGAAACAAGATTAAACCAGATTAAAGCTCAGAAGTTTCATGATAGGTTTGGCGATTCTACCATTCGACTTAACCGCTGTAGCACGGAAACGTCGAATTGAGGTAGAGTGGCCAAAATTTAGTATATACAAGGTGTTCGAAAAGTTCAGTGATTGGTCTCATAATTAAAACAAGTAGGTTTGTAACAGAATCTGTCACTTAACCCGCTTTCACAAAACAGTTGTGTTTAACAGGTAAAAAGACGCCAAACAAAGCATTAATTCTATATTAAACAATTACATGCTAAATTTATCTAGTTTCATTAATTTTGTTTCGAAAATTCAATAATCATTACTTATCGTTTTCAAAAAATAATTTATATTTCAAAGAATAAATATATAATATTCCTCGCTTTTAAATAGAATAAAAAACATTTCATACAAAGAATCTCGTAGTGAAATATATTTGACGTCATTTCAAACTGATCGATGTCGCAAAAATAAATTTATTTTAATTTATTGTCTGAAAGAATTAAAGTTCGCGAGCGATTGTTGCGAATGGCAATGGTGATTTAATTCTAATAAAAATGGCTTCCTATGCTTTTAAAATGAGCATTCAATTTTGCAGTTTTTTAAATAATTGAAGTACTTCGAATTCTTTTCTGAAATTTGCAATGTATTCAATTTCGATGCGCTGAATTTTTTGGACGTATCACATTTATCCGTAGCATTCGTAGTTTGGGCTATGAAAGTGGGTGACAGACGAACGGACGGACTGAACGATTATAATACCTTCTATTTTTTACATTATAAATGTAGTGTGGAAGCTAAAAACCGCGCCGGTTACGATCTTGCACTCACGCAGAAGCAGTGAGATGGCTCTAGATGACATTTCTCCCACTGCGTTTGCGTGATAGCAAGATCCTAACCGGCTCGGTTTTGTAATTATGAGACTTTTCGAACACACCTTGTAGATACATGGTACAGCGTGGCCTTACTTGAACTGACGGTACAAAGCTTTTTGTAGATCCCGCTAATGAGTGGAATTTCTCTTCATTTGGTAGAGAGGCTATTCAAGACATGACATAATGTTAATGAAATTATCACATTTGATAATGAAAAGTAAGCAAATAATATGCTACTTTTCATTAGCACATTATTTTTTATGTTTTCAAAAGCCTCTCTACCCATATGAAAATAAATCCCATTCATTACACGGCTCTACAGAAAGCACTAAATACCATCAGTTTAATTATGGTTACACTGTACACAAGTCTTGTTTCTAAGGAGGACAACATGAACTCAATTTTTTTAAAGCGGAAGTTATTTTTTTTATTGTAGACATCATTTAAGACAATTTCTAAAATCTGCTTACAATCTTTTTCAAATTTTGTAACATAAATATATCGTCTTAAAAATTCTATGAATTAGTTGCGCTCGAATTTCATTTGTAAAAGAAAACTATAGAAATTAAATGTTTTAGAAAGTCTTTCTATCGCTCAGTAAAATTAAAAGCGAGTCTTTTAATTTATGTACAATATAACTGTCTTAAATTAAGTATCACCCTTTAAGAATATATTTTAAATATCACTTTTAAAAGATTGCGTTTTTCAAACAAAAAGAAAAAATATACCGCTCTCAATGGTAATTTTTAATGCAGATAGTTCAAACTAATACGCACTAGTCCGTCCCAGAAAACATACAAAAATAAATATATTATACTTTCACTATGAGAAGTCGAATGGTATGTGTTCGGTATTAAGCGACAAAAGTCTAGTAAGGATATAGAGGCAGATATTTTTCAGATGAAAATTGTTTACAAATTATAAACTGTACAATACATTTTAAAGTATTTATGTTAAATAAATATTTAACTCGATACGAAAGTCAGTACTAATGTCATTTTTTAAAATAATTGTAATTTGTATTTATTCTCTCACAATCCTCATGTGTGTTTTCTAATGTAATTTTGGCATCTTTAAACTCTTCAGTTGTACGCAAGTTTAACAGTGCAATTAAAGTATTGCGAATAAATGCACCGAAAAAATAAAACTTCTTACATATCAAATGAAAACTAAAGTATAAGAATGGTGTACTTTGAAATTAAATATTTCGTTTAAGCCAAAAAAACCCATATTGCAAATAAAAAAAAGAACCTCAAAAATAACGGATTGATCTATTTCTGAACATTTTTAAATCGTGTGCAAATTTAAACACCCGTATAAGTTTGGGAAATTCCATTATATTTGTGTTTACAATAAAATAAGATCCATTAAATGGGTACACGTAATGTTATGCAAATGTTAAGATGGGGGATGTTATCAAATTTAAAAGCTTTATTTCATATTCATCAAATCTCTGAATAAAACCGAAAAACGTAATTTTGAATATTATAATGGAAGCATAAAAGGCGCGGAAAACAATTATTTAACGGTTAACTTTAAATATAAAATTTTTTATCGCATTTTTTATATTTAAGGTATTAGGCGTATAAAAACTTAAAAAATCGAAAAAGCAAAGAAGCTTATTTCAATATCTGAGGGTTGATTTGAGTATTTGTTTCATGAAAATGGAATCATTTTCTAAGCTCTTAAGGTTTGTTTTGCTCGAATTGACGTCCCCCACAGAACTAAATGATTGAAGGCTTAAGGGAAGAGCATTTTAATCCCCACTTTCATAACAATGTACAGATATTTCACCAATTAATCACTTTAGTGTCATGAAAACCCATAGCTGAATAGGTAGAGTGCTGGTCCTCGGTACCATATCCTGTCAATCGTCGGACTCTCACTCTGATATTGATGTTTGCAGTAGTTCAGAATTTATTTTTAGAACATTCGGGAAAATGATCACTATTTCCCAAGCGGATAGTTTAGAAAGATAAATGCTTGAACTGATAAAAAACAATATTCTTTTTTTAATTGAAATGATTTAAAAGTTAAATATTTTTCATATTAAAAATGTTTAAAAATCTTTTTTAAAGTCGTTTTAAAAAAGATTTACTTTTTGATTGCATGGATGCCTTCGCTACCAGAGCCAGCATTTTTACGTAGTCTGATTTATTGCTTGTTTCAAACTAATAAATCAGTTGTCGTGAAAGAGAGAACTATAGAGAGTATGTACCGTGGAATTTAAACTAGAAAGCGAATAAACCCGTTGATAAGTGAACACATAAAGAATTGCTAAGAATATTTTATGCTCCCCAACCTTTTTAAACTAGACAATTCAGTAATCCACGGGAAAATTAAAAAAAAAACTTATTTTATAGATTAAATTGCTCTTTTAAATTTTGATTCGTCTATAATCTTTTTAATATTTCCTGAATGTTGATTGCCGATGGCATCTCAACTATGTGTCGTAAAAAAGTTCTGAATTAACGTTTTTCACAAAAGTTTGTGGGTTTAATAGGATTCTTCTAAGAATATCTAAGATGGATATAAATTTTAAGTTGCCAAAACATTGAAACAAACTTTATACAGTTCATGTAACAATCTACTGCATATTTTGAAAAAGGTAAGTTTATCACAGCAGTAAATATTTTCATAGTTGGAGAAAAATATACCGTGGGGACCTTCAAGTGGGTTCTGAAAACTAAAACTTAAGTTTTGGTGATTTATAGAAACAAGACTTTGTCGGAATATTAGGAGGAATCATGATTGCAGACCTGCCAAATGTGGCTTTAGGGCGACGTTAATTCAACCAACCTGCCAATTCACTAAATTTAACTCCGTAATAACCATTTTCAGGATCCCAAGTACCAAGAGAAACTTCAATGTTACCCCCCTTCGAAAATACAGAAGTTAATACACACATGGGAATTTCAGAAACTAGGCTTAAAGCCGGACAGTCGGCAGGTATGTGATTGGTATGGCAATCTTACTATTCGACTTAGCCGCGGTTGCACGGAAACACCGAATGGCATCAAGATGGCCACCATTATGGTTGACAACTCAATATATTTGAGTTTACCATTTATAAAAGGGCGTAATTGCCCAGAAATATGCTCACAAACAATACTGGTCAGCTAATTAGTGCTAGTCTTCAGTTTACAATGGTAAGTATTTGGTCAACTTCTGGCGACTGAGTTAGGCACGGCTTAAAGCGAGGGTATCCTAAGTATCGTAATCTTAGCGTCCGTCACAATCAACCAACTACTTAAAAAAATGGCTATATCGCTATACGTAATATTTTTGTGGCGTAAAGTGGGTGTAACGTAATGTGGGTGGGACGTTCGATAACGATCGTCATCTTAGGGAACAAAGGCTTCAGCAATTAGGTATTGCTGGTATACATATTGCCAAGGTAATTAGGCTTTTTTTTTAAAAGTGAATTTGAATTATCGTCGCATTTTATCTACACGAGGGCTATTGGAGACGACCGTCCTAATTTAGAACCACGGACAAGTGACCAGCCGGCACCTGAATAGTTAGCCTTATGGAAATCGAAGTTTCCTTTCATCCATGAATGATTCTTGTTTCTCTAGTCACCACTATGAACTAAAACTTTCAACAAAAAATCTGAGAATGGAAGTATTAGATAGCTTGGTTCAAAATTTCTTAAAATAATATTAAAACAATGTAAATAATAATTAATACTAAACATGCTTAAAATAAATATGCATTTCACTTAATGTCTGCCTTACCACTATCAGTTAAATATATTATGGAGGGGAGTTTTTAATTATTGGAGCTTGATTACCTCTTAAAACATTTATGCTGATGAATTGATTACTTGACTGCGTCATTGAAAATATTATCTAATGGGAGTAATAATCGCTTGAAAATTCTCCAATTTAAACTAGATGACGCTCATTAGAATTAAAGTACTGGGTTGTCGATTAAAAATTTAATTGTTAGAAAACCACCGTTATGAAATTGTCCCCAGGCAATGCAATCACTGCCATTTCCGGCTCCTTACAGTAAGAATTTGCACTCTTTATTTATTTAAAGTTAAAACTTGTTTCCTTAAATTATTTTTGAATTCAATATACCAAACGATAGAAAATCTGCACATAGTTGAAAAGTGGGTCTTAAAATTACTCTTCCTTTGTGATTTCATAGCATATACACTTTTACTTTTATTCTTATAATACGCTTTTAAACCATTCCGAATGATTCAGAATTCCCTTAAATTGTTAGCGTTTCCCGCGTTTACCCAACTGTTTTTCAGTTGCCGTTGAATAACAAATAAACACAAGTGATCCAAAATTTAACCTTGAAGAATAAAAAGATTCAGTTTCAAAATATTAGAGCCACATTCAAAGTAGAAGATTGTTTGTCTAGAGACCATCATAAACCAAATTTTCCAATGGAATCTCTACTGGCACGAAGTTTTGAAATATTTTGTTCAAAGTATTTTAATCTATTTTATACTTTTTGAAAAATAATTCAAACTTTGAGCAATGAGTTGCGCAATGGTTGTGTTTATATATTATGATGCATGCCAACTGTTTATTAACAGTTAACCATAATCCACAGATTTAGAACATTTTTATTCTCTATATTAAGAAAATAATAATTGAATTTGTTTTTAAAATTGCTATTTTCAGAAAATACTTCTAAGGTGATAGTGTACAAATTAAAATACAGGACTCAATAGGAATATTTAAGTTTTTAACTTAATATCTTAACTTTATTTAACTTTATAATTTACCATGCTAGATCTCCAGCGAGCCGATGTTTATGCTTTACAGAGATGAAGTAGTTTGCAATGTAGTTGGAAACTATTGCATCAGTCAAACACGTGTCTTCATTACGTAATCTTTCGAATGTTCTGCAATTCTAAATATAGAAACTATTTGAATAGAAATATAAAAATAAGAAATGCGAGTTTAAAGAAGCTACTTCTATTTTTTTAAATTTTTTTTGTTATAAATCGATACTCTATCATTCATTTATCTCTTATCACTCAAATTTCCTGGGTGTATGTGTTCTTAACAATATAACATTGTCCCTGAGTCTTTTTGTTATATTTTCATAGGTTTTTTTTTAGGTACGATCATTTTTTATTTAAATCTAGGAAGATATATTTTAAAATATAAAACATACAAGTGCATGGATCATGATATTTATTAATTCCGATATTATATTATATTACTTTGTATAGAATAATTTGTTGAAAGGAGGTAAAACCGTATTGAAAGTTATAGGAGAAAATACTATTTTTAGACAAAAACAATCTCTAAATTGAGGTTAATATAAGAGTAAGTCTAATTGATTTGAAAATGAATAGAAGTTAAAGTATCGGCAGTTATTGCTTCCGACTTAACCGCAGTATCACGGAAACATCGAAAACATGTAGTTACCAACACCAGAATATTAACTTAAAGCGCATTCTTATTACAATAAATTACTGAACATTTTTAAACATAGCTTAGCTGACAATTTCAGAATTCATATGTATTAAGTGTATCTTAATTAAAAAAAAAAAGTTAGAAAAAGAAACAAAAAAGTTAGCCAAAAATATTCTACTTTAAACAATATAATATCTAAAAGAAGGTTAATATAAGATCATAACAAGAAGGTTATTACAAGATCATAACATAGCTTCCGACTTAACCGCAGTATCACGGAAACATCGAAAACATGTATGGTTACCAATGCCAGAATATTAACTGAAAGCAAGTACTTGCAATAAATTAATGAATATTTCAAAACAAAGTTAGCTAACGATTTCAGGATTCATATATATTTAATTTCTTTTAATTCTTAAAACAAATTTTCCCAGTTTTAAATGAGAAACGATCGTACCAAATTCCGAGAAAATGAAACAAAATAAGACTGAGGGCCAATGTTATATTCTTAAGAACATATTAAACAATTAAATTTAGTAGTGGTTGTTAACGTTGATTAATACTGGTTAAGGAATAAGAATATATTTCGCACATGTTAAAACCAGATTTGTATGAGAATCCGACTTATTGTTAACCTAAAGTAAAGAATGTTTTACAACATCGCTATAACTAAATATTAAAAAAAACAATTAACACTTACACTCATTCACCAACATCTCTCCGTAATTTTACGTACCTTTTAAACTAATAGTTAACTTTTTTGTTAAAATTTGTTCTTACTAATAACTCTTTCTCGGTATTATGCTCATTTTTGATTTAGATAAATCTTAAATATACCATTGATATGCTTCAATTTTTTTAATTTTTTAAATTATGTCATTTTGAAAACAAATTGTACACTATATTTACGAAGTACCATTTAGAATCCCTAAAACAGAATATTCTGGAAAGAACCTTTTAAAATTTTCATGCAAAATAAAATTAAAATGAGATTTTCCTGTTTGGCACCACTAGTTCGCAAAGGGTTAAGAACACGTGTATTTTAGGACAAACATGTGTGAGCTAATTTTAAAACAAATTCAATTCATTCTCTTTCAAAGGAAACGTTTTGAAACATCCATGGATTATTGGTAAATCGTTACTAGTCATGCTTAGCTATAGGTTTTAAGCTATAGCCAGAACTAATACGCAACACGTTATTCATTGTTCAACTTTTTATAAATCTTTCAAAAATATATAAGGGATCAAAGCACTTTTGAACACAAGTCGGTAATTTGTACAATTAAAAATGAAAATGTAACCTCTATCCACAATTGCAGCTAACGACTGCCAATACAAAAAAGAGATACTCATTTACTTGCTGATACATTTGATGGTAGAAAAGGCTTTTCTTGTTTTATGCAAACACTGCAAATAAATTTCAAATCATTAAAAAAAAACTGAGTTGTTTTATTTGCGGAATAATTCTTTTTATAAAGCACATATTTTGAAGCACCTTTTCAAGAAAGTATTTTTACAATCAAATATTGATAACTTCGTAATTTTTAGCTACAAAAAAGTTGCATGGGCCAACTCTTAGATTTAAGCATATTTTAAATGACTGCGAGCGTTTTTGTGCAATTCGTGATTAAAACCTACGCGATTGAAAACAAAAAGGCAATGCAAGTTTTTTCTCGCTATTATCCGGTTTCGTATTTTGTAAATATTTTTATTTGTTCAAAATTTATCTCGCTTTCTATTTTACATACAAATATATATTAAAACATTTATGGGTTTTTGTAAAACAAAAAAAGTAACGTGATTTTTCAATAGATTTTAGGACACTAAAACTTTCATAAGATATTCAGAGAAATGTAATGTAAAACATTGAGTTATTTTAATACAGTAAATCTCATTTTATGAATCCATAAAACTTTTATTGCACATTAAGTACACGAGTTCGCTGTAGAAAAGGTATTCTAGTTCTGAATATTATAAACGAATTTATGAATAAAAATCTATTGTTTATTTAGGATGCAAAAGAGTTGACTTTTTTGCAAAAATAAATATGAAAATTAGAAAATTATTTGTGATAAATAAAACCTACGTCATACAGATTTATAGGAGAACTGTTTTATTTTGTAATAAATAGAAAGAGAATAATGTGTAACTGAATCTAGAGCATCAGTTTAACTTGTGATATTCACGACTATTTAAGTTTTGAGCTGAAAGAATTTAGTTTCCACTTAGAAAGTAGTATTGTTTTTATATACTATACATTTCACTTATTTTTTTTATTAACTTTAGAGTATTTTCAGGTACTTATATTACCTATTTATATAAACAATCATTTTTAATTAATTCACAAGTTTTTACGGCTACTTAAAGAATTTATATTCTATTTTTAAACAAATATATTTCACTCCAAAGAATATGATGACTTGGAAAATGATTCAAAATGAAACCTTAAATTTGCAGAACGGTGAAAATTTATGACAAGTGAAAACCAATGCTAAAAATTGTTTTGAAAAGATTTTTTTGTTCGCTTTAAAAACTTCAAGAAATCCTGATTTTCTATTTCTAGTCTCTTATTTCTTGTTTTCTTTGCGAATGTTCGCTCAAAAGGATTTTAAAAAAAATACTTAAGGATTTATGGTGGCCGATCCTTCAACAGTACAGCTTTTTAAGAAAGAGGTCAGAGAAAGAAAAATAAAACTTGAACGAAAATGACGTAGACAAATGGAATGAGTTATTTAGAACAATTTAAAGTTCATTATGGTTTGAATTATTAAGTGTTAAAAAAAACTGCCCAGATTTAATTTTAAAAGCCTTACTCTCATTATATAAAAATGCAATAAAATACATTTGTTTGTAACGATTTAAGAAAATAAATTAAATATTCTTCATGGTCTTTTGGTTATGGACGGACGTCAAAATGGTGAAACTCTACATGGTGAAACTAGACGACTCGCATATTGCCAGGTAAAGACCTTTTTCGAGTTAATTATCGTCGCACTAGAGTAACACGTTTGCTTTTGGCGACGGCGTCGTAATTTACAACTATAGTCAAGTGCCGAGACGACATCTTATGTGTTTTTTAAAATTAAAGACTGCTTTTATCCGTTTACAACAAGTCTTGTTTCTATGGTGAACTTGTGTGAGTCTTGTTTCTTGTTTCCATGAAAGAACATTTTCCAAAACAAACCTAGTAGCGATATTAGATACTTATACAAAATTCCTGAATATTATTTGAAATAAATTTCTGAAATAATTAAAGATAGTAAGTTGTTCCACGTGGAATTGGTTGTGGTTGTTGAATTTCTGTGAACTATTGATACAAAACATGTAAAAATATGTATGTATATCACTTGAGAATATATGCTCTAAAACTCAGCAAAATACATTGTTGAGTGCCAATTTATAACCACAGTAAAGTGATGACCAGACACCTGGCAAGTAGGCCTTTCGGAAATCGAAGTCTCCTTTCATCCATGAACGAGTCTTTCTATAGTCACCACTATGAACTAAACATTAAAAATAACTGGGAATGATATCGTTAGATAATTATGTTTAACATTTCTTAAAATCGTTTTTAAAACAATGAATAAAATAAATTAAGGTCATAAAATGTCATACAAATTAGTTGAGGTTGAATAACAATTCACATACAAAACATGTACCATATAAATATGCATATCACTTAATAATGTCTGCCCTATACCGCTCTCGCTCCCTGTAAAATATGTTATTGAATGGAGTTTAATTATTGTAGCTTGACTACCACTAAAACCATTACTTTTTGGTGACGCATTGGTTACTTGACTGCGTTATTGAAAATCTCACTTAATGGCAGTAATAATCGTTTGAAAAATCCCTCATTAAAGTGGATGACGGTCATTAGAATTAAAATACTGGGCTGTCGATTATAAATTGTTAGAAAACCCTCGTTTTGAAATTGTCCCTAGGCAATGCAATAACTGTCGTTTCCGACACCATATATTTCGAATTTGCAAACTTTTTAGGACTTTTTCGTTTCCTTAACTTATTTGCGAAGTTATTTTATTTGAAGTGAGATATCTGCACATGAAAAGTGGGTTTTAAAATTATCTTTCTTCATGATTTCAAAGCTTAAACACTTATACTTTCATAATACGCCTTTAAACCATTCCGACTTCCCTTAAATTGTTAGGGTTTAGCATTGTTTGTGTTTCCCGCATTTACTCAACTGTTTGTCAGTGACTGTTGTATAAAATGAACACATACATGATCCAAAATGTAACCTTTTAAGATTGTGGAATAAAAGGGTTGTTTCAAAATATTTCAGCCACACTCAAAGTAGCGAAGATTTGTTTTGTCTAGAGATTGCCATTAACCAAATTTTCAAAGGGTCCACAATTATCAATGGTCAAAAGTTTCAATTTTCGTTTTGAATGTAGCTTTGAAATATTTTGTTCAAAGTATTTTAATCCATTGCATACTTTTTGAAACATCCTTCAAACTTTGAGCAATGCGTTGCGGAATGGTTGTGTTTATTTATTAAAATGCATGAAAACGTTATTAAAAGTTCACTCAGTCAAACCATAATCTACGGATTTAGAACATTTTTATTCTCTATATTAAGCAAATATTAATTTAATTTCTTTTTAAAATTTCTATTTTCATAAAATACTTTCCTAAGATGAGTGTAGGAATTAAAATATAAGACTCAATAGAAATATTTGACTTTTTAACTTAATATTTAAACTTAATTTAACTTTATAATTTACCATGCCAGATCTCGAACAAGCCTATGTTTGTACTTTATGGAGATAAAGTCGTTTTCAATGCAGTTTGAAACTTTTGCACTATCAGCCAATCAAACACGTGTCTTCATTACGTAATCTTTTGAATGTTCTGCAATTCTAAGTATAGAAGCTATTGAGGTAGAAATAAACAAATGGGAATTCCTAAAACTAACTTCTTCAATTTTTTTTAGTGTTGCTATTAAATGATGCTTTAACCTTTATTTATCCCATATTACTCAAATTTAATGAGTGTATATGTTCGTAACAATATAACATTGTCCCTTAGTCGCATTGTTTTATTTTCTCAGAATTTATTGGTACGACCATTTTTTATTAGCCTACTTTTCTTTTTTTAATTCGAAAGAATTATAAAAATGAAAAAGTAGGTATTGACATGCGGTCGATGTCCGTCTGTCTGTCTGTCCGTACTCCCCTTCCAAAATCGGTTCTATCAATGGGATCTTAAAAATTCTTTTTTTTGTTAGAAAGCTATGACCTCAGATACCCAACTTTCATACTTTTTGTCCGTCAGTCTGTACGTCCGGACGGACATAAATCTACTATCTTTCGGCGAATTTCCCATTGAATTAGCATTGAAATTCAATTTTGAGTCATTTAAATCACTGTTGCCAAATCAACAATGGCATGAGAAACTTTATTTATTTAAACATATTTGAAGAAAAATAATATTTTCATGAATCAGTTTGGAATGACGTCATAAAATGTAGCACAATTTGATTCTTTGATTATTCATTAATTATCCACCAAGAAAGCGGCAAGGCATACTTTTGCATGCAATTATGCTTAGTTTTAATTTACATTTCTTATTTTTTAATGCAGTTCGGAGTATTTCATTACTTTTGTTATTAATAAATATTTAATTATTCTTCGAACTACAAATAAATCACGAGAGATGATAAATAATATTTAATTAATTTACGAAAGAATATTAAGGAAAATAGTTGATTTTGGCTTTTAGAAGTTTAAATTATAGCTGGTTGCTGCGTTTCGATTTTTTTTCTAATGTGTATAAATCTAGTGTAGAAACGGCTGTTGATGATATTTACTTTAGGAACCTAGGTTTTTTCCCCGATTAGAACTTCAGTAAGTATTTAAGTAACAGGAAAGTAGGCTATTTTAGTTCTTTATGAACTTCTTGTTTAAATCTGAGAAGATTTGCTTTAAAAATAATCAAATATGCATGGATCCTGAAATTTATTAGTTCCTTAACCATTTTATATTCTAATAGTTTGCGTAGAATAATTTTTTAAAAGTAGGTAAAATATTTTAAAAGTTAAGAGAAAATATTTCATTTTAGACAAAATAACCTTTAAAAGAATGTTAATATAAGATCATAACATAGCTTTCGACTTAACCGCAGTAGCACGGAAACATCGAAAACATGTATGGTTGCCAAAACCCCAATACCAGAAAATTGAGTCAAAGCAAGTTTTTTTTAATACAATAAATCAATGAGTATTTTTAAAACAAAGCTTGGCTGACAATTTTCAAGATTCATACATATTTAGTTTCTTTTATTTCTTATCACAGTTTTAAATGAGAAATGATCGTACAAAATTCTGAGAAAATAAAACAAAATTAGACTGAGGGTCAATGTTATATGGTTAAAAAGCACACCCAATGATGGGATTTTGTTCATTGTGGTTGTTAACGTTATTTAGCACAAGTTAAGCAGAATAGCAAATCATATCAAACAGGTTAAATGGAAAGTTGATTGATTTACCGTCGCGCTAGAGGCTACACGAGGGTTATTAGCGACCGGGCGTTACATTTTACAACCGCAGTCAAGTGACAAGCAGACATCTGAGTATTCTCCCAACGCAACTTTTTAGGAGTGACATCGGGAGCACATTTAGCGTGCGGTTCTTCTACTTTTTGGTTGCACAAATCGTTCAAAGGTTGGCAGTTATTTTTATAATGACCGGGCTTGAACATGGGTGCATATTGCATGCAAGAGAAGCACCTTACAGAGAGATCCCCATCCCGGTTAATTGGAAAGGTTGAAATGTAAAAGCGTCATCCAACTTTTTCATAACCTTAAATAATTTTTGCTAATTGAATTAAATTTTTAAGTTTGTTATTTTGAAAACAGAAATCTCGCATTATATCTACATAGATTCATTTAGAATCACTAAAACTTAATATTCTAGAGAAGCGTTCCGAAACGTCCATGGATTATTAGTTAATTGTTGGTGAGCCGTTACTAGACATGCGTAGTTTAGGTTTTAAATTATAGCCATAATTAATTCGCAAATCATTGTTCAACGTTTTATGAATCTTTCAAAAATATGTAAGGGATCAAAAAACACAGGCTTGTATTTTGTACAATTTAAAAGGAGAATATAATTTCTATCCGCAATTGCAGCTAACGTAAGCTAATAAAAAAACGATACTCATTTACTTACGGATACTTTTGATGGTAGAAAAGGCTTTTATGCAAATGCATATAAATTTCAAATCATTCATAAAAAAAAATTGCCGAGTTTTAATTAAAAAGATATGGCTTTGTACAAATTTATTCTGAAGTACCTTTTAAAAAAAATTTTATTGTAAAAATACTAAAATTTTTAGCTGCAAGAAAGCTAAATGGACCAACACTTAGATTTAAGCATATTTCAAATGACTGCGAGCGTGTTTGTGCAGTTCGGGATTAAAACCAACGTGAACACCACAAGGCAGTGCACGTTACTCCTTCGCTATTATCCGGTTTGATTTTTTAAAGAATATTTTTATTTGTTCAAATTTTATCCCACTTCCTATTTTTACATAGAAATATATTGAAACATTTATGGATTTTTGTAAAACACTTTATATTTTCATTAGATCTTAAGACACTAAATTTTTTTAAAGATATTCAGAGAAATATAATGTAAACCTTTGAGTTAATGCAACACTAAATCTCATTTTATGCATCCATAAAATTTTTATTGCAGAATAAGTTCGCGAGTTTACTGTGGAAAGGTTATTCAAATTCTGAATATTAAAAATAAAGTTGTCTATAAAATCTTATGCTTGACATACATTGTTTATTTATGACGAAAATGATTGAATGACTTGTTTTTTGGCAACTATGAATATAAAAAAAGTTTGTGGCAAACAAAACCTACGCCCTACATATTTATATAAGAACTATATTTTATTAACAATTTCTAATAAATCGAAAGAATAGTGTGTAACTGAATCTTCCGCATCAATTTAACTTGCTATATTAACGACAATTTAAGTTTTGAGCTTTAAAATTTGTTAATGATTTACACCAAATCTTAGTCATTTTATAAAAACATTATTATTGTTTTTGCATGAATGTATATTACCTATGCATACAAATAATCAAGATTAGTTATTTCCCAAGGCTCTAGGCTACTTAGGATGGACATTTACGTTCAATTTTTAAGTGCGTAGTTTTCACTCCAAAGAATGCGATGACGTGAGAAATGATTCAAAATGGAACCTTAAATTTGTCGAATGGGAAAAATTTATGAAAAGTGAAAACTGATGCTAAAAATTGTTTTGATGATGTTTTTGTTTCCTTTTTCAAACTTCAAGAAATCCTGATTTTCTAGTTTTAGTCTCATTTCTTATTTTCGTTGCGATTGTTCGCTCAAAAGGATTTTTTAGAATTTACAAAAAGGATTTATGGCGAGCGATCTTTCAACCGTACAGCTTTTTAAGAAAGAGGTCAGAGAAGAAAAAATAAAACTTGAAAGAAAATTATGGCGTAGACAAATGGAATGAATTTTTTTAGGACAATTTACAGTTATTTATGTTTGAAATATTAAGTGTTGAAGAAATTGCTCACATATATATTAAAAGCCTTACTCACGTTATGTAGAAATTCAACAATATAATTGTTTGTAATGATTTAGGAAAATAAAATAACTATTCTTCATGGTCTTTTGGTTACGGAACGACTTCAAAATTGTGAAACTAGACGACTCGCATTGCCAGGTAAACATACCTTTTTCGAGTTAATTATCGTCGCACTAGAGTAACATGTTTGCTTGTAGTGACGGCGTCTTAATTTAAAGCCACAGTCAAGTGCTGAGATGACACCCGAGTTGTAGGTTCTTTTGAAAATTGACGAATGCTTTCATCCATTTACGACAAGTCTTGTTTCTATGGTGACCACCATGAAAGAAAATTTTCCGGAACAAAACCGATAGTGATATTAGATACTTATACAACATTTATGAATATTTTTTAAATAAATTTATAAAATAATTAAACATTGAAATCATGAAGGAAGAGCATGATTACTAAGCTTAAACAATTATACATTCATTTTCATAATACTCCTTTAAACCATTCCGAATGATTTGAGTTACCCGCATTTACCCAACTGTTTGTCATTTGCCATTGTATAACAAATGAACACATACACGATCTAAAATTTAACCTTTAAAGACTGAGGAATAAAGATTCAGTTTCAAAATGTGAGAGCTATACTTAAAGTAGTGAAGATTTTGTTTGTCTTAAAATTGCCATAAATCGAATTTTCCAATGGGATATCTTTCGGCACGTAGTTTTGAAATATTTTGCTCAAAGTATTTTAATCCCTTGTATACTTTTGAAAATTCCTTTAAACTTTGTGCAATGCGTTGCGGAATGGTTGTGTTTATATATTATAATGCATGCCAACTATATTCAAAGTTCACTCAGTCAAACCATAATCCAAGGATATAGAAAATGTTATTCTCTATATTATGAGAATACTAATTGAATTGTTTTTTAAAATTGCTATTTTCACAAAATATACTTCCCCAAATTGATAGTGTACGAATTAATATATAAAGCTTAATAGAAGTATTTAAGTGTTAAACTTAATAAACTTCATTTAACTTTAGAATTTACTATGACAATCTACAGCTAGCCGATGTTTGTACTTTACAGAGATAAAGTTGTTTGCAATGCAGTTTGAAACTTTTGCATTCTTAACCAACAAAACACGTGTCTTCATTACGAAATCTTTCGAAGGTTCTGCAATTCTAAGGATAGAAATTATTCAAGTAGAAATAAAAAACAGAATTTACTGTTTAAAAAATTTCTTTTGAGTTTTGTTATTTAATGATAAGTATTATTTTCCCCATATTACTCAAATTTCATGGGTGTTTCTTAACAATATAACATTGTCCCTTAGTCGTATTGTTTTATTTTCCCAGAATTTATCGTTACGATCATTTTTTATTTAAATCTGGGAACATTTGTTTAAAAAATAAGTTAAATATGCATAGATCCTGAAATTTATAAGTTCCTTTATCATATAATACTTTATATAGAATAATTTGTAAAAAGTAGGTGAAACTATTTTGAAAGTTATTTTATTTTAGACAAAACAATCTCTAAATGGAGGTTAATATAAGAGCATGGCTAATTTATTTGAAAATAGATAAAAGTTATGGTATAGGTAAAACACAGCTTTCGACTTAACCGCAGTAACACGGAAACATCGAAAACATGTAATTACCAACAGCAGAATATTAACATAAAGCACTTTCTTACTGCAATAAATTACTGAATATTTTAAACACGGCTTATCTGACAATTTTAGGATTCATACGTATTTAGTGTCTAATAATTTATAAAAAAATCAAATTTTTAAATGAGAAACTATTTACCAAATTCTGAGAAAATAAAACAAAATAGATCAAGGGCTAATGTTATATTTTTAAAATCCTATCCAACAAAGATTTTTTAAAGTGTTTGCTAGAGTTATTTAGCACAGGTTAAGCACAATAGCAAATTATTTAGCACAGGTTAAAGCTAAATTAGATTATGAAGCAACATTTTATTTTACCCATAAGAGTAAATGAGGCAGGTAAATGCACCAACTAAATATTAAAACAAAAACGTGGGGTGCGTAAGAATTTTCCACCGCGGTCTTTTCTTTTAGTTATTTAGGGAAACATGTACATGTGTATTAAATTTCTTATTGACATGACCAATTTTTATATTCAGCAAGAAGAAATGATTCAAGTAGCTGCTTTTTAAATATTTTTACACTAGAGATAATACCTTGAGAACTACTTGAAGAAATTTAAGGGGGGAGGGGAATCTATAAGTATTAATTCAACAAATGTGATTTAACTACAAGTACTGTAGAGAAGGCAAAACCCCTATTCCCCAACATAAAGCTTACAATAGTTGGTAATTATTAAAGATCTTTAACTTTTTTTTAACCATTTTTGGCTACATTTTTGTTTACTGATAAAACTTTTCTTTGCAAGATGCTTATTTTGAGTCTGTATTAAGCAAAAGTATTTCATTTAAAATAAGTTTAAAATTTAGTTAGAATTTTTAGTGTGCCTTTTTGGGAATAGAAATTGCACTTTGATCTATGTGTCACTTAAAACCAGTCAAGTTATGAAAACTTAATATTTTAGTTTTAATTCAAAATATAATGTGGAATGAATTTTGATCACTTGATACCACTGGTCCTCAAAAAAATTACGAAAACGTTTTTTAAAGGAAACTTGTGAGACAATTTCAATTAGTTTTAAAACAAATTCAATTCATTTTCTCTCATTATAGACTAAGATACATTCCGAACATCCATGGACTATTTGTGAAATATAGTTAAATCGTTACTAGTTATGGCTTAATTACAAGTATTAAGATGCATCCACAAAAAATACGCAACACATTGTTCAACGTTTTATGAATCTTTAAAAGAATATATAAGGGATTAGAATACTTTTGAACATGCGTGAGCGATTTGTATAATTTAAAATTAAAAGTTTACCCCCGGTCCATATCCGCAGCATAAGAAAGCAAAGGAAAAAAATCGACAATAGTTTATTTGGGCATACTTTAGGTCAGCGGTTCCCAACCTGGGGGCGAACGCCCCCAAGTGGGCGATTTGTGTTATCTATAGGGGTCAAAAAATACTTGAGGGGCGATGAGTTTTGAAAGGGGGAAAATTAAAATAATGTACCTTTGTACAGTAAAACAATTATCCAACCATAACCAAACCGGCCAATTTTTATTTAAACTCTTAAATTTTCTAGAAACCAGTAAAAATATCTTAGTTAATTATTTCACTTTTGTTCTTTAAAAATATGTGGTCTATGTTTTTTCTATTTTATTTATGTGACCAGATAAAGCTTCTTTGGTTGTTTTTATAAACGGTAGTATGTGTTATAAAACTGTTTTATAGTTTCAATTTAACTGATATTATGATTAGACATAACATGAAAATTAAAAGGGTGCGATGGATGTTAATCAACCTAAAATACGAGGCGATGGTCCAGAAAAGGTTGGGAACCACTGCTTTAGATGGTAGAAAAGGCATTTTATTTAAAATCAAACAAAACTTGAAAAAATTTTTAATTTAACAAATTTTTTTGCAAAACAAAAAATAATATGCTTGCTGTTTCATTAAATTTTAATTTCTAAATAAGGTTTTGTTTAAAATTTATTTTCAAGAACTATTTAAATAGTTTATTTTTTTATAATCAAAAAAATTGTTATGTAGGTTTTCGCTACAAGGCTAAAAAGACCAACACTCATAGTTTTAAGTATATTTAAATTTGTGTTTTGCTAAAATTGGGATTCAAATCTACATACGTAGTCACCAAAAGATAGTACAATTTTAATCTTAGGTTATTACCCGGTGTGATTGTTTGGAGAATCTTATTAGTTCAAATTTTACCCCACTCCCTCTTTTACATACTAATGTATTATAAAATTTATGTCTTTTGTAAAACAAAGTAACTTTTTGGAATTTCGGTAGATTTTATGACACCAAAACTAAGATATTCGGAGAAAATAATGTAAATAAAACATTGAATCAATGCAATAAAATAAACTTATTTTATGCACCCATAAAACCTTTATTGTAAAATAAGTTCACGAGTTCACTGTGGAAAGGTTATTCAAATTCCAAACATTAAAAATAAATTTATAATAAAATCTTATACCTGACATATATTGTTAATTTATGATGAAATATATTTAATTGACTTCCTTATTTTTGCAAACATAGGGAAAAAATTGTGGTAAACAAAGTCTACGTCAGATATATTTATACGAGAACTACGTTTTATTACTCATTTAAGTTTTAAGTTAAGTTTACGCAATTTAAGTTTTAAGTTGTGATTTCATAAATGAAAAATGTATCTTCAAGATATCTTATTAATACACTTAAAAATGAATTTAAATTTCATCTAAATATATTTGCTACGAAATTGTTTAGCAGTAGAATAGTTATTGATGCCAAATATTTTTCCTATAAATATATTAGAACATTTGAAGGAATTTATATTGCTTATCTATATTAATCATTGCGTTGAGTGAATTGAAGTTTTTAGGGCTACTTAGAAATTGAAAGTGTTTGATTTTAAAGTGAAGGTATTTTTCACTCTTAAGAACGTGTTGACGTGAAAAATTATTCAAAATGGAAATTTGTCGATTGGGAAAAATTTATGACATGTGAAAACTGATGCTAAAAATTGTTTTGTAAAGATTTTTTTTTCGATTTTCAAACTTCAAGAAATCCTAATTTTCTAGTTTTCTATCTTTAGTCTCTAATTTCTTGTTTTCGTTGTGAATGTTCGCTCAAAAGGATTTTTTTTTAAAAATTACTTAAGGATTTATGGCGGACGATCCTTCAACAGTACAGCTTTTTAAGAAAGAGGTCAGAGAAAGAAAATTAAAACTTGAAGAAAATTATGACGTAGACAAATTGAAGGAGTTATTCAGAACAATTTACAGTTCTTTATGGTTTGAGTATTTAAGTGTTAAAAAAATGCACATATATTATTTTAAAAGTCTTACTCACATTACATAGAAATGCAACAATATCATTTATTTGTAACGATTTTGGAAAATAAATTGAATATTCTTTATGGTCTTTGGTTATGGACGTTTGGTTTTAACTTCAAAATGGTGGAAATCTACATGAAACTAGACGCCTCGCATATTGACAGGTAAACAGACCTTTTGCGAGTTAATTATCGTCGCACTAGAAAAACACGTGTGCTTTTGGAGACGGCGTCTTAATTTAGAACTACAGTCAAGTGCCGAGACGACACGTGAGTAGGTGTTTTTGAATATTGAAGACTGCTTTCATCCAATTATGTGTTCATTCATCAAATTATGTGTATGACAAGTCTTGTTTCTATGGTGACCACCATGAAAGAAAATTTTCCATAAAAAAACTAGTAGTGATATTAGATACTTATACAAATTTTCTGAATATCATTTGAAATAAATTTATAAAATAATTAAAGATAGTAAGATGTCCCACGTCGAATTAGTTGTGGTTAAATTCATTCAATTCCTGTGATACAAAACATGCATAAAATAAATATGCATTTTACTTAATGTCCCCCCTTCCCAACCGCTCGCACTAAAATATAATAGCTTTATAAACCCGGTGTTGCACGGGTGTACCCTTAATAACCCTAATTAGTAGTTTTTTTATGTAAACTTTTATTTTATACCATTGATCCCTCCACTGGTCCACTCCATCAGGATCAGGATATTATAATCTCCCATTCTGATATGAGGGGTTGATTTTATCCAAGCCCTTCCAGGAGTTTGAGGGCTTTCCTATAGGCCCCTGTTCAAATTGCCAGAACAGCTACATGATATAATTGCCTGTTTCTATTTCACGATTAGCGCAAAACGAAACTGCCCAAATGTGGTGAACATTCCACTTCATTTTTCATACAACTCGATAGGGTTGGGGGACCCAGTCGGTAAAGACTTTCGTCTTGCATGCGGTAGGTCCCAGGTTCAGGTCCGGGCATCGCCAAAATAACTGCCGACCTATAAACGGATCGTGCAGCCAAAAAATGTCTGACGTATAATACCCCGTGTAGAGGAAGGGCACTTTAGTTTAAATATCCTCCAAATTCCCAACGCTGCGTACGATGTCGCCGTTAAAAGTTGCATTGGGTATACCTACTCACGTGTCGGCTCGTAACTTGACTGGTTCTAAATTACGACTCCCGTTTCCAATAGCACTCGTGTGTAGCTTTAAAGCGACGATAATTCAAACTAACCCTAACCCATACAACTGATAGTCTACCCTACGTTAAATTTTCAACTTCGAGCCAAAAGCCTCCAATCAAAAATTCAATCGACCGTTACGCCATTTACATCTAAAAAAAAAACAGACATTCATCTCTTGTATGGTTTGAAAGTTTTATAAATTTACAAATTCCTATTATGCGAATATATTTCGGTTAAATAAAGAAATATGGCGCAATTTACGCTAAATCTGTTAACACCCATGGCAATCATTTTGACGAATTAGCAATTGCATTGACAATTTCTAAATGTTAATTCATTTAAATCTTAAACGCATTAATTAATTATAGTTTTTTATACTTTATTAAATTATAGTTTGCATATGATTTTAAACTTTATTTATTTTTTAAATACATTCTTCGTCATTTTAAAGTTCAATTTTTTAATATCTGGTTCTGCAATTTAATGAATCTTTCCGCTGTTTTAAGTCGGCCATTTTGAAATTAAATAGTATTTTTGGTCATTCGAGAATGTAACCATCTCGGCAATGTGCCGGGTTGATGTTATCACTTCGTTTGGACATTTTGAAAATTCGCCAAATCGGCCACTGCTTCTTTAAGGTTAACTATATTCCTCCATATCATCATTTTTACCATTTGTAACATCAATTACATTAAATTGGGAAACGATATTAAGATTTAAGTTGGAAAATCTGATCCACCATACAAAAATAAAGAGATTTTAAAATCAACAAAAAAATATGATATTCAATACAATCCACAATTTTAAACCGACTGCTTTTTTTTTTTTTTTTTATTTTTCGTTCGCGCTGAATTCGCTGAAATTTCTTTAAATTGAATTAAAAAGTATAAATTCTGATCTTGCAATGTTATTCCAATGGGGAAATTGGCTCACGTTTTGCACTCCTACAACCGTTTGGGTTCGAATAAAAAGTATCCTATAGCCTATTCCTGGTTCTAAGATATCTCCCCACCAATTTTCAGCCAAATCCGTTTAGCCGTTCTTGAGTTATAAATGGTCTTACTAACACAACTTTCTTTTATATATATATATATAGATTATGGAGTGGAGTTTTTCATTATCATAGCTTGACTACCACTTAAACACCATTACTCCTTGCTCATGTATTGGTTACTTGACTTCGAGTTGATTGGTTACTTGAATTTGCGATTGAAAATATCACCTAATGCGAGTAATAATCGTTTGAAATTTCCGCATTTAAAGTGAATGAGGGTCATTAGAACGTAAGTACTGGGTTTTTAATTGTAGATTTAATTGTTGGAAACCCGTTTTGAAATTGTCCCCAGGCAATGCAATCACTGCCATTTAGACATGTAAAAATTTGTTTCCTTAACTTATTTTTGAAGTTATTTTAGTTTAGGGGACATATATGCATATTAATGAAAAGCGACTGTAAATGCCCTTCCTTTATTCCCTTATGAATTCAAAGATTAAAGATTATCAGTGTCATAAATTCCTAAATTATCTTGAATTAAAGAGCACTCTTGGAGTTTCCCACTACTTTCCATTTGTTTGTCAATTGCAATTGTAAAATAGATTACATATGTGATATAAAATATAATTTTTTAACTTTTATTAAAGAATAAAAAAATATCAGTTTTAAAATATTCCAGCCATGATCAAATTAGCCAAAGTTTCATTTTTGTAGAAACCATCATAATACAAATTTTCAAAAGGGTTCTATTATCCTGGCACGCAAATTTTTTAGTAGAATACTTTGTTCAAAGTGTTTTAATTCATTATATAGTTTTCGAAAAATACTCTAAACTTTTGCAATGTGTTGCTGAATGGGTGTTTTTTATCTATTATAATACATGAAACTATAACCATTAAAAGCTCACCAGCCATTTAACTGTATTCCATGTATTTAGAACGTTTCTATCCTCTATACTGATAAACAATTGAACTTTTTGTTTGAAAATACATTCTCAGTAGATACACACCTAGATTTTTTTTATTGGGTGAGTATTCTCAAACAAATAGTGTATGAAAATATGGAAGATTCAATTTAAGTTTTTAGCTTTATTAATTATAATTATCTATGCCAGCTCTAAAACTTGTCAGTGTTTATACTTTGGAAGTTAGAGGTAAAAGGCAGAGTTAAAGTCGTTTGCAATACAATTTGAAATGTTTTGCACTCTCAACCAATCAGTCGTGATTGCATAATCGTTCAAATGTGCTATAACTTTAAATGTAGGAACTATTGAGGTGGAAATAAAAAAGTTGTATGAATTTCTAAAAATTTTTGTTTAAAAATATGTTGAGTTCTTTTTAACTGATACACTTTCGAGTATTTAGCATATTTAATGAAGTAAATTTGATGGGTGGATAGGTTATCAATATATCATTGTACCTTTATCATATAGTTTTATTTTCCTAGAATTTACTGGTACGAAATTTTTTATTTAAATTTGGGTAGATTTATTTTAAAATTTAAAATAAATGAAATTTGCTTGAATCTTAAAATTTGTTGGTTCCTATATCACATTGATATAATACTTTGCATCCAAAATTGTTTAAAAAATAGTAAAAATGTTTTTAAAAGTTATAGCCGAAACTATTAAATTTTAGAACGAAATATCCAAATGAAGGTTAATATCAGACCATAACATAGCTTCCGACTTAGCCGCAGTAGCACGGGAACATCGAAGGCATGTATGGTCATTAACCCAATACCAAAATATTAACTTAAAGCAAGTTCTTACTATAATAAATGAATATCTTATAACAAAGATCAGCTGAAAATTTCAGGATTCATGCATATTTAATTTATTTTATTTCTTAAAACAAAAATTTCCCAGTGTTGAATGAGAAACGATCGTACCAAATTCTAAAAAATTAACAAACTACGATTATCGGCCAATGTTATATTGTTAAGAACATATCCATCAATGAAATTTAGTAATGGTTGTTAACGTTATTTTAACACTGGTTAAGCAGAATAGTGAATTATTTAGCACAGGTTAAATCAAGATCGATTTTGAAATCTATATCCGACTTTTTCCTGACCTTAAATACAGAATGTTTGCTAACATCACCGCAACAACAATTTAAAAAAAAAAATGTTATTTCTGTAAGAATTTCGAATCGTGCATTTTTCTATCAGTCCTTTAGTGAAAAAAACGTGTGTGGAGTGTATATTGACATGAACAATTTGTGCATTTACCTAGTTAAAAAATAGCTATCTGAAATAGATTTCAAGTCCTTTTACACTAGGGATAATACATTAAGAGCCTATTATATGAAGTAATTAAAAAAAGTTATTTATAAATATCAATACTACAAACGGGATTTGATCAAAGACATTACAAGACCAACGCTTACATCTATTCACCACCTTACGTAAGTTTTAAACTAATATTTAATCTTTTGTTAAATTGGTTCTTAATACCTTTTTTTCTCTGTATTTTGCTCATTTTTGATTTAGATAAATTATAAATGTACCATTATTTACTTAAATAATGGTGGATAAATCATAAATGTAACATCCTTTTTAATTATTTTATGTTATTTTTTTTAATTTTGTCATTTTGAAAACATAAATTGCACATTATATCCACAAAATGTCATTTAGAATCACTAAAACCTAATATTCTTAAAAGAACCTTTTAAAATTTTAGCGCAAAATAAAAAAAAAGAAAATGTACAATGAGGTTGCCCTACTTGGCATCACTAGTCCGCAAAGGGTTAAGAACACCTGTATTTTAGAACAAAAATGTTTCAGCTAATTTTAATGAGTTAATTTTAAAACAAATTCAATTCATTCTCTTTTTATAGAGAAACTTTCCTAAAGATCCATGGATTATTGTTTAATTGTTGGTGAACCTTTACTCGCCTTGCGCAGGTATAGGTTTTAATCTATAGTCAGAACTAATATGCAACACATTATTCATTGTTCTACGTTTTATGAATCTTTCAAAAAATATAAGGGATCAAAGCACTTTCAACACAAGTCAGTAATTTGTACAATTTAAATGAAATTTTAACCCCTATCCACAATCGCAGCTAACGAGAGCCAATACAAATAAAAGATATTCATTTACTTACGGATTCTTTTGATGGTTTGAAAGGCTTTTATGCAAACAATGCAAATAAATTTCTCATCATAAAAAAAAAGGCTGAGTCAATTTTTAATTTAGACATAAGGCTTTGAATAAATTTATTTTGAAATACCTTTTGAAGAAAGTATTTTTACAATAAAAAATTAATAATGTAATTTTTAGCTACAAGAAAGCTACATAGACCAACACTTAAATGAATATTTTTATTTGCTCAAATTTTATCCTACTTCCCAATTTACATACAAATAAATTGTAAAATTTATGTCTTTTGTAAAACAAAATAACTTGAATTTGATAGATTTTCAGACATTAATACTTTCATAAGATATTCTGAAAAATGTAAAACATTTAGTTATTCCAATACACTAAATCTCATTTTATGCCGCAATATAACTTTTATTGCAGAATAATCACGAGTTTACTGAGGAAAGGTTATTCAAATTCTCAATATCAAAAAAGAAATTTATGAATGAAACTCTTAAGCTTGTCATACATTGTTTACTTATGATGAAAAAGAATCAAACGGCTTGTTTTTTGGCTAATAAATATGAAAATATATATTTGTGCTAAGCAAAACCTACATCATTTATTACTAGTTTCTAATAAATGCACTGAATAGTATATGTAGCTGAATCTCCAGCATCAGTTTAACTTGTGATATTGACGACAATTAAATATTTCCCCATTATAGAGTAGATTATAGATTAAAATAGTTTCTATTTAATAAATGAAATCAATTATTAATACGTTTTATAAAAAGTTGATTTAAATTTTATCTAAAAATATTCGCTACTAAATGATGTTAATTGATGCCAAATATCACTGATTTTATAATAACTTAAGAGCATTTGCAGGAATTTGTATTAATTATAAATTTAATTAATCGTGTTTAGAAAATGCCCTAGTCTTTAGGGCTACTTAAAAAGGGAATTTATATTCTACTTTTAAATGAAGATATTTTTCACTCCTAAGAATGTGATGCCGTGAAAAATGATTCAAAATGGTACCTTAAATTTGCTGAATAGAAAAAATTTATGACAAGTGAAAACCGATGCTAAAAATTGTTTTTTTTTCAAACTTCCTGATTTTCTAGTTTTATGTTTCTAGTCTCTTATTTCTTGTTTTCGTTGCGAATGTTCTCTTAAAAGGATTTATGGCTGGCGATCTTTCAATCGTACTGCTTTTAAAAAAAAGGTCAGAGAAAGAAAATGTGGCATAGACAAATATAACGAGTTATTTAGAACAATTTACAGTTCTTTAAGGTTTGAATTATTGAGTGTTAAAAGACCCATATTTTATTTCAAAAGCTTTTCTAACATTATAAACAAATACAACCATATACATTTAATTGTAATGATTTAGAAAAATTAATTGAATATTCTTTAGAAGTGAAGTTAGTTACTTCCCAATATCATAAAAGTGAGGGGTATTGCCGATTGGTAATTTATAGGTCGGCAGTTATTTCGAAAAGATTTGGGACCGAATTCGGGACCTTTCGTTTTAATAATAGAATAATTGAATTGCAAAGAAACATGTGAAATCGCAGTTGAGTCATATATACCATTCTAAAAAATGGGAATTTTAAGTAATAAAACATTTTTCCGTAAATAAAATTTTCCAATACATCAGACAATTTATTTTTTGTTATTTTAAATACTAAACAATATTAAACAGTTTTGTTCGTTGTTTCCGGATGACACAAAATAACATTTAAATTTTTTTGCTTTGAGAAAAGATGAAAGAATTAGGAACAAAGTTTTTGGAATACTATCGGAATAAAAATGTGCATTAGCTCAATTTTTTCGTTCTTCAAACTTTTCATCAATTTAAAAGAACCTAACGAGTAAGCTTTTTGCTTTAAGGTAGGTTTTTGTTTATAGCTGCGTATGTTTTAAAAAGGATTTAAAGTAAGATAGCGAAGTATTTATATAAAACAATATGATTGTGCTAGGATTCTTTTTTAAACTATACGCTATCAAGTATTTACATTAATCAAGCAAATTTCATGGTTCGATATGTTCTTCCTAATAAAACACTGACCCTTAGTCGTATTGTTTTATTTTAACAGAATTTATTGATACGATCATTTTTATTTAAATCCGGAAAGACGTGTTTTAAAAAACAAAAAATATTAAATATGCATGAATCCTGAAACTTAGTATTTCCAGTATCATATTAATACTTTGCATTGAATATTAAACGAAGTAGTAAAATATTTTAAAAAAAAGTTGTTGCCAAAAATATTTGATTTAAAAAAAATCTATCGCATCATAGCATAGCTTCCGACTTAACCGCAGTAGCACGGAAACATCGAAAACATGTATGTTACCAATACCACAATGTCAGAATAATAACATGAAGCAAGTTCTTACTACAATAAATGAATATTTTTAAATAAAACGTAGCTGATAATTTCAGAAATCATACATATTTATTTTCTTTTATTTCTTAAAACAATTTTTTCCAGATTTATATAAAGAAACAATCGCGTTTAATTCTCGGAAATCAAACATAATTAGACTTGGGGCAAATGTTATGTTGTTAAGAACATACAACAATTTTATCCCACTCCCTCTTTTACATATAAGTTTAGTTTCCATGAAAAGAGGAAATAGAGTTCCATCAGAATTTAAAATTCTGATATTAGTCTTACCTTTTAAACATGAAGAAATGCTGTAACAGCAACATAAATGATTTCTGAACATTTTTGATTTTTTTTTTGGTTTGCAATGAAATATAGAATGCATTATTTGTTTAATATTGTAAAATGCTATATTGTAATTGGTAAAACAGTAACTGATATAACGCATTCCAAAAAAGCTATGATTGACTCATTTACAACACATAAAATAAAGAGAGACATTAAAGCATAGGCGAATTGAATAAACGATAAACTAAAGATAATAAAAAAGTGACTGAAGTGAATCATCACTTGAAGTGATATCATTCGAGTCTAATCGTCTGCAGCATGGCGATGATGCCACCATGTTTTACAGCAATGAAGAATGGTGTCGAAATTGCAGTGTCCTGGCCCCCATTTTCACTCATGGGTCCTTGATTGAATTCTATATAGCTTCGATTTTTTTTTGTAAAACTAGTGCCTTAAATGGAAGAGCCGTGTGTCACATGACGCCACTATGCCGGAAAAACGTAATAGAATTGGATGAAAAGGTTGATAAAAGAAATTGTTTCTAGAGTGAAAAAAAAAATTAGGAGAACATTGAAAGTGTATAGTGTCACCTTAAAAAAATTCAATTTATGCTTATATGCGAATTGACTATTAAGTTATTATTTGCCAATATTAGGAGAAGTATATCAATTTAAAGTTTTTATTTTTCAATAAATAATACTTAATATATTTAAAATAATTTTCTTTTGAAAAATGTACTTAATATGAAAAGTTTAAGCTGTTTAAGGTTTAAGAGAAACAAACTGTTAAGGTTTTAAGATAATTGAGGTGTCAAAATCTTCTACATCATAAAACTTATAATTTATGAATCTAGGAATTAGTTTTGTTACAACGTATCGAGAATATTATTGCATTTGTGTGAATATTTATTTAATTGCAAAGAACAATGTCAAATTGCTGCTGAGTTATAAATACTATTCTAAAAAAGTAATTTTAAGTAATAAAACATTTCACCGTAAATATATACTTTCCATTGCATCATGCGTTTTATTGTTTATGTGATTTTAAATACTGAACAATACTGAACAGTTTTGTGCGTTTCTTTTTTTCTGATGACAGAAAATGGCATTTTAATTTTTTGTTCCTCAAATCTTTCAACCTCGGATAAATAAAATAATTTTTTATGATGAAATCCAGTCAATCGACAGCCATTTTATGGCTGACACAAACTTCCGATAAAGAGTAGGAAACCACGGTTTTTCCATTTAAACTTCAAAGAATTTTTTTTTTGTAATACTATCGGAATAAAAAATGTATTAGCTTAATTTTTTCGTTCCACATACTTTTCATCAATAAAAAAAACCCTAACGAATATACTTTTGCTTTTAGATAGGTTTTTGTTTATAGCTCTTTTTATAGCTACGGAGGTTTTAAAAAGATTTAAAGTAGGACAGATAAGTACTTATATAAAGCAGAATATGAGTGTACTAGCACTAGTGTGAATTTCAAAAAATAATTGTTAAATAATATCGATTGAGTTTTCTTTTTTAAACAATACGATATCTAGTACTTATATTAATCAAGTAAATTTCATGAGTAAATATACTCTTGACAATATGACATTGGCCCTTAGTCGTATAGTTTTATTTTCCTATAATTTATTGATAAGACATTTCTTATTTAAATCCGGAAAAGGTATGTTCTATAAACAATAAATTAAATATGCATCAATACTGAAATTTATTATTCCTGTATCAATTATGCTTTACATTGAATGTCTTGTTAAATAAGAAGTAAAAATATTTTAAAAAGTTATTGCCAAAAATATTTTACTTTTAGAAAAAATAAGCTCCAAAAGATTAACATCAGATCATAACATAGCTTCCGACTTAACCGCAGTAGCACGGAAACATCGAAAACATGTATGTTATCAATACCCCAATACCAGAATATTAACTTAATCAATGAATATATTTCAAAGTTTAGCTGACAATTCAGAATTCATACATATTTATTTTCTTGTATTTCTTAAAACAATTATTCCCATATTTATATAAACAAGTAGGTTTGTAACAGAATCTGTCACTTAACCTTGTCTAAAAGAATTCAAGTTTCTCGAGCAATTGTTGCGAATGGCAATGGTAATTTAATTCTAATAAAAATGGCTTCCTATGCTTTTTAAATGAGCATTAAATTGTCCAGTTTTTTTTTAAATAATTGAAGTACTTCGAATTCGAATTCTTTTCTGAAATTTTCAATGTATTCTAATTTCGATGCGCTGAATTTTTTGACGTATCACACTTGTGCGTAGCATTTGTAGTTTGGGCTATGGGGAAAGAGGGTGACAGACGGACGGACGAACTGAACGATTATAATAAATTCCACTCTTTACGTTATAAACGTAGTGTGGAAGCTATAACATAAAACTAAGAGCCAGTGTTATATTGTTAGGAACATATCCAACAATGAAAGTTTGTGGATAGTGATTGTTAACGTTATTTAGCACTGGTTAAGCAGAATAGCAAATTATTTAGCACAGGTTAAAGCGCTATTGGTTTAAAAATCTTCCTAAGCTTAAATAACGAATGTTTACCAATACCACTGTAACATATAGACAAGTAAAATAAAGTTTGAGGTCCGTAAGAGTTTCCCACTTAGCTATTTTCTTTCAGCCATTTAGTGAAAAATAAGTAATTATTTAATATTGATCTAATAAATTTTTACATTTCGAAAGTTGAAATATATTTCAGATAGCTGCTTTGTGAATCTTTTTATTCTATGGATGGTACATTAACACCCTATAAATTGAATTTTTTTGGAAAAAAATTTATAAATATTAATACTACAAATGGGTTCGACGGCACAAACGGAGAAGATAAACGCTTACACCCACTCGCCAATATACGTAATACAACATAGCATTTAGTGATATTTACGTAACTCATAAACTGATTTCCCCCTTTTGTCCTTATTTTATTAACTAATTTTATTTTTTTTCAATATAATTTTGAGTCTAGATTAATCAAAATAATCCATTGATAATACTTTTGAATTTTGAAATTAAATTTTTAATAGTCATTTTTTTAAATAGTGATTGCACATTAAATTTACATAGCATCACTAGGCATCACTACAACTTTAAATTCTAGAGAAAGCCTTTCACAATAATAGTTTTAATGCAAAATAAAATATTTGAGATAAAGTTTTGTCCACTTTGCACCGCAGTTCTCAAAGAGTTAAAAAACTTGCCTTTTTAAATAAACCATCCATGGATTTCTAGTTAATGTACGGTGAACCGTTACTAGTTATGCCTAGTTAAAGGTATTAAGCTATATCCACAACTAATACGCAGCACATTATTAACCGTTTTTTGGATCTTTAAAAAATATTTCAAAGCTTAAAGCCCTTTTGAACATAAGACATTGGTTTGTATAGTTTAAAATTAAACCCCTATCCATAATCACAGCTTACAAGGCAAAGAAAAAGCGCTACAAATTTATTTGCGGAATACTTTAGACAGTAGAAAAAGGAAAAACAATGCAAAAATTTTAAGTTTTTTAAAGTTATTTTAATTTCAAAGTAAGGATAAAATTTATTGTCAAGTACCATTCCAAGAAAGTATTTTTATAATAAAAAAATTAATAGCGCTTATTCTTTAGCAAGTTACATAGACTAACACTTACCACTTTCAACATATTTCAAATGACTGCGTCTTTTTATAAATCGAGATTCAAACTTGCATGCTTAGGCACCGAAAAAGACATCACAAATTACTCTTTGGCTATTATCCGATTGGATTTTTTACAGATTTCATCAGTTCAAATTTAATTCCACTTTTTATTTTACAGACAAATACATTGTAAAAATTTATGTCTTGTGAAACTAATTTTTTTAATTTGATAGATTTTATGACACTGAAGCTTTCATAAGATATTCGAAAAAATATATTGTAAAACATCGAGTTATTAAATCTCATTTTATTCTGCAATAAAAGTTTTATAGCTTCATAAGTTCACGAGCTTACTATGAAAAGGCTATTCAAATTCTGAATATTAAAAAGAATTTATGAATATTAATCTTACACTCGGCATACATTGTGTATGATCAAAGAATCAAATGATTTTTTTAAATGAATAAAAACAATTTTTTGTGGTAAACAAAACCTACGTCATATATATTTATACAAGAACTGTGTTTTAATACTTATTTCTAATAAATGTTTCTAAAAATCTAACTTAATATACAGTATCAGTTTCATTTGTGATATTGACGACAATTTAAGTTTTGAGGTAAAAATAAATATAGTCTCCATTTAGTAAGAAATCAACACTACTTATTAACACACTTTATAAAAAGTTGATATAAATTTCACCAAAAAATATCTGCTATGAAGTAGTGTTAAGTAATGCCGAATCTCATTGATTTTATAATAACATTTAAGGATTACAATAATTTGTATTACCCATCTATATAAATAATCGAGTTTAGTGAATTCAAAAGTTTTTAGGGCAACTTAAAGAAAATTTATGTTCTATTTTAAAGGGAAGATTTTTCACTCAAAAAATGCGATGACGTGAAAAATGATTCAAAATAGAACCTTAAATTTGCCGAATGGGAAAAATTTATGAAGTGAAAAACGATGCTAAAAATGGTTTTTAAAAGATAGTTTTGTTCGATTTACAAACTTCAAGAAATCCTGATTTTCTAGTTTTCTTTATCGAGTATCTTATTTCATGTTTTCATTGAGAAGGTTCTCTTAAAAGGATTTTTTAGAATTTACTAAGGGATTTATGGTGGATGATCATTCAATCGTACTGCTTTTTGAGATAGAGGTCAGAGAAAGAAAAAATGAAACTTGAAAGAAAATGATAACATAGACAAATGGAATGAGCAATTTTGGACAATTTACTGTTCTTTATGATTTGAATTATTAAGTGTTGAAAGAAATGCTCATATTTTATTGTAAAAGCCTTACTCCCATTATAGATACAACCTTATACATTTATTTGTAATGATTTCGGAAAATAAATAGGGTGTTCTATAGAGAATTAAAGTTAGTTACTTCCCAATCCTAATAAGAGAATAACAACAATGTTGATTTCGATGAACTTACAAGTTGAGTTGTTAAAGTAGCATTAAAGCTACACGAGGGCTATTGGCGATTGCTAACGTGGGCAGGTAAACTGCAGTACCGAGACATGACTTAAACCCTTGTTGCGATCACTCAATTGCTCTTAACGGTAAGAAAGCTAAGTTGAAGAAATTAATTTTTCAGTGCAAAAATTATTCAATTCATTGTTGTGGTTACTTCAGTTTACCTGCCTACGGCAGACTGGCCATTAACAGGTCGGCCGTTATTTTGAAATGTATGGGCCCGAATTTCGGACCTTTCGAATGCAAGGCAAGTGCCTTACCAACTGATTTCTCCAATAAATCAGGATGTTCCAAATTTATGTATAGAAATGTGAACAATGCTGCCAAAGAAAGCAAAAAAATTCTCTCGTCCATATTTATCTATTTTATATTGTTTATGCATATTTTACTTTAACCTGATGATTAGGTCGAGTCGGGTTGAATTATCGTCAAACTAGAGCTACACGACGGCTACTGGGGACGGACGTTGTACCTTAGAACCACAATCAAGTGGACAGTCAGGGAACAGGTGTAGGTGCTCAAGCTAGTCTCGAACACATACTCCATTGCCTCGGTTTGACGTGGAAGGACATCAACGGCGACCCTCTTTTATTTTTGGACTTTATCAGGGTCACACACATCATGGAACTGGTCTAATTTTGACCCAGGGATATGTAAAAAACCCAATCAAGTGCAAGCCAACACCTGAGTGTTTCATGTTTCAGCAACAAATTTTATTTAATTAAATTTTAAAAGCATTAAAATATTAAATAATAATAAGCTTTTAACCATTAACTACATAAATAAAATTTTAAAAACATTAACAGATCAAAGAATCAAATCTAAAGCTAATCTAGTGAAATTAAACTGACACTTGGTCCAAACAGTTTTTCTTGGAAGGTAAAATAGGCAAGAAATGAAAATTATCGGCTAACTATTTTTTCCTAGAAAAAAAATAAACTACCTATTTGTTGTACTTAAATTAGGCTTTCAATAAAAATTGTCTGAAACTTAATAAAAATTTGCAATGAATATTATAGTGGTACTCTAAGTTAAAGAAATAGTTGATCATAAGTTTATTTATTATGTAAAAGTGAAAGTCGTGGGCCATCAGAATTAGAATTTCCAATATTATTCTCATCTTTTAACGTGAAGAAATCTTATAACAGCAACACGAATAAATTTCATAGCCATGCAATGAAATTTTATTCATTTAGCAATATAACATGCAAAACAGTTTGAGAAAAATTTAATAACCCTATAACACATTCCACAATCAAAAATATTTAATAAAAAATTCCGATTTACTCGCTTACGCCGTATAAAAATATATAAATATGCCACTTACAATTAAACACATAAAGCATAGACGAATTGAATAAACGATAAACTAAAAATCATAAAAACGTGACTGAAGTGAATCCATCATTCGAGTGTAATCGTCTGCAGCATGCCGATGATGCCACCATGGTATACAGCAATGATGAATGGTGTCGAGATTACAGTGTTCTGGCTTCCATTTTCACTCATGGATTCTTGATTGAATTCTATATCGCTTCGATTTTTTTTGTTAAACTAGCTCTATTTTATGGTACAGCCGTGTGTCACATGTCGCCACTATCAACCAGGCCGGAAAAACGTAATTGAATTAGATGAAAAGATTGATAAAATAAATTGTTGCGAGAGTGGAAAAAAATTCCGGAGCATATTGAAAGCGTAGTGTCGCTTTAAAAGATTCTATTTATGCTTAAATGCGTATTAACTATTAAGATATTACTCGACAATAATTGGACAAATCTATGAATTTTAATACACATTTTTTATTTTTCAATAAATATATACTCAATCTAAAACATCATAAAAATATTTAATTTTTAACGACCCAAAAATATTTGCATACTAATTATCATATTTATAAAATTTCATTTATAATTTATGAATCAATATATTAGTTTTGTTTGAATATATATTAGAGTATATTATTACATTAGTGTGAAGATTGATTTAATTGATTTCAAAAAGACTGAAAATATTGCAGTTGATTTATATAAACTATACAAAAAAAATAAGTAATTTCAAGTAGTAAAAACAATTTGACCGTAAATATATGTGTTCCAATGCATCATAAACTTTATTGTTTATGTTATTAAAAAACCGAACAATATTGAACTGTCGTGTGCGTTTTTTCTGCAAACAAAATAACATTTCAAATTCATTTCATAAAATCTTTAAATCTCAAATAAAAAATTTAAAAATAATTATTTATTATATAAATAAAAGTATATTTTATTGGTAAAATCCAGTCAGTCGAGATTTTTTGGCCGACATAAACTTCCGATAAAGGGAAACCACTGTTATTCCTTTTTAAACCTCAAAGCTAAGTTTATGGAATACCAACAGAATACAAATAGATATCAGCTCAATGTTTCCGTTTCACAAAGTTTTCTTCAAATCAAAGGAACCTAACCAGTTAACTTTTTGCTTTTAGTTAGGTTTTGGTTTATCGCTCTTTTTTATAGCCGTGTTTTAAAAGGATTTAAAGTTTGATAGATAAGTATTTGTGTAAAGCAGAATGTAAGTGTTTTAGGACACTATCCCCATTTAGTAAAGTGCTATATAAGCAATGGCGCTATTGTATTTATTATTGTGATTATTTTGTTATTTTATGTTGATTTATTTATTTATTACATTTCAAAGTCATTTTGAACCGAGATTCAATAGTGGTATGCTTGAGTTTACTTTCCAATGCAGCTACAAATTGCCCAAATGATGAGATTTACGCATGTAATTTCCTTCAATCTCCAAATAAAAGTCGGTATTTTGAACAAGTATAATAGTGGAACATCTGTAATTATACTTTAAGAAAATTAATTGTTTCAATTAAGTTGTATTGATAGTTTTACATAACACACACGCAAAAAAAATTTCCTTACTGAAACTAAGTTTTTCTTAAAGTGTGTATTACCATTTTCAAAAAAACTACCTCAATTAATTCAAATTCAATTAAACATCATATAATTCATTTTAATTCCTATCACATTTTGACTAACTTCCGAATAATATCTAAAAGTAAATGCATAATCTAATTCAAAATCAACTTGTCAATTTAAGATTACCAATTATTTACCATAATTATGAAAACTTGGAATTGATATATTTACTTTAGTAGTGATACAACCAGAATCCACATCATTTCGAAGATCAGCATCATAAAAATAGTTTCATAGAAGTGTATTATAGTGAGCCTTTGTTCTACCCAAGGACAATATGGATATAAATTTATTAAATCGACTCATTTTAATTACAAAACAATCAGAACTAATATTAAATTGTTATCAATGTCAACTTCCATGTGTAAGAAAGTACCATTATTAAAATAATTCATTTTCATAGTATCCACTCAACAGAAGCATGCTTTCCACATCAAACCAACCACAGACAGAATATTCAGCTTCAACACGTAATTAGAGGTAATTGAAACCAATTTAAAGACGATAATCACACTTTTAAAGTTCTCTGCTTCATCGAACTTCAGAAGCGATAATGATGCGATAGACTAATAACGTGAGAAGGACTAGGTGTATGTTTAAAAGACCCGTTACTCACCGGTTCCCGTTGTCTAAATATTTAGTTTGGGTTTTGAAAACATAAAATTTGTTTACAATGACCAAATTTTACTACTTCAATGTATGTAATAATATCGCTAAATACTTTATCAAAGACAAAATACCGTTGGCAGCCAAATATCTTTAACAAAACCTAATGTACAAATCATGAACAGTGGCAATATGTCACCCACAGAATTACGTCCGACGATTTAAAAGTGCATTGTGAATGGAAGAAAAAATTCAGTTGAACCGACCATTGAAATTGCAAAATCATCAAAATTACAAGTGAAAACAACAATTTGCTAACATATACCTATGCATATACTGACAAAAATGGCGGTGCTGCTTTTTACAGCTTTATTCCCATATGTATAGTTGAATAATATTTTCTAGAAATGGTAAGAAAAATATTTTGAAATTAATTTTCCTTTTGAACGCTAATTACGTTATATTTATGAACTTAAAGTATGAAAAATAGATTTAACTACAATAATTGCAATTTAAAAATTTAAAAATTATAGTCGAGTAAAATATGGGGGAACTGATAACAATATATTAGATATTAAAAAAATTAAATTAAACACATTTTAAATACTTTATGAAAAATAAAAATATTTCAAAAGAATTAACTTAATCTCTACTACTCAGTTAAGTAAATAACTCAAACTGCAAATATATGTGTTGTGTTTAACTGAACAAGAATATAAATTGACAGCTCTATTACGAATACTTTACAAAATTTTTAATTAATAAACTAAAAAGGAAACTAATGATATTGAGTGTAATATAGAAATATATAAATGGGCCAGAGTATCTTTAAAAACAATAACACATTTTTTTAAAGGTTAATGAAAGAACGTAATTATATCGGGTATGTCAAGAAACTGATAAAAAATAACCAATTGATATTCGTATCAAAATAATTTCTAATAACGAGTTTCATTTAACTATATTGGGCGAGGAATGTGGCACTTGAGGTAAGTGTTTCTAATTTTGGAGACATGGAATAAAAAGGGATTAGAGTGTCACTTGTAGTAATTAAAAGCATTAATTGAACATTATTTGCATACCATTGAACTTGTTATGTAAATTGATGCATAATGAATAAGATAAACTACCATTGGATTTATACGAGAGTGTAGAGTTATGAGTTCATAATTGTTTCATTTAGCTAAGTTTAATTAATGTTCCACTAGAGCTACTCAAAGGATATTAAAGAAGGTATATCAATTCGTAAATTTGCCTTAGTTTTAATTAAAAAATTTGGGTTTCTTTCAAACCTCACAATCCAAAAAGAAAACACCTGTATTTGGTAACGGAATACTTAGAGATTAGGTTTTTCAGTGGTTGTTGCAATGTTTTTGGGTCAAAACTAAGTCTTGGTTTCAGTTGCAAAAATTACATTCCTATGAATTTAAAATCATTTTCGTTAATTTAACTAAATTTTATTTCAAATCTGGAATTTTGTTTGAAAGCAATCTGCAAATTTGTATATTTTTGAGTTAATTAGAATGATTGTAAAGTGTCTAACAAATTTTTTTTTGTATTTTTTATTAAAATTTGAAAATTTAAAAATGTTACTTTATTGCATAATGACCCCTCAACCATAAAAATTTTAATTTGTAATATAACTAATACAAGTTTTATTTTAATGCGTTAAGTTTTTTTTATCTAAAAAAACGGTTATGTCTACTATATTTAACCCTAATGATTTAAAAGCGAGCTGGGAAAATAGTTTTTTCTATATCTCTAAGAACGTTCGGCATAAAATGTCCCCATTAATATATTAAATTCGATAATTCAAAAATATAAAAAAAAGCATTGCAATTTCGTCAAGCAATGTTTTTTAAGAACAAAAAAAATATTAAATTTCAAAAGAAAATCGAATTTTTGATTGAATCTAAAGTCATTTTTGGAGAATCTCTTTCAAAAGCCTTATTCGATAAATGAAATCTGCAGTTTTTCTGAAAATTGATTTGGCCAGAATTCCCAATCGTATTTTTTAAAGAAATCCCCAATAATAAAACTTACTTTTATAGCAGAAGCATTAAATAGGTTGGTTGTTTGGAAAAATCTGCGTTAGGTAATAACAGAAATTTGTTTTTAATTTGCATTACTAATGTTTCATCAAGCCAAGCTTATTTATGTAAGATGCATTCTTCATTTACTAACTTTAGTGATTACAATGGGATCTTTTATTTTAAGGGGACGCGGTACCCAAAAAATTAAATCCAGTATTTTTATCACTAGAATTCAAATTAAACTATTTTTACAAAGAACAAACATTCAATAAACATACGAAAAAATGACGTGTATGATAAATATTAAAACGTGTTTTTCTTTTTAATTTAAAAAATAAAAAATTTTAACGTTTTTTTCACAATGCTACTCCTCCTACAATTTGAAGAATTCTGTAATGGATTTTTTTTCAAATGTTCCCACAACATCTGATAATAAAATTTTGTATGGATATTGATACGAGTTAAACAAAAAAAGTTATGTAGCTTTATGTATAAAAAAGGTAAAAAAATAAGATTTGTGAATTTTCACCTACATCATTTTTTTTTTAATCTATTCACACTAGGCCTTATCACATACCAACTTTCGTTAAACGCATATGTTTCAACACAGGAAAAAAATTTGGAGCTCTACATTAGTTTACCTAAAAACCTTAGGGTTGATTGTTTTGTAATTAAAATGAGTCGATTTAATAAATTTATATCCATATTGTCCTTGGGTAGAACAAAGGCTCACTATAATACACTTCTATGAAACTCTTTTTATGATGCTGATCTCCGAAATGATGTGGATTCTTTTTGTATCACTACTAAAGTGAATATATCAATTCCAAGTTTCATAATTATGGTAAATAATTGGTAATCTTAAATTGACAAGTTGATTTTGTATTAGATTATGCATTTATTTTTAGATATTATTCGGAAGTTAGTCAAAATGTGATAGGAATTAAAATGAATTATATGATGTTTAATTGAATTTGAATTAATTTGAATTAACCATTCACAAGCTGAAAAAATTAAAAATTTAAAAAACATAAAATTTCCATTTTACCAAACCTTTATATCATTTTCAATAAACCTCCACCATTATAAAAGAATCCTTTTTTGCAATATCCTTCTCTCACAGCAGTCGATAATGTTTAATTATTTTCTGGGTAGCTCAAATTTTTGGTAATGGGTCCCCTTAAAGATCCAAAATAAATTTGAACAATTTTTAACGATTTTGAACAGCAGTCAGCTGCCAATCGGTATACATTGCGTATAAATATTGAGGTCACTCAATGATTATTTTGTTGAATTAAAATTTAAGAAAAAAATAGATGCATAATTAACCTGAAAATTTCACGAAGGAAAGGTTAGGTTGAATTGTCATACTAGAGCTTCACGAGAGCTATTTGCGATAGGAGTCATAATTTATCGGCAAAGAAAGTTCACGTATTAATTAGGAAAACATTATCTCCATTAATTATATAGGGATACAAACTAATCTCTCAAAATATTAGCATTTTATGTCGCTCGATTTAAATAATAAAACTACTTGTACCTATTAGTAAATATTGAAATAAGTACTCTATTTTTCGCAAAATTGTCACTGTGAAGGATAAAATATAAAATTAGAACTTTTTTTTAAAGGTATACTTTTAAATGTTTACTTTGATAATAATTGTTGGAATCTTATAGTGTAAACAAGTATTTTCTAAAACCACTTTATAACAAATTTACATTAAGTTAATTTTTTTGCTAACAAATTTGTAACTTTTCCAAAGGTATACTTTTAAATTTTTATATTCATATCACTTTGTTGGCTATCTAAGAGTAAACAATTCCTCAGTTTAATTATTGGCGACCCTGGTGTCATAATTTAGCACAACAGTCAATTGACGAGCTGACACCTAAGTAGGCACTCTACGCAACTTTTAAGGGCGACATTGTACGCAGTGTCGGGACTGGACATAGATATCATAGTTAAAGTATTAGATTGGCAGATCACGTGACATCCAATGCTAACGACGCACTGTGCGGCAGAATCACCATTTAGCTGGCAAAAAAACGAAAAATGAAATGAAGCATTCAGCTGCGAATCCTTTATAAATATAAACAATATAGTTTGGGGCACCTGGTGTTATGACTTATTCTCGGTTTGAGCGCTTCCCCCCCACCACCATGAACAAAGCACTTTGTGGTTGCGTTTTAATCAAGTGAAGTACTTTCGCAAATTGGTCTCTACCTTTTCAGCTTGTTTTGCGATAAAAATAGTCTTTCTAAATTTTAAAAAAAGATGGATAATGAAACCTCAGGTATGATAACGCTAATATAAACTGTTTTTCTAAAGTTTATGTAAGTTAAAATTATATTAAAAAAGTTCTGATTGTAGCTAAGAAAAATTATTTTTCCTTGTTAATTTATTTTCTCTTAGTGTAAAAGTAAACTTCCCCGCCGGCGATTTTTGCAGGAACTTGTAGTGCATACTTCATATATTGATATCCAACAAGAATATGTTGCGCATGTTTGCGCCATTTTGATTTATTAACTTTTTTTATATGGCTCCAAAAATTTAAAAAAAAAACGCATTTAAATAGTTTTTGTTTGAAATACATTAAACTGGAAATTTCTTGTGAAAATTCTGGTAAAATATTTTTAATTATAAAATATATTATCAGGAAAACCTCATGCAACTTGATTTTTTTTCCGTAACTAGTGGATTTGTGACGATGTCTCAGAAACTGTCTCACTATTCTCAAAAAAGCTTGGATCTAGTGGGAAATCTATAGTGAATTTTTTTAATTGATAATTGTAAAATTAGTTCAGCAGGCTTTCTTTCAACTTATACGATATATATATATGTATGTCTTCATAATGTTGGAATGAAAGCATAATGTAACATCTTGAGGGTTTTTTATTAATTTTTTGTTTCTTAGGCGAGTCTCGAAGATTGATATATTGTATCTTTTATTGCAGAATTACGTTCAAAAGAACTTGTTTTAAAAATGCGCATTTAGGCCAAAATGGCCAGTGTTGCTGCCACTTTAAGGAGAAAAATACTACGAAAAAATACCATTTAATTCTAAAATTACAAAAAAATATCGTAAAAATACTAGCTGCATTTTGGAATCTTACTTGAAATCCTTTTCTAGTATTTTTTGTAATTTTAGAATTAGATGGTATTTTGTCGTAGTATTTTTCTCCTTAAAGTGGCAGCAACACTGGCCATTTTGCCCTCTTATTGGCCTCCATGCGCGTCCCGTCATTAGCATTAGAGGTTACGTGATCTGCCAATCTAATACTTTAACTGATATCTATGAGCATATTTTTAAATGTACTCCTTCTATACGGGAATTTACTGGTCGACGTTTTGGCTACACATATTTACAGGTCGGCAGTTATTTTGGCAATGCCCGGGTCCGAACCTGGGAACATTTTGCATGCAAGGCAAGGACCTTAACGTCTAGGATTCCCAGCCCACCATAGTAAACAAGTATTTTCAAAAACCACTTTATAGCAAATTTACAAAGTTATTACTCTTTTTACAAACAAATATATAATTTTTTATAAAATGAACCGGGAGTAAAAGCATTTAATGAGAACCTCCAATGTTGTTTCACCTTGCACATTTTATGTTGGCAGCAAAGAAAATTTGCAGGGTGAACATAGAGCTTTTCATCCGTAGTGGTGATTCAATAAATAGTATTTCTATGTGGCACATATTGGGTTTATTGCGTAATAATTTTGCATCATAAAATTTATTTCAAATTTTAACTCTTCTAATATTTTAATTTGTGACAATTAACTAAAATTTAATTACAATTAATTTAATAAATTATTTCTTATGAAGACCATATCAGATTTCTGCACAGAATTTTTTTTGACAATTATTAATTTTTTACCATACATATAAATAACCACATATTGTTAAAATATTTATCGAACTTTTGTTTTAAATATGCATGATTTATATAAAATGGTCAAAAAAATTAATTCATCCCAGTTTATATCAGTCGAAATAATTTTTTGCCACCGTATTAAACCGTGAATTCGTAATTTCGTAATTTAAATAGTGTCTAACAGATTTTTTAAAGCTTTTTTATGGCCTACAAAGCATTACATAAATTTTGCTATATCATACTATATTGCATGTTAAAGTGAGATGATAATTTTTTTAAATTTAGTTTTCTACAATATACTACTGTTTAAAAACCGAAATAATCTGAAACCCATTTCCCTAGGTAAAATTATATATTCCTGGATAATACCATTTTTTAGCAATACAGTTTAGGTAAACTAGATTTTTTTCTAAGTAAAAACTTAAAAATTTGAAATAAGTAATATTGAATGCTGATTTATTTTAAAGATTAACGTTGTATACAGTAATGTAAAACCAGTTTTACACAATGTCTTTGGTTAAAACTAGTATTTTAAAAAATCAATTTTAGTTGAAAACTACTGGTTTTGGCTGATTTCGGGTTTCAGTGCAATAAAATGCAATCCTTTTTGTAGAGCAGTGTCTCATGGCGCCATCTAACCATACAATACGAAATAAATGTCTACTTGAGAATTATAAATGGGAGATTACAGACTACAATTACGAAAGATTTCAATACTATCCGTTTACTTTAAAAAGGTATCAAAATTGCTGTAAAAAAATTCGAGTTAGTTCGCAATTTATTATTTTATTTGAATATTTACTTTGGTTAAAAATTAGCCTTTCGAAAACATAACTGGTTGATTTTTAAGTTATAACAACACTGCAGTACACTTTTAAGTTAGCACACTTTTTAATATACATGATATTCTGACTTGTGTTACTTTAGAGTTGGTTTTAAAAACTACATCTATTTATATTAGGAATTATTACATTTAACTTATCTTAATAACATAATATATTTTATAGGCAGAATGTTCTAGGATTAAAACAGTTGAAAGCGAAAAATTTATAAAAATGCATTACAAATTTTACCATATCTAAGATCTAATTAATGGAACATAAATAGCTATTTTTAGTATCAGTTTATATTGTTAAGGGGTACCGCGACCTTTAAAAATTATTAATTAGTTGGAAATATCTTGATGTTTAATGAATCATAAAAATGTTCACATAAATGTAGAAAATATTTACATGTGTAGTGAACTTATAACTTATTAAGTAGTAACTTATTAAATACAGTAAATTTTTCAAATGAATCACAATTTTATTTTCAGAGAAAATTATTAGGACTTGTTTAGAAATTTATTTCCACTTTATAATGTTATACATAATTAGGAACCAGCTTCATACAAAATTAAATCTGAATAAATTAAAATCAGATGTTGTAGAAACATAAGACTAAAGAATCGTTTATTCAACCAAATTCCATATACTTTAATGCTGTGTAAAAATAATTTTTAAACTTACTGCGTTGTAAACAAAATTTTAATTTAAGGTGATACGGTACAAAAAACATATCTAGAAATAACATAAACTTGTAAATTATAGTGGTTTTATATAATGTTCACTCTAAATAAACATTTTCTAGCAATAAAAACAAATATTTAGAAGTAGTTTTTCATTTATTTAAAAAAAAGTCAAAATTTTGAACTTTTTTAAAACACTACTCCTCTTTCAATTTTGAAAATAAGTCCACCAGACTTTTATAGTTTGTTTTTAGTACTATTTGTTCCAGAACTGTGCATGGATTTTAAAATGTGAGCTATAGTTAAAAAGTAACATGTATTTATACTGAAAATCACAAAAAAAATTCCAAATTATTGAATTCAACTTTAAAAAAAACGACTATACATAGACCTTATTCCATGCACAATTTTATGCAAAATTTATATAAAAACACAGGTTCAAAATTTCAAAATTCTAACTTAATTAGCAAAAAAGCCTTAGTAATTTATTAAACACAAGAATTGAAAAACGCGAAACCGAAAAAAAAGGTTGGAAGCAGACGAAATACCTATTCAAACTTAAAGGAATGACTCCAGAAAATATTTAATAACTTTTTTTCTACTAAAGATATCATTATGATATGTTCAGTAAATGTTAAGAAAACTATTGTAAATAATAAGTAAAAACTGAAATATCAATATTTTGACCAATTTTTGGGTACCGTATCCCCTTAAGAAAAACTATACCTATAATTGAATTTTTTGTAGTCTATATTAATTATAGGTTTAGTTGCCGTCTTCACAATCCAAAAAAAAGTAATAATATTATGTGGTTGAATAAAACGGAGTTCAAAAATTCCGAAACATGTAATTTAGAAACTGACATTTATAAAAATCGAGTACTAGTAACAGAGCATTAAAATTCAGGGACGTGTTTGCAATATTTTAAAAACTATACCTTATATTGAGCAGAAATGAGCGTGCTTCAATATTCAAAAGTGCATATTCAAAAAATATATATATGCAATTTTAAAGGTACTAATAATCTTAAGCTTTTAGAAATAATAATAGTTTTCGTTTCTGACTAAAAATGTAAGTTTTCTTTTTCAAATAAGATTTTATTATATATAATCCTTAAAAATGGGGTTTCAGAATGAATCGTATACAGCGCTTATGGGATTTCTTTGGCGAGAAATAGTTTTAAACGAAACAAATTAAGACCTTTCAGATAATTAATTTTTTTTCTAGAATAAGGTTCTCCTTGAAAAAACTCATAAGTTATAGTCACACCAGTATTAAAAGATTTAGGATTTAAATATACAAACGCTGTCAATCGGAACTCGCTTAACACATTTAGTTAAGATTAACTAAAATAGCATTTCCTTACAATCAGTTTTGAACTTATGCTTAAAAAATGTGATTAATATGAATCAATTTACATGAGATCCCGCTTTGAGTGAACTAACTAATCTGTAAATGTTTCCTAAAGAAATCAGCGATGAACATTTGAAAAATAAAGAAATTTATGTCACTTCACACATTATTTATAGTTTCATACTTTGTTACAAATTACTTTTCTTATAATAAGTAACCATCATGAATTGGGTTGTTTTAGATGACATATGTTTCTATTTTTCATCCCTGCACTTCCGCTATTTCATTGGTTGTTTCGGTTTCACTCTCAATGCGCGGTAAAAACCAGATACCGCAAAAACCGGTTATTTAGTATTTAATATATTTTATATTTAGTATTTCGATAAAACTATTCTACAGATAACAGTGCAATAAATTACACAATGTAAAATGAACAATAAGAGAAAAATAAAATCAAAAGATATCATTATGAAAACATAATGTCCAAAATTATTTAGCAATTCTAATATTTTTTTATATTATACTAAAAAAATCAAATTATCACTAAAACAAATGCAATTCCAGAAGGAGCAAAATCAAACAAACAAAAAAACACTGGAATTGTAGCCATTCGTAACGTGAAACATACCCATTGTATTACATTCTTACTTTAAAAATATGCTATTAAGTGTTCGGTTAACGTTAACTATTTTTGGGCTCCCTTCTAGTTCAAGCTAACGAGGTTCGACTTGCTTGGATTGTGATAATTAGTTAAATCACCAAAGTGAGTTATTTTTTAAATACTTTAAATACTTGATGACTAGATTGGTTAATTTTAAGTTGACGGTGCTTCTGTCGCCAAGGGATTTGGCGCTTTGTTGGGAGCGATAAACAATTTTTTTTGGTGATGCGGCATTTTCTGGTGAAATACGTTGTGGAATCTTTGTTGTGGCTAGGTGGCGCTGGTTATACTTGAGCGGATGTTAGGCGCGTGGGATTTTTTGTTCTAAATTAATTATTGTCCAATCGCTGGCGCTGGTGATATTTGCGCGGAATTTAGGTTGCGCGGATGATATGCGCGTGAGATTTATTTGTATTCTATAAATTACTTTTTGTTCTATCGTCATTTCGTGAGGTTTCGTTTTTCGTTTGCGTTTGGCTTTTGAACATCCGATTATTATGGATGGTGCTTATTTAAATTCGGAATTTTTTGCAAAACTAAATAAATTTATTTTGATTTACTTTGTAAATTAAAAATTGCCCGGGGCCCCAAACGAGTGTTTAGGCTTTCAATGGGCCCTACAGTACTGCCCCATGTAGGATACTGATGTTTTTTAGAGAAAACAAAATTGCCCGGGGCCCCAAACGAGTGTTTAGGCTTTCAATGGGCCATACAGTACTGCCCCATGTAGGATACTGAAGTTTTTTTAGAGAAAAAAAAACATTGCCCGGAGCCCCGAACGCGTGCGTACTGGATTTCCACTCAATCTTGTAGCTCTAGTGCGACGATAATTTAAACTAAACTAAATTGCCCGTAGCCCAAACGCGTGCGTACTGGATAGCCATTCCTGTAGTCTTAGTGCGACGATTTTTCAAACGATATTAAACTGGATTCCCACTCGTGTAGCTCTAGTGCGAAAATTTTCAAACAAAACTAAACTAGATTGCCACTCGTGTAACTCTAGTGCGACGAAAATTCAAACAAAACTAAACTGGATTGCAAGTACTAGCCCATTGTGTAGAATAAAGTTTGTTTTGTGTTGCCCAAAGCAAACCAAAACCCCGAGTCTAGTTTATTTTTTCGAAAGTAACTAGGGTTACTGCATCGGCGTAAAGGAATCTGGCAATGGGGAAACACGCGAGTTTCGCCAAGTTGTTGTTGTTTTTTAGGCCAAATCCCTTGGCGACAGAAGCACCGTCAACTTATTATTTACCACTAGATTAAATAAGGGGTATGAACCACATGTAGTTTCTTGGCAAACGACTTAAGATTTTTTTTCTCTAAAGGTTCTAATACAGCTATTTTTAAGTGATCAATCAAGTTGTCTAATTCCAATAATATAATTAATGATTTTATGCGTGCCTAAATTGGAAAAAATAATTGAGAATTTATAGCTACGAACGGCCTGTCACAAAATAAGCGAAACTGATTATAAATATACTAGATACATTTTACAAACTAAGAGAATCACTCATTATGAATGCACTGTAATAACAGTCAGCTGTTTAACAAAAAACCCTTTAAACTAGTGTTCCAGAAAAATACTAATAATTTACAGATCCCGTTTTATTTTATACAAATTGCGATTTTCGCTAAATTATTTTTATCGACAGATTATAGAAAAAACAAGTCGCCTCTCTAGCTAGAAATCGAACCACAGTCAATCCATTGGCATGCGCGGATACTCATTTACCACCGATTATTTGATTTTGGTGCAATTAAAGTCGCACTAGAGCAACGCGATTAGTCTGACCAGATTAGTTTCAGTGATTAACTTTTCGACTTTAAAATTACCATTAAACTTTCATAAATCATTGTGTGTATGTTTTTGTTTAAAAAATCTACAAAAAAATTAACGGATACTAGTTCCACAATTTTTACATTTAGATAATTGAATAACAGATCAAACTGTACCAGGAAATGCAGTATTACTGGTCACCCTTTACATGAGGGCTATTGTCAACCACTAAGAACAGACTGTCGAAACCCAGGTTCAAACTACGCATATTTAATATTCAGTACTATAAAGCTCTCCCAAGTAAATATTTCGGTGCACAGGAAAAACAGTTAAAATCATTGGTTTATTTGGAGTCTAGTAAGTAATCTTCACACGGTTAAAAAAAAGCAGAAAAAAAATGTTCTTTAAACATATTTTAGAGAAAAAACTGAAGAAAATGTTTTTTCTGTAAATACGTTTCTACGACACTAGTTCGAATCCCAAGAAGTTTCTGAGTAAATTCTAGTAAATAGTTTTCAACCATTGCTACATCATAAGAACTTGTTCATGAAAAAATATCAAAGACGACACGGATTAGCGCCGCCGTTTAGGACTCTGTAGATATGTTAATTGAAATCTAACTATCACATAAATAACTACAAACAGTGAGCCTTCAAAATCTTCAAACGGTTCCTACTTAAACAAGAGATTTTGCTCTTCAGAAAAGTATGAAAACTATTCTTTAAAAAACAGTTTGAGAAAATTAAAAAAAAATTCTTTAAAGTTTACATTTTACCACATTTTATAATTAATTTTATAAAACAGTGCCGTAATTTATTTTGCAAGAGGTACCTTATATTTAAAAGTTGCATTTATAAATTAAAATACGGGGAATAAGGATAATCAGAGCTATTACCATTCTACTACAAATTCATATTTTTTAGTAACTCAACTATCCTTATTTCCGAGTTATAATGCTGTTACAACAAATGATTGATATGTCAATACAAAAATTAAGAAACGTTAGGTATTTATATGTAATTTCTTAAAGCGCAGGTGATACTTTTTCTATACACTTATCGTGTCAATGCGACTTATTCCATTAATCAAAAGGCATTGAAAGTCGACTAAGTCATTGACCTCAACGGAAATTGCTTGTCGGGCAAAAAAAATTGTTACTTTTTCACATTCTTTTAGATTGAATATTAAATAATAAAATGCAACATAATGAATTCATAATGTTGCATTATCTAAACAATTTTTTAATAAACTTTAAGGGCTTGATTCCATGGTACGTGTCCGCAGACAAGGGAAACTTTCAAGATTACTAGTAGATTAGTTTATTAACTCATCAACAAACCAATCAGTAATTGTAAAAACTCCACGTAAAAACGCACCTCGGGATCAAGCCTATAAACGAACCTAACCGTGGACTTACTAGCGTTAGATATTAATTTTATTGTTTTACATTGTTTTTAACACAGTAGTAGAAGTTAGGATTTCAGTTTATCCATATAATTGTATAGCCAACGGAACTTTAAAACATTTACTAACGAGGAAAAATAAAATGTTAACTTAGGGGCATTATTGGTGACGCGTCCAAACTCTCAAAGCGTGCTAGAATGGTAATTTAAACTCGCTTTCTAGAACTTCCAATAAAATTTTATAAAATTTACTCCTTTGAATAACTGGTGATTCGGTCTTCATAGTAAAATATCGTGTATTGAAGTTTTTATTACCGTGCAGCGTAATAAAAAAATGAAATTATAAAAATATTCTATTATTGTAGATCTGAACATTGTTGTTTTATAAAACTTTTTATTTATAAATATTCTAATTTGAAGCCTGTTAAAAATTCATTCAAATTAAATAGTTTAATCTAAATTTATAGTTGTCCATACTCTTGTGGTTTAGATACTAAAAGGTGCACATTATTACATCTTACAAACACTTTAATTCTACACAATGTTAAATTAATATGATTGAATTCAAAAGCAAATAAAATTGCATAATATTGATCAAGTCTACAGCCATTAAAAAACCACTTAAATTTACATTTCCCTAGACTATAATCAGAATTGACATTTAGACAGCAAACAACAATTACACCCATTGAAATACAAGTTCATTTGAAAATTAGGATATAAACCATAAATTAAATTTGCTCTCAAAAAGCTTACCTTGAGCCGTCTTCATCTAGTTTTTCGATTTGCAAGGAAAAGTTCCACAAAAATTTTCGTTTAAATTTCGCTATCTTATGCTGAAAAAACCAGATGAATTGAATTCCAAATATATATATTGAATACATTCCCTGTATAATTTCAACACAGTCTCTGGTTAAACACATTATATCTTAAAACTTGATGACTGTACACTTGAAACTGTACACTTGATGTTAGCAGGCAAGGTTACACGTGGAAAAGAAAATCTAACCTCGCGTCATTTTTGGCACAAATGGAAGTGCAACAATTTTAGTTTCACTTCAAAGATTCTCCCCTCACTATATGGATTTTTTAATTTTGAAACAGTTGTTTGGTTTGCTTAACAATCTTATTTTGGTTTACTTAACCATCTCATTTTAATTTCTTTAGCAACAAAATGGGCCATGGGCTTTTGGATAAAAATAGGTATGTATTCCGCATCTCAATTTATAACTACAATTTAAGTAATAACTCAACTCCTGAATTGACATAAAACTTTTTTGGCAGATAAAGCCAACCTTGTATGAAGCATATTTTGGATCTAGCTTTCGGAAATACCCAAAATATTTAAAATGTCCCATATTTTTAATGGGGTACTTGACTAAAAATTTTTATTGGCTTAAAATATTCTTATGCCAAAAATATTACACCCGTATTTTTTCTTTTTTCAAATACCCATAAAAAGGCAGGAAAATGAATTTTAAAATTAGGACGAAAAATCACTCCCGAAAACGCTTCCTGGCTGTCACGTGGTATCTGTGATGTCACTAGTGACTATAAACAAACTTTGAAACACCACTTTGGAATCGATTTTAGGCAAATTTGAAATATCCGCTTCTGTAAAAAGCCTTACATTATCTCAATATTTATTATTTCAAGAGTAAATTATATTAATCAGTTTAATCAGAAAACATAAAACATCACGCCGGTTTGTTATAGTTACTAGTGACGTCAGCCAAACCGTTGTGTTTGTGATCACGTGATGATCACGTGAAAAAAATGCCCTTTTAAAATGATTTTTTTTAATGATTTAAAGATTTATTTCGCAAAAAATTTATATGCATTTGTTATTTTTGACTTTCAACTATAATTTAAATAATATTGGAAGATATTTTGGGGATGGAGTCAAGTACCCTATTATACAGACCACGATCGATTTTGTCCCATTCACTGTTATTAACCAAACAACCATTTTTTTATTATTAAAAATATATTTGTCAAAGTATAAATATAAAAATGTTTTAAAAGTCGTTTTGCCGAGGTTCTAAATAGGACTATTAGGCTGTGTCCTCACTACGACTTTAAATGCCAGAAAGGCAACAAATGCAACAAAACTTGGCAACCGCCAAGGGTGCCAAGCGATGCAATAGCCTGGGGGCCGACTCTGCCAAGTCGCCAAGTTTTGTTGCCTTTGTGGCATTTGTGGCGTAGTCAGGACACAGCCTTACCAATCCATGGCTCGTTGAGTGCCAGCTTGGGCTTCGACTTCTTCACTTAAACGTAGTTCCAAATTACGAGGCGCGTATTGGCTGTGTGAGAGTAACTAAGATTGATATTAATTTTTTTTTATAAATCGTGCCCTGGTTGATGAGTGGTATTGTCCTCCTATTACGAGAAGAGAGGGTTCTAAATTACGAGGCGTTATTGGCTGTGTTAAAGCTCCTGAAGGAGGCTAGAAATAGACAGCCGGAAACAATTACCTTACCTTACCTTACTAGAAGAGACCTGTGACATCATCACCGGACGATTGTATTAAGCTATTTTAGGAAAAAGGAAGGGAAAACTCCCAAGAAAGGTTGCAATTTTGTAATATGCATTACTTTTTTTCCCCCAAGAAAGCATTTTAACACAAAACTAAGTACGACAGTGGTTGTTTAAACTTTTGTCGCCTTATAGCAATGTATGCACTGATACAGCGTAATTGAACTAGGCTGGTAGTATCTAGACTTTTTTCTCGAACTAAAACTACAATTTCACTATATATTGCTCTCTCGATTGGTTAATTGGTTGGTTGGTAGATATATATTTTCAGGCTTGTGTGCTTGGTCACAAAGACCCGCTTATAAACCTTCGTCAAGAAGGACGGACACGACATACACACACATACAAGACAGATGCTGCCATCTATCGCCACCTCCACAATTTAGACATGTCCCTGAAGGGGAGGGAAATAGTCTCCAGGGACCTGTACCCGTGGTAAACTGCGCAATGACCGACCACAGAACTTTCGGATCCAACAGATTTAACGATCACGTACAACGCATATACTCGGTGGGTCTTCAGAGGTGTCGAGACTCGATCGCGGGACCTTCCGATCCCGAGACCGAGATCTTAACCACTAGGCTCCCCACGACAAATTACTCTCCCGAGTTTATTAGAATTTGATCGTTCCGACTGCCTATTTCTAGCCTCCTTTAGGAGCTTTAACACAGCCAATCACAATCAATTAAGAACTGTTGTCAAGTGACGAGGTCGACACCTAAGAAGGCACCCAACGGAATTTCGAGCGACATCGTAAGCTAACGCTGTCTGGACTTCCGACTCCACGGATTTAACGAGCTTATTTATGGAAAAAAAACGGGCTCCCAGTGATTTTTCCTTCAGAACGAATACGTCTTTTGTATGGCTAGAACAGAGACATAATTAAAACCCTTCTCGGTGAGAGGCTTGTTGATTTTATGACCCGGTAACTCATTGGGGGGGGGGGGGGGTTATTATGTCACAGCTTCTTTAAGGGACTGCCTTGGCCGAATGGTTAAGGCGTTCGTATTGAAGCATGACTTTCGTCGAGAGTATTGTTTCGTTGTGTTGACGGCTAATAATAAAAAAGCCGTTTTATCTTAGAGTACTCTGCCTCCAAGTAATCTTACGTGCTGGTTAAATCTGTGTAGTCCTGATAGCGTTAATGTACATTTTTGCTTGAAGATCTGTTGGATGCCAGCTCTGGTACGAACCTCGTGAAAAATTAAACATGGTTGGGTTTGAAATTAAGCAAGCATTTATAAGCACCGTATAGTTTTGTTTATCCATTTTATGGCACAGACCAACAGCCATTTTAGTGACAGCGTATTTGGAGCTGCTATAACATGAATGTGATGCCCAAAATTGCCCAGGAGCTGATCAGGGTTCGATGTCATCATATAACAGTGTTTCAGGAATGACAAGCTTTTCTTCTTTTTCTTTTTCTATGCTCTACCTTCAAACTTAAAAATAATAGTCGCAATTACTCCTGATAATGCACAGTTATTAAAGAAAACATGTTTAGGTATGCATCAAAAACTGCAGTAAAAAAACGACACATAGCACCAATGCGTAAATTGTTTTTGAAATTCAAATGTTTGAAAAAGATTTACAATCGCGAACAATATTCAAACAATCTATAAACTTCAAAAATTTCTCGATGGTATGATTGGCTCACTTGGGAGACAATTTAAATGTTTTGTTTGAACCCATGTGGTATGAACCTTTCTACACTTCTCTTAAAGGAGATAAACCATTTTGTAGTTCGACAACAAACCAACGTATTTTTAGAAGTCGCTCTTTTGGCGATAAAAGTTTCGCGAGATTATGGGTTACCGCATTTTTTTAGTGAAGTGCATTATTCCAAGATCCCTATTTTGAAATGAACTCTACCAGAGCCAAGTATCTTCTTGTGGTGGTAGGACTATATACGTCCGTATCTGGCGAAACGTTAAATTAGTTTTAAAAAAAACTAAAAAAGTTTAAAAGAAGTTATACAACTTATAAAAAATTAAAGCAGTTCCGGAAGTAAACGTAAGTACTTTTATTTCATATTGGAAAAAATTATAATAATAAACTTAGTTGTTAATAGTTGATACATGTAACAAGAAAAGAAACTGTCAAGTCGAGTGATATTATTTGACAGTAATAACACCGAGTACATGAGACTGAAGCAAGTTAAATCTGTCATGGTACAAAGTTCTGACCCTGCGTTCGACGTCTCTACAGGCTGGCCCAAAAGTAGGCTTACAGTTAGTTAGGTATACAGTTATTTCTACAGCAATAGTTATTTTTCGAAAGCATGTCTGGTTTTTCATGCCAGTTGATTGCGATTATCTGTAGTTAAGATCGTCTTCAAGAAGGCCTCGTAACTGGGCGGTACGGTTTAAGGTTCCGCTGGTCCATCAGGCGTTGTAACGTTGCTCTGGGGATAATCGGCTCCCGAGACGCAAGTCGAGTCACGAGTGGACTTCTTTTGATGTTTATGAATGTTATGCTACGCACTGTCTCCGCATTTTTTATACTTTCAGTTCTCTTAAGGATCCACCGTCGGTGCTCCTCACTCAGATTCCCAGCAGTGGTTTGCACTTACAAACAAAAGCACAAATTTTCCACCGGCACAAATCATTTTATAGGATAGCTGGCAGATGGCGAGATTCGAAGTTTCATACTCTGGAAGCATTATTTCCTTATTCCTCAAGCATCAAATAAATATTCCAAAGCTATCTCGAAACTAAACCAAACGAAGTCAACGAATAGCTACTCTTTGGAAAAGATACGCTGTAGTACGACTTTATTTTAGCCAAGCAATAAAACTAAGCACGATTATGTCAAATACTTGTTTTAAATAACCTAAAGTTTTTACCAATGGTACAGCATTAACTGTTAGCCTACTTTTGGGCCACCCTGTATAAGGCTAAATGGGGTGCCAGCTCAGATGTCTGTCACTTCCCTTGACAGCTGTTCTAGGTCACTAGGTCAGTAACTAATAGCCCTCGCGTAGTTTTTGTTTGTCTTTACTTCAACCAAAACAAAATACAATTGTTTTCATAAACCATATTGAATCAAAAACATTAATTAGATGTTAGATAAAACTTGAACACTACAAAACTTTCAATGACGAATCAATAAATAAAAAACATATTTAAAGGCAATAAATACCCGATAAGGTAATTTCAATAACATTAATACCTAAAAATTTCTATAACAGCAACCCTTTGCGTATATGTAATTTTCACAAACACCTTACGACGTCCGACTGGCACTAAGAACTAATATACCAATTGTGCAGCCTATATATTTTTTCTGTCAAAACCAAAAAAGTTTTATAGTAACTACACTTTGCTCATGAGCGGTTTTCTCAAAACCTTATTATGACGTTCTTCAGATGCTAGGATCTCGTGTATCGAATTTGAAGTCTGTAGCTTTTTTTCAGTTCAGAGTGGTTTCAGACAAATGGACAGACAGACGGAGCAAAGTTCAAAAACAACTTTTTTCAGAATCATCATCCTTCAGAATGAGTAGAAAACGTTAAATCTCCGTTTTGAATTTCCGAAACCATCGCAATACTTTTATTACTTTATATTTCATATTATGTAGTTAAAAGTAAAAAAAAATATTAACAACCGTCAATAGCAATTTCGTCAAAGCAAATGTTTATAGTTTTACTGACACTACAAAATTGTTTTAAATGTCGTTTTAAACGTTTAAGAATGCACTCTAGACGTTTAGATAATTTCTCTTTATTTTCTATACAGCACTCTTTGTACATTCCAACCTAGGCACTTACTGTTGAGCACATCTTTTCAACATTTCTTTTTTTACAAGGTTGAATCTAAAAATTAGTTCTACTTTTCAACATACTTATAAAAGTAAAATGATAAAAATTGAAATTTTCAATTAATTTATATTACAGTTTGTAACTTCAAGAATTTTAGTTTCTATCACTTAAGATTATTTAAAATAGTAATATCCAAAAACCAAATTTAGCATCAAATGTTTCTCAAACCAATTTTATTTTAAATGTCCTGCATAAACAAAAGAAATTACAATTAAGTTAATTAATTAACAATTAATAAACATAAGCTTTAATTAAAGAAATAATCAAATAATATTATGTGTAAAACAAAATATTTAGGTATTTGATTGAAGCAATATATTAAATGAAGAAATAATGAAAAATTAAAAAAAAAAAAAGATTGGAGAAATTTAATTTCTAAATAACACGAACAATTTCTGAATAACACATGTGTCTAAATTAAAACTTTTTATTCTACTAAATGCAATTTTACATAAATTCTTATGTACCTATAAAATACAGAATATTTACATAAAGTATAACGCTATTACTTATTAAATTTATAAATTTATTTATAATTTACTCTTGATAAAAATAAAACTCTTCAACCTCGTAATATACAAACATGAGCCATTCGTCGTTCGTAGATTATACAAATATAGCTGCATTCCGAAAGATTTCTAATATTAAAAATTTAAGTATATGATGCAGTACTGAAAACTTTTGTTAACTATTATGTTTTATGTTTTTCATTACCAAAAGAAAACTATTTATTTACAGAATTTAATTTTATGCTTCGGGATTTGTAAAACATTTTGTATTTTGATAAATGTTCCGATAAAATTCTTTAAAAAGTGCAAGAAAACGTGAAGCAAATTAAATATGACATTTTCATGACATTAAATAATTTGAAAATGAAATATAAAATGGGGGATAATACATAAAATCTTTTATGCAAAAACAATTTAAAACTATCTAAAACGTAGCAAGAGCTCAGAGCTCCATATCAAATCGGCATGATATAAAAAATATTTCCATTAAATTAAATTCAGATTAATAAATGAAATAGAAGATTTAAGATTGACAATTAAATTCATAGTTTTCTATGTTGGTGATATGTGGTTATTGATGTACGTAATAATTTTTGTTATTAAATTATTTTCAAAATATTATGATGTTGATATGACACAACAGTTTGAGGAAATGTAACATAGCTTACAAATGTGACTATTCATTTGAAATTTTAACAAATATGCAAAATTTAAATAGTTATGGGATGATGTAAGTTTTATACCACTCTATGCAAAAATTTAGACTTTAATTATAACATCTATCACTGTCCGACAAATTAAACGTAATTCAATAACAAAACGTGACATCATGTTCATCAACAAATGGGTTTCTGTCGATTGCGAATAGTTAAACAAATACGAAACTCTATTTCTGAAACTGCATCACATACTTAGGACTAGGGATTACTTTTCCAGAATCTAATTAAAACCAGTAAAATCCTATAGTTTAACTTCAAATATTCATTTTACTCTTCTCTTTTATTTGTACAGATTAATAAAAATATTATTCTAGTTTTATAATGTGATTTTAAGAGCATTAATTAAGTTAATTTATATGCACAACATCATTTTGTTAAAGATTTTTTAACTATAAAATTATAGTTAAGATATGCTATGTAGTTTTTTATACAGTATATCTTAACAAGTTCAAAAATATATCGGAAAATAGTTGAAAAATAAACTTATTACTTAAAGGGTTCAGTTGCAAAACTCAACAATAACAAAACGTGACATCATGTTCCTCAACAAATGGGTTTCTGTCGATGTGTAACTTCATTGCGAATAGTTATAAACAAATACGAAACTCTATTTCTGAAACTGCATCACATACTTAGGACTAGGGATTACTTTTCCAGAATCTAATTAAAACCAGTAAAATCCTATAGTTTAACTTCAAATATTCATTTTACTCTTTTATTTGTACAGATTAATAAAAATATTATGCTAGTTTTTATAATGTGATTTTAAAGCATTAATTAAGTTAGTTTATATGCACAAATTCATTTTGTTAAAGATTTTTAACTATAAAAATTATAGTTAAGATATGCTAAAGATATGCTATGTAGTTTTTTTATACAGTATATCTTAACAAGTTCGAAAATATCGGAAAATAGTTGAAAAATAAACTTATTACTTAAAGGGTTCAGTTGCAAAACTCAGTCTCCGAGGCTTAACTAAGATAGGGTACAATGCTTTCTTTTGGGACTTTTAGCGAACGTAAATTAAATTTGACGAAGTCACTAATGAGTGTACCAGAAACTATATTTTAGTTATACTTTGGAAAATGTGAGTTTCAAAACTAGACCCTTCATTTACTTAAATTTGTAAAATTTGTAACTTATATGTACTAAACCTAATATTTAATACGAATTGTTATTAATACAACCGTTTACTAATATTTTACTACTTTACCAAAACTGTTCATGTATTTATTAACAACTCTTATTACCGTTATTATTAAACTGGTACTTCATTCACTAGCTATTTCAATAACTATAATCATTTTTTCAGATTTTTACTAAATTGGTCCTTATGCACTATGAAATAAAGCTCTATATTGATGTTTACAAATTTAAATGTGTAATATTATCAAAAGTAGTAATATATATAGGGATACGTTATTGGTGACTTTCCGATTTGAATAAAATCTTAAGATATGTACGGGAAAATAAAAAAAAAATTTTAAAAATTTAGATATTTTTTTAAATAAAAATATTTAAAAAAATTATAAACATATTTAAAACATTTTGATGAACTAATTAACAAATTGGGCGAAATTCTAACTAATTTGATATTACGAAATTAATAATGTGTGTGGGAAATGGCACCTATAAACCCTGCACAGCATTAAAAATTTTTTTATACATATAAATAAGTACATACGTAATTCACTTTTTTAAAGTTTAAATAATTCGGATTGACTCTCTATTACTTAAAAAAAATCGATAACTTTCACAGTACAGTAAGAGTATTGAACTTAAATGAGTTTATATTAAGATAAAGGTACAATTATGTTATACAAGCAATTACAAATTGTACTAATATAACTTACAAAATAAAATAAATAAACATTTTTATTATTAATTTTAAAAATTTACATATTTTACAATACTTTTAGAAGATATGCAATGTAAGTTTATAAATATGCGTAAGGTGTTAATATACTTTTTTAAATTACTATATTTTCTAATCTGTATACAGTAACAACATGTCTTTGTTTACTAATGTTGGTTTAATTTCAAAAGTATAACCGACATAATACCATTCAAATAGCATTTTTTGCAGAAAGGGGTACTTTTATTTCTGAAGCTTCAAATATAATAACGATTTGAGTAATTTTAATAAAGTATTTAAATAGAAAAATTAAATATGATTTTAAGTTTCTGTGAATGGTTCAAGCAAAATATCGATTATTTAAAAATATATATATATTTTACGTTAAGTATCGCTGAAATCATTCCAAAAACTAAAAGTTGACTGAATTGAAAGAAGAAGAAAATTGGTTCTTGTAAATATATTGGAACAAATTTTTGTAAAAATAGGAAAAAAATTTAGGGCTGTTTAAGTTTTAAAATTTAGAACTGTAATTTTAATCAGGCACTTCTCCATAATAAATCTATAATTGGGACATGTAAAACCCAAGAAATACGATATAGCATACGATATTTTTTAATGTTGACAACACCTGAACTTTATGTGTAAGATTTTTTTGATTTTTAAAAAAAAAATAGACCCGAGTCTTAAACACTCCATTATTGTAGATAAAGTGTGACATCAAGAAAATCCTAGAATTCAAGAAAAAGAATTGCACTCACAACTGGATTAAACTAAAAAAAATAAACCATAAACCAAAAAATTATAACTGATATGCCTTTAAATCTGATCTAGTACATCATATTGTCAACAAAATCCTTGTCTTAATTAGTTTGATAAAAAAAAACGGATCTAATAGCAGAATTAAAGAGTACCTGTTTTTGACTCGCTTTAACTCGTGATTTGTGTTGTTTTGAGAATGATGACAGCGAAATGTAGTTTAACATATTTGTCATATTCAATAAATGTATATGCTATAAACTACTTCATACACACAACAAACATTTTTGTTTAAATCACCCATACACAAGAGGCCAATTGACTTAATATGTACAGTATTTATATTATCAACAGCCTGGTAAACTATTGTCAAACTTATGGCATAAAATTTGGACTTAACTAAGAATATTTACAACTTGATTTTTTATTCAATTAAAATTAAAAAATCTACCTGGTCACGAAATCAACTAGTACTTACAACTGTAAGCTAATTTCAAACGACAAAAACATTCCTAGCCAGAGTTAAAATCAAATTTAATCTTTCTTAAAAAAAACTAGAAGATTTTATGTTCATAATTGTTAAGTTTAATGTAATTATTTTTTATTGTCTAAGCTGCTATAATAATCTGTCAATACAATACGTAATAACTAAATGTGTTTCCGAAAAAAACAAAACGAAATGAAGCAATTCATATAAAAATTTACTTATGTTTGATATTAAATTTTAAAATTGTGGGAACCGCGAAATTATATTTATAATACACTGATAGTCTATAGGTTTTCATTCTCTATTTTATTAATAGTAATCCAACCTAACTAAATAAATATTATTTGTCATCTAAACTAATTGAAATAGTGAATGAATATATGAGTTATAAGCTAAGGAAAAAAATTTGATAATGCACAAAATTAACTAAAAAATATTAGCATAATTTATCATCATAAAGTATCGTTACATTAACAGATATTTATGGATACAAAAAACATTAAAAACAATATTTACAATTTTTTACAATAATATATTATTCTAAAGTTCATATACGAGTCAAATTATTATAGAAATCAATATTTACAAAATCTACCGAATAGTGTTAGTCTACTGGCACCACACAGACTTAAATTTCAGTCTGTGACTTTAATTAACTCATTAACGAAGATTGGAAGGACAACACAAGCCAAATGAAAGTAAGTTTTTTTCTTAAGTTTATTTAAATAAACAAAATATAAGACAAATCAAGACCACAGGGCATGTAGAATAAATTATGTTACATGAAAAAAAACTTAAAGTTAACTCTTTTATTCGGCAATGAAGGTTTAAATGGTGTAACATAAATGGGTTGAAAAGTATTAAACTCTTATGAAAGTATTTCATTTTAAAAAAATCTTTCGAGTTACTCCGATTTTTTAACCACAGTCTTCAGCTTATGTCAACAAGTTTTATTATAGCAACAACTTAGCCTTGAATTATAGACTAATGAATTAACTTAAGTTAATAACTTTCACGCAGATCATTGGAACCTCACAAATGATATGAGTTATAGATGTAATGCATGTATTTAGTATAACATGATGTATATAGTTAACTAATTTTTGAATGTAAAGACAATGACATTAATGCAACCTTAAATTGGGAGAATTGCTAAAATAGCAACAGCTAATATAAAAACCTTTATACGTCGTCAATAAACGGCTATATTTCCTTATTTAAACTAAGTTTACTAAATGTGTGACAGTCCATACCCTTTTAGTAATTATTAATTTATCAAGCGTACCTTTTATCGACACTATATATTAGAAGCCTGTATTTTGAGTTGATTTAATTCTAAGATAATTTTTCTATAAATACTTTATTTAGTTAATCTTTAAAATTAGTTAATTAATCGAACTACTTAGTGAAATAAATAACAAAGAACTTATGTCAAGGGCAATCACTTTTGACGAACACGCCATAGTTATTCAAATAAATTTTATAACAGTTTGTTCTTGCCTCAAAATAAGTGAAAATCGTTTATAAGAAATGAAAGAAAAAAATTATATTTCTTACATTATGATGTCAAGAACAATTGTAAGCCAAAACATCTGAACAATACATGAAAGATCCTGCATTCGGTTTTTAAATAAATACTCAAGAATGTGTTTATGTTCATTGTAACACTGACAATACATTTAAGCTTATCAAATATCAAGACAAAGTACTCAAGTGTTTCTCCTATCTATATATGACATTTCCCCAACCATATTCCCCTTCACATGAGCATACACTTCCCCTTCATCTTATCCTTCCTGAACTGGGCTAGAGTCCTCCGCTCTGACTGCAGAGACACGTTCCTCGACTTCTCCATGTTGAGCAGCTCTTGGAACATCTCTTTCACGTTGGAGTTGTTCTTGGCAGACGTTTCCATGAAGTTGCAGTTCCACTTGTGCGACTGTGACAGCCCGCTGTCGTAGGGGACTTCGCGTGTCCCCTCTTCTTCGTCGGATTTGTTGCCCACCAGCATCATTGGTATACCTTCTAAGGAGACCTGGAATGGCAATTAGAACGTAAGTTGTGTGAATCTAATATCTGGAAGTTTGTTTCCAGTGGCAACGGATCTCAACTTGTGACAGCAGTCGTTTCTAGCAAGATGGTGGACGCACATGTCTAGTAGCAAAAATTGAAGTCATTTGCGTCATGGCGATACGCCTAACATTTTGTCGCTAATTGATAAATCTATAAAAGGATTAAGCGAAAAAGTTAGAATATAAGCTAAATAGTTGCATCCAAGTATGTGTAACGGTCACGTTTATTTAACATTGAGCAAGTCCGTCAATATATATCATACAGTACTGTTCAAAACAATTAGGGGAGCACTTTGCGTACGTTTGTTAACCCTACCAGTTCCAACTTCTTATGTTTTATTATAAAAATCTAAAATTTGTGAAATAGATTCTTCATTATGCATCCAGAATGAAATGAAAACAGGAAAAAAATCTTAATTTTTAACTAAAATTTAAGGGGGGAAAATTGGAATAATAAATTTTGAAATATAAATAAGAGCGATAATAAGAGCGATCTCAATTTAGTGAGAGAAAAAATCGCAAGCTGATAATTCCAAATGGAATCATTGGTTGTGAAAGGGTTTAAACCATACGTTCCCCTAATTGTTTTGAGCAGTGTAGATCGGTGTACGGCTTTCGTTGTGGGACTAAGCAAACCCTGTCTGATATATCCCTCCATGACCAAGTCGGTATACCTGGCTTTCGTTGAAAAGGCCCAGGTTTGAATCCAACAATCCAATATACGGATTCGTGATGGTAATAATAATGGTTAATTCCCCGTAAATACATACCACAAGTGAATTTTAAAAATATTTTTTATTCCAGTTGAAAGTTTTATATGTGATTTAGAAAAGTTTGAACCATTAAAATTTTACATCAAAAACTACTATTGTTTTTCTCTGTGGCAACACTGAAGTTTCAAAGTGGCTGCTTTTTTTGAAAGCATGTGTTATGGTTTTTCATCATTTTGAATCTTGAATTTTAAGTTAGGTATTATTTTTTATCAGATTTTTTGGTAAAATTATTAAAATACACTATAATGACTATCTTGAAAACACATTTTTAATCGGCATTTAGAAATAAAAGTTACTTAATTAGAAAGATAAACATCCCCTGTTTTAGCTGTAGTGTAAGTCACGAAAAGATATAAAAGTTTCTATAACTTTTTAAAGTAAGGCTTTGCTTCAAAATTTTAAGATATTTTCTTTCATATTAACCTTTGTTAAATTCCACACCTTTAAATTTTAAAATAAAAAGCATTTTCTCTATTTATAAAACATTTTAACTTTGTAGTGTAAGTCACAACGTAGTGTCAGTCACAGCTTCTGTTTGATTTATCTATTATAGATTAGCTATAATATTTGTAGATTTCTTATATTTTGATAATTTTAATTTAGGATGGCTAAATCAACAGTTAAAAGAAAAAAAGAGCAACGGGAAAGACTTTAAGCATGTGGAAAATTTCAAACCTTTTAAGAAAAGGAAACAAAAACGACTTTACGGACAACACTTTAAAAAAAATATACCACCTCTATTGCAATGTTCCAACCGTTAGACAACATTGAATGGCATTTCTCTGCCACCAATGTTGGTCATCTTTACCTTTAGTCATGATAAATGACCAATTGGTGGACTTGGTGATACAGTGAGGAGGAGATAAAAACAACACAAACTTCCAGGAAAATTGACCCACATTCAGCTAAAGATTTTTTCACTTTGCATAAGAAATCTGCCCAAACATATCACTATTATACATTTCTGACAATTGTATAAAGGGCGAAATAGGTAGATTAAATTATCTACCTAGAGCTCATCAAAGGAAAATAAATATTTTCGATTCCTGACACTCAAAAAGTGCTCTGCTTTTTAAAATTAAACAAATACTTACTTAAAACTGCTAATATTTTATTAAATCTCCAAAAAAAAACACGGCTGATTAAACAAATGGAAATGTTGTAAGAGGAAATACCTCTCAGCAAAGTTCTGAAAATGAATTTGATGCTGAAAAGAGTTTTAGTTTCTTTTGTAGGAAAATTATCGTTAAATATTTTGTGGGGCAAATGTTAAGTTAAGATGCCTATTCAATAAAACTGAAACATCTGCAATGGTCAGGAAGTCTTTTTGCGTGGCCTGAGAAGGAAGTTTTTTCAGACAATTCTATTGAAGAAAGAATTAAGAAATTACCAGAACTTTAGGGGACGTTGTGTAACTTTTTCTAACTATGATTTAAAAACTAACTAAAAATCTTTTTCACTTACTAACGTTTCTTGAATAATTAATACATTTTTCTGGACATTTTAATGCTATAAAAATAAAGGGAGCAATATAATAAGATATTTATTACGTCTGATTTAAAATAATTTTTTAAAAAATAAAAAAAAATTGCATAAAATGATATAATAATTTTTTTTAACATCAAGAATTATCGATGTTACAAAAAAAATCAGATTTTTCTTAAGTAGAGATCTTAATATAGACTATTTGAAAAGTTCTATATACAGTCTACGCTCGTTTATCCAGCGCCGTTTATTGACTGGCCGACTAGCGAGTTCGAACTTCTGATGTGGAATTCCTGGTAAGCTTAATACAATGCGTAATCCAACTTCATTATCCAATCGCCAGTAGCAAGTGTGTGTTTAGGCTAATTAAAGTTATTGTGTACTAAAAACATATTAAATTTCAAGAACTAATATGATCTTATATTCGTGGTTTTAAGGTATTTGTTTTTAAGAATATATTCCTTACAATAAAACGACAAATAGTGAAACTCTCGGAAACGGACACTATGCTGCTACCCATTTCCGAGAGTTTCATTATTAACAGGGTGGACGACTAAAAATAGCGTCATCAAAAGTGTTGACCCATGCAGTGATCGGAATTGCACTATGAGGAGTGTGAAGCCATGCATGTGCTCTGAACGAGTGCCAAGTTTATTTTTAAACCTAGCTGTCGAACCTCCATTGATCAGGAAATAGCTTTAAGGAACCTCCAAATTGGCCGAAGGGGTTAGAGATAGCGTTACGAAATCTCGAAATAATTATGTAATGGGACATGTTTCACGTCAGGAGTGGCAATAGATTCAGCTGTATTGTTTAATTTTAGGTTTTTCTGGAATTGCATTTGTTTTGGTGATAATTTGTTTGAATTATTTTAATTTAATATGAAAAATATTAAAATTGGTAATGAATTTTGGATAGTGTATTTTTTAAAATCGATATCTTTTGATTTTATTTTTCTTAATGTTCGTTTCGTAGTCTTTGTTCTTTTTAAGTTGTGTCATTAATTGTACTGTAATCAGTAGAATAGTTTTATCTACATACTAAAAAATACTAAATATAAAATATCGGCCAAATATAAAATATCCTAAATATTAAAAGTAAGTATAAAAATAATGTAGTAATAGGAACGTAAAATAAAATATCCATTTAAAAAGATGTCACAGATCTCAAAAGGATATATACCATTAAAAAATTACCGAAGCATTTCCGCATATGCACTAGACAAAGTCATAAGTGAAGAAGAAATAGTGGTGCCACGCCGTGTAAGTTTTTGCACATTTTTTTTAAATTTCCAATGAAGTTACTGGCTTTATGTGGATTGTTACTAAATTTTTGGGGAAGGTTACTGATATATTCTAGAAATACTGCTGTTAAAAATTGGGCGTATTAGTTGCCCAAACTTTTCACACTGTTAAAAAGTTTGCTGCAGGATTGCACCAAAATTCTGGAACATTCTAGCCGTCCCCACTATTTGGAGCGTTGACTCACAACTTTTGCGGTGCATCAAAGTTATAGTTTTACCACGAAATTGGTGAATTCACGCACCAAATAATAGTGGCAGAAAAGAAGCTCCAAGATTCCGGTGCAATTTGTGCCTAAATTTTTAACAGTGCAGGAACATTCCTGGATTAGTTTCACAGTGTACCTTGACCTCTCTGATGAGTGCGAAGATGGGCGCCAGTTCCTCCAGGGACTGTTTCGAGGTCACCGAGTACACCAGGATGAAGGCGTGTCCTTTGGAGATGTTGAGTCGCTGCATGGCGGGGAACTGGTGGCTTCCGGTGGTGTCCGTGATCTGCAGGGTGTAGATGTTGCGGTTGCATGTGATCACCTGCAACACGATGCAAGACAGATAAATATTAAGCGTGTTTTTTTTTACAGATTTTTTCCGATATCATAAATAAAAAACCAATTTTTTACATAAGCGTGTAAATTTTTTTTTAACAGTATTTGACTATTAATAGTTCGATATTTGATATCAATTCGATAAAAAGTTTCTGTTAAAGAGGTATTTGAAAAATTGGCCAATTTTAACAAGGGCTTCAATAAAACCTTCTGGTCTCCCTGAAGGTACACGAAATAATATTAGAGCTCTTAGAAATCGAAGGCTGAAAGGGGACTAGTAGGCAAAAATTGACTTCAGAACCTTTGTTTGTTTGTTAGTGCAGTGTTTCTAAACTTCAGACAGCTGGCTTTGAACCTTTCCTTATCGGAATAAAGAGGCGTCTCTCTCATTATCCACTCGTGCATTCGTATTTACAATGGAGATTCCCTTAAATACTTGCGCCACCCACAGAAAACTTATTAAACATGCACCGTGCATAGAATAACTCAATACACGTACTCTGATTGTATACATTATAATTATTAGACTTCCAGATTATTGCGTAGTCACGTCTTCTGATTTTTCAGTCCTTTTTCTGATTCTCCCCTTCGCCCTTATATAGTTAAAAATGTCAAGACATTTTCCGTAGGAGGCGCTTTGGCTACTTCCATACAAATCCAGTTATTGACACATGTAAAAGTTACGCTACGCACTAGAGCTAGACTGTGGGTCGCGACCCACAAGTTGAAAAATGCTGTGTCAGTGCATAACTATATTAGAAGTAATAGCTTTGAAATGGTACCAATTGGTGGCCATAGCGACGATAAGAAGTATTTTTTATTATTATTTGAAAATAAGCTACCTGCAAACATTTTACCATAGTTAGTTTCGCTTTAGTTTTGAATTTTTAACAGTAATATCTTTATTCAAAAAATCATAAGAACTTTATTAACTAGGAGCAAAATTGACTATATTTAACTGCGATAGTAACTGGTACACTTGTTTTAATTTTTTAAATTGTGTAAAGTAAGAAAAACTTGTTTCTCAATTTTGATCACTGTTTTCTCAGAATGCTGATTTTCACCACTGACGTATCTTTTTCTTGAAAATCTATTCAATATTTCACTTTGCAATTTTTTATTCTTATACACGTTGTATTTTTACCCAAATTGACAAAAGTTTTTACTTAATAAATTAGTTTGTAGCGCTAACTTTTATCAAAGTTAAGCTGGGTCTTTTTCAAACCGTTGAAAGAATAAAAAGGTTTTTTTCTTGGTGAAGCATATTAATTCTGAAAAATAATTATATTAAACATAAAATTAAATTTTTTATTAGCCCTATCCACTTTTCTTGAAAATTTCATCCCATAATTTAAGAAATATGCGAATTAAATATATTTCAATAAAAAAAAAATTGGCGTCTTTCATACTTTTATTTCTAAGTTTGCTTATGGATTGTATTTGATTTACATCATATTCCTTTAAACAATTTTCTTGAAGAATTTGGAAACTTAAAATTTTATTTAACTCAAAGGAGAAATAGTTTGAATTTGTTATTCTATACCTTTGATCTTAAGCTTGAAATACAGTGTTATATTGGCTGTTGTCTTTTTTTTCTATTTATATCGATTCTTGAAAAGTAGATATGATTTCTGATGTTTTTATTTTTTATTTAATAAATTTACGATTATTTATTTTTACTTTTATGAAATAGCTCAGATTATCTTTAAATTTTTTATGAGTTCATTTTTTCGCTATTATTTACTAAAACTATCTTAAAATTCCCGTTTCTCAAACTGTATTTCATCATGATATTTTAGAGATGTACCAAGTTCAAATGATCCACCTCTAAAACCATTGATAGTTGTTTGTTTAAATTTATACAATGCACAATTTAATAAAGATATAAACAATTCGTCTCCACTTAATTTTAGATTATGATATGGGTTTGTAAATAGAGTTTTGGACGCTAATATCTCCTAAAAACTGATTATTTTAAAATTTCAACTGTAATATATTTTTACACATTTTCAAAATCACAAATAAAAATTCAGCGAAGACTTTTCGTTATATTATGGTGTACGTCACAAAGAGATTTATTTTACAACAATTATATTTCTTGACTTATATTAAACTTTCTGAACTACATTATTTGTTTGCTTTGTTTGCTTTAATGTTTCAATTCCTTTAAAAATTAAAAAAAAGACCTCGTAAAAGTTTGTGCATTACGTATTCTAACATATATAACAAGTAGGAAAAATTCAATGTATAAATAAAAAAAATCTTGCCGATATCGGCCACCATTTAATTCTATTTGGCATTATAAAATAATCCATATATAAATAAAACATTTCAATTAAAATCGAAATCAATACTGTTTAAACTTTGAGAGGTTTCTATCGATTACTTTACGTAAACAATGTTAAAATAACAGCATCTATTACAAGTACCATGATGAACCATCTCCAGAGTAAACAGCTCCCCAAAAATGTTTATGTTATTTTTCTATGTTCAATAAATCCATACTTAAATGGGATAAGTTTACCAAAAAAAGATTGTTTTCTTCTTAAAACTTTAGTTTTTATTTGTTTAATTTATGTATTTTACAGAATATTATTGCCTCATTTTCAAAATGAAACATTTTTTTCATAACAAAAACATCAAAAAGGAAGGAAAATACGATATTTTTTGTGACAATAGCAATTTATTCTAACTGAATGTAATAATTTTCAATGACAAACTTTATTTTGATTATTAAGTTATTGAAATAACAATAAGTTTTCAACCGGTATTTTTCTTACATTCAAGTAATTTGTTACCTAGCGATGCCAATTTTACATCAGATTAATATTAAAATTGATAGGGTAATGTTTTTTTCAATTTTTAAAAATGATTAAATTCTATTTCATAAAGTAACTGCATAGAACTACTAATATCTATCTCAAAGCAATATATTCCAATTATTTAATTCTTAAAATTATTCATATTTGGAACAATAATTTTATCTGCAATACAATCTTAGGCACGTGTTTCTAAAATTTTTCAAATGAAAATGCAGGCATACATGTTTTGGTTATTTATAACGAAACATTTATGCTTCGCTTTTTTTATCAAAACTCTCATGCCAAAACGAAATAAAATACTAAATTGTTAAAGAAATATACAGTCGAACCCCGTTAACGCGAACTCGAAGGGAACACCGAAATATTTCGTGTAAACCGAATTTCATGTGAACCGCCAGGAATTTTTTTTGCATTGAACCTACAAATAGTTTTAATAAAATAACAACTAAAATTATTCAAATTTAATAATGTAATGCACTAATAATAGATGTATACAATTTGTAATTCAATTAAAGTTCATTTGGAGTAGTACGTACTATAGAAAAACGAGGAAGATTTTTAAGAAACAGAAGTTAGAAGAACAATGCATAGTTACAAAATGCAAATGAAAGAATAGTACATTCTAACACATGTTAATGATGAAGGTAGCCTTAAAAATGCAGCAAAGTAACTTAAGGTGTAGATTTCTTCTCTTTTGAAAAAAAAAGCAGTTATGGTTTTTTTCTTTAAATTACTAATGTTTTAAATTACTAATGTCTTTTTTAGATTGCTGCTTTCGATTCATTTTAAATGAAAATCAATAACTTTAAATACGAACCACTTCTAATTTCCTATGATCTTTAGCTTTGACCTCTGTAGAGGAGCCCATCCGCTTTTCATGGCGTAATGGATTATCTTACGCTTTTTGCTTCATTCATTAGATTAAAACTGACGAATCATGGAAGATCTTGTGATTTTCTCATAAGTAGAAGACAATTTATTTTATAATGTTCTAGGCCGTTTTTTTTTAAATTTTTGTTTCATTTGTTCTTTGAAAATTTGAATTACTACGAAGAAAAAAAGTCATTTATTTATTTTTTTTTGTTCGGGTTAAGCGGGATTTTGCCTAAAGCGATTTCGCGTTAAGAGATTTTTTTAAGCATAAGCTCAAAGCTTTATAGGCCGGGTAAATTCTTTCAGTTCATCTTAAGCGAAATTTCGTGTTGAGCGAGTTCGCGTTAACGAGTTTCGAATGTACTTGAGATTTTAAAAGACAAGCTCAACTAATTAATAGTAGTTAAACGCTTATAATGCACCTCAAATAAGTAACCCGATCCCTTGACCTATTTTTCCTCGACAATTTAACTATTTTAGTCCTGAAATTTTCTTCAATAGTTTTTTTGTAATTTTCAATAGTACCTACAGTTTTCATTTGTTTTATGTAAGTGGTTTTTGTTAGTAAAATTTGATGAACCATAAACAAAGTTAACGAAATACTTGAAAATGGTTCCATGTATCGAACTATTTTGGCTTCATGTGTGTGCTGTAGTAAAATTATAATATGTAGCATAATACAATATATTTATTTTACATACTTTGAATAATTAAATGTTTTTTTAATTTGTTCTTTATCCAGTCACACAAGCATTTTCAATTTGTTTAAAACAGCAATTCTGATCTCAAATCGTTAATTATGCTGATTTAGTAAAATGTTATTTTGACACAGTTATTTGTAAAATCACAAATGTTAGTCGAATGCCAAAAGAAGTAGTAAAAAACCAAGAAGGTAACAAATTTGATTAGATAATTTAGTATGTAAACAGCTGGAATTAGAGTTTTATTATAAATTAATTTACTTTGTGTTTAAGAGAGAATATGAAAATAAAAATTATTTATATCCGTTTTTTGTATGAAACAAATATATTAATCCTTCACTGCACCTTTTATTTAAAAATGCCAATTAGTGTTACAAGTAACGAATTAATTGAAATATTCTGTTAATGAAACCTGATCCAAAAACTTTTAACCTTTTTTTTTATTTCGATTGACTGCGTGTGTTAGTTATAATTTGCCTATTTTACATGTATTGAGTAATTTTTGTTAAAAAATATTCTGTTTGTGTAATCGCCTTAAACCAGTGTATCTCATCACAAAAAAAAGAATATAGTTATTTTTTTGCATTTGAGGGCATTTGTAGTTTAATACTTTTCAGATAAATCAGCGATTGAGGCTGCAAAGAACAAAGTTTTTTTTTTTTTTTAGTTTTTCAGGTATTCTGCCCATCTAAAGATATTAAATCCTAGTTTCTATGCAGAAATAAAAACGTGCAGTCAGAGATTAAGCAAATAAAAACTGTAGAGTTGGCGCGCGGCAAGTGGACTTTAGACTACAGACGACATTCTCAAAAATCCGTCAATGCTTATCGCTTTGGTATTTCCTGATGGTTTCAACAATTCATTCCAACTATTTAAATTAATTATCTTATCAGACTACGCTAATTAATAAATTATTGATTTATAGAACCCGTAAAGTGTTTAATGCTCTCTGGTATTCACTTAATAACGACCCTATTCGAAATTAATTTTGAAATAAAAAAACTTAATTTGTTTAAATTTTTTAAACAATATTTCTGTAGAAGTGGATTATTACAAGGAATTATCCCTATTTTAAATGTTAAAAATTTGTAAAATTAGTAAATTTAGTAATATAAAAAAGTGTGTTGCTGGAGAACCCGATAGTCATTTGACGGTTTATACATATGTATCTCTCTTAAAAATGTGCTAACCTTTAGTGTTTTCAAACGTTTCCAAAGTCATAAGATAGGGCTTCATAAAAATAAACAAATTTTCCAACTGAAATACACCCAATAAACGAAGAACAAACATTCAGTTTGTTTAACCTATTTATGCTCAGTAGTTTAAATATATAGGGCACTAGTTTATTCTTCGAAGTTTAGGTTTGTCGAAATACACAAAACTACACTACACTACCCTATGAGTACGACCAATGTTGGACATATGGCCTCACTAACAATTTTCTCAAACCTCCTCTCTAGCCTTTTATGTTACAAGTTTCGACTTTAAAGTCTTAAGGTCTTTACTCCACCTCATCAAACCTCTCTTAGTGTCTTCCTTTTTCTTTGTCCCGGCCTGCACTTAACATACTTAGTGCCTTGTCCTTACCTCCATTCTTTCCGGTACCCAGCCATTGTCGTTCTTTGCACATTACATAATGATTTATCCTTTTCTAAATAGTCTGTTCATTAAATCTCCGTCTCCAACAGTTCTCTTCTTGACAGGTCCAAAAACAGTTCTAAGAATTTGCCTGTTACCATGTATCGCATTTTTCTTGTTTGTGCGTAAAGTCCATGTATCGATCATAGATAAGCTTGTGGTTGATTATAGTTTTAAAACCTGGAAGCTTTGTTTCCTGTTATGTTTTTGATGTAGTAATTTTTAGAGTGACAAAAAAACTGTATTTTACCAGCATTAATCTTTGTTTATCTTGCATAAATCAATTGTCTTCGAGTGACTAACTGCACCCAAGATTTAAATTCCTCACTCTTTAAATTTTTGTTATTTTTTATTTGTAGTTTGTATTTTATCAGTCCCTTGCAATCCAATATTTATGTTTTGGCTTATCATGTTTATCTCTAAACAAAATGCTAGTTCTTTGGTTAATCTTCAAAAAGATCAACAAGTGCATTTTACTTCTTGCCATCAATACTCATCATCAGAAAGCTAGAGCTGCTGTTCTATTAAAGATAGTACACTACTGATATGTTTACGCATCACTTTTCTAAGACAAAACATTAACAACAAGGTCGATAATTCACCCTGTCTCAATCCAGTCACAATTTCGAATTCCCTGGACAATCTTGCCCTGTATCTTTACTTTAGCTCTAGTTGCTGAACGTTTCATTTTAACAACTGATCAATTTATAGAATATAACTGTCAAAGTTTTAGCATCAAACTGCTATTCTATTGAATCATACGACTGCTTAAATCAATAGAGCTGGTAGACATTCACCCTTATGTTCCTAACTTTTCAATAGTTTCTTATGTGATATTAGTTATGTTGATCTATTCTTCTAAACGATTGATAGTCTCCGATTATCTCTCTACAATGGTTTAATTAGCTAAATTGTCAATACTTATGTCTAGGTTAAGCGGGAAATCCTTATAGTTTATGCAATCTAGTATGTTTCCTTTTTTTTAAAATGGTTACACTGCACTGTTTTCCATTCGTTCGGCATTTGCTCTTTCTCCCAGACTTCATTTACCAGGTCATACACCATTTGTATAGCTTCTCACTGCCGTATTTTAATAATTCTGAGCAAATTAAATCTTCTCCAGGAGCTTTTCCGTTACGTAACTTTTTAATTGCTTCTTTAACTTCATTGATCTAAAACGGTTCACAATCATTCACTGATGTGAATAGCTCACCCTCTGTTTGTCCAATTACTTCATTTCTATTGAGTAGGCTTTCAAAATGTTCCGCCATATCTCCAAAATTTCATCATCCTTTCCAACCAAGTTTCCATTATTTCCACGACAAATTGTGGTACGCGGTTGGTACCCTCTTCTTATAGAAGTAAGTCTTGCATACATTCCACGGATGTCCCCTATCGCAGATAGGTCCTCCACTTCCTGTATCTTTTCTTTTTCCAGCGCCCTTTTCTTGGTACGAATAATTCTCTTAGCTAGTTTTCTCTTTTCCTTGTATACCTTTTCATTGTTTCTTGTATGACGGGCAATCAACCTTTCTCTCGCTTATTCTTCTCTGCAACTGAGATTTCACACTCCTCATCAAACCATTGCTTCTCGTTTTCCCTTTTTTCTCTTCCCAAGGTTTCATCAGCAGAATTTATAATAATATTCTTGAACGTTTCCCACTTCTCTTCCACTGACAAATATTCTGCATCCTCCAGGTGTTCCTCCTCAATTTTCGCATCCAGTGCTTTCCTATAGCTATCTCCGATATCTTTATTCTTTAATTTTTTAACGTAAAATTTTTCCTGCTTCTTACCCCTGATGTTGCGGGTCTTTGATATTCTCTGTCTGTATTTCATAACAACCAAAAAGTGATCACTATCGCAATCCGCTCCCTGTAGCTTCTGATATCCATAACATCCGAAGCATGTCTTTTATCAATTAAAATGTGGTCAATTTGGTTTTTCGTTCCACCGTCGCGGGAAATACAAGTTTCTTTGTGAATCTTCTTATGATCAAAACATGTACTACTAATAATCATGTTGTTGCCAGTTGCAAAATCCACTGCTCGCATTCCATTTTCGTTGCTGGATTCATGCAAGCTAAACTGGCCTGTTGTTGGTCTAAACCAGGGTTCTCTGCCAATTTTAGCATTTAGGTCTCCCAACACTACTTTACATCGTGTCTTGGTACCCTTGCAATTTCATTATTGAGATCCTCATAGAACTCATTCTTCTGTTCTTCTTCAGCATCTTTATAGGAGCATGTATACTAAACAGGGTTATGTTGAAGAATTTAGCTCTCAATCTTAACGTACACATTCTTTCATTTACCGCTCGAAAATCAATTACTTCACTCTTTAATTCTCTTCTCACAATGAATCCCGTGCCATGAGAATTTCTAGCAGAGCTGGCACTGTTGAAAATAGTATATTTCCTAGATCAGTAATATTGCTTTCTTTCCATCTAACCTCTTGGATTGCCAAGATATCTAATCTATATTTATCACACTGCCCAGCAGTTGTTTCACTGCACCATTCGAAATAGACTCAACACATTCCATGTTCCAAATCTCAAATCTCTGGTCCGTTTCCGTAGTCCGTTTCCGTTATCCTTTACAGTAGTCCGGCTTTTTTGTCTTGTTATGTTTTCGTAACAGCGGTTTTTTCCGGGGTGGGGTCGTTAGCCCCACGCCCAACCCCCAACCTGGAGGACCAGGGTGTTCCTCTTCGTCTGGTGTCTCCCCTCCGACCTGTCTGGCTTGGGTGACCCAAAATATGGGGTATGGTTGGGTACACAAAACAGAGAAGACAAATGAAGTACCGAACAATTTATGGGGGACAAATTTAGGTACGAGAAGAACACATTTTAAAACCATAACTTAACCTTTTCATTCGGTAAAGAAAGTGTAAATGGCATTTACAAATTGGTTGTTAATGTGTTAAATAGACACTCACCTGTCTGTAGGTGTCTTCCACGGTGGGGATGTAGGTCTCGCAGAAGGATCCCTTGACGAACCGGAGGACGAGCGAGCTTTTGCCCACGCCCCCCGCGCCGAACACCACCACCCTGTAGTCGTTGCTCTGCTCGGGCATCATTCACGCCATCTCTGGAACAAACAAGTACAAAAGTACAGTATCTATACTGTCTGTCATTTAATATTGTGCTGTCGCTATGTTTGTGATGCGTTGTGATGCTTGTGGAGTGGTCTGTTGGTGACAATGAGACGGCATTTTTACGAGATATTGCAGCTGTATAACAATGCCGTTGTCTGGGAGTCGCCAGACTTGACGTGTTCCCAGATCGTAAATTTGAAATCAATGGCGGACCCCGCTCCAATGATGTTGGAGGTTCAAGAGCGAATTGGAGGGTGAATATTCCTTGAGTGACAGCGGTTGGACCAATGAAGTTTTGGAAGGCGGTCCGGGTGTTGAGATGCTTTTCCGTGTGAGAATTTGAGAGACAGAATAGAACTGATATTTTTAACGGACTAGAACCTTACTTTTTACTCTTGATTCATAAAAACTTGTACGTGTAAAAGAACGACGTTGGCAGCTGTAATCAACACCCATTTGGTATGTGACATTTTGAGAAATATCTCTGGAACCACCATTAAAATATCTTATGATTCTTAGTTTAACATTTGTTTATTTTATTTTTTAATTTTTCGGAGTGAGAGAGCCTTAAGAATAACTTCGAACCTTAAATTAGGGATGTTTAACTTAATCAGTTTTAATCATGAATGCATTATGTAATCTAAGTACTAGCCATTATACATTATATATCCAATACAATACGTTCACAATAGAGAAGTAAAATCATGTTATATTACAGAGATGTAAAAGTGAAATGGAACATTATGCTATTACCAAATAAGACAAACATCTCTATATGGCCATAAGAGAACGCATAAAGACATATATTGAACGTATACATAGAACGCCGTGTATGTTGAACTGGTACACATCCAAATTGCCATGGCCCTAAATTCCATAAGACATATTTATCTAAGAATTTGTTGGAGGGCACTTCAAGGTGTTGGCGGCGTCAATTAGCGGTGGTTTAATATGACCTCGCTCGTCACCAATAGCTCAAGTGTTGCTCTAGTGAGACGTTTATTTAACTAAAAACATCCATATTTTAAGATACACTGTAAAATATTTCAATTTAATATTGTAACAAATGTGATACATACACTGCTCAAAACAATTGGGGAGCGCTTTGCGTACCTTTGTTAACCCTTTTAGTTCTAACGTTTTATTTTTTATTCTAAAAATCTAAAATTTTTGAAATAGATTCATTATGCATCCAGAATGAAATAGTAAAAAAAAGGTAAAACAAATCTTAATTTTTTTAACTAAAATTTAAGGGGGGAAAATTGGAATTATAACATTTGAATGAATTATAACAATACTTTTTCAAACTTTTATTTGTTAAAAATAGTTAAAATCAATTTTTAAACATCCAAAAAATGCAATCATGAAGAATTTTAGGTCAATTTACAATCCCTGGACAAATTATTAGACGTACTGTATTTTTTTAGTAATGATAAAAACATACCAAAGAATGCCATATCATTAAAAAAAGATGTCGACATATATGTATTAAGTATAGCAGCTAGTATTTTCTATTCAATAGCTTAAGTTTAGGAACACAAATGTTCTTCTAAAGGTATTTTGTTCATAATTGATTGATACATGAAATCTTGCAGTGCGTCTAATAATTTGTCCTGGGACTGTATTTGATAAAATTGTTTTAAAGTGAATTTTATTTTACCACGTGTTTTATATTTTCATTTAATTAAAACAAACATTATTTTATTCTTCGAAATACATAATTCTTCCATCTAACGATACATAAGTGCGAGCTAGACTTAGTCAGAAAACTTTTTGCAAGCTGATGACTCCAAATGGAATCATTGCCCTAATTGTTGTGAGCAGTGTAGTTGCCAAAATTGTCTATTTTCATTAACTAATTTCGTAAATTCTTTTAAATTGCTTGTTTGTTTTACCAAAACATAACTGTAAAAAATACTATATGAACAATAAAATAGTTTGTGAGCCGGTTGAAACAGTTTTCACACATAAAAAGTATTTCAGAACAGTATCAAGAACATTTTTCACACAGCTTTACAATTATAGCTTTTACAACAACTTACGACTGATACTCACCAGCTGCCCACTATAAGTTTTTTTTATTTAATTAACACTGAGATTTTTTAATAAAGGCTAAAAAGTTTAATACATAAATTTATTAGAACACTAATGTATGCCAGATTTAAAAGATACTCTCTAAATAGATTAAGATAAACATGTAAATCATAAAAAAAATTAATGAAAAGAACAGGCTAAAAAACATAGTATAACACGTATTATTAAAGCTCATTTGATATTAAAAAATTTCTGCAAAGGGTAAATTTATATGCATTAAACTTCAAATAGTTTCTAAAAATTTAAAATAAATTTAAAGAATAAAATAACAATATTAAAACGGAAGTCTACTAATTAAAACAGATTATATGAAAAGACACTCACGTACATGTCAAATACTACCTACAAATAACGGAGTGTTTGTTCTTTAGAACAATACCAAAATAATTGATAATTTCCTTTAACTACCATACTTGATAATATTAGTTAAATATTATTAATTGCATATAGAAATATATTTAATAAAATAAACAAAGTTTGAAACTGTTGAATTTAATGAAAATATGAAATAAACTCTATTCTAATTAATAAGTTTCCTACGCAATTTTTCCAATATCTTTACTTACTTAAAATATTGAACTTTTGATCAAAAACTTATGTTTTAACTGTTCTTGGAATTACTTTTTTAACGGTTCCATTAAGCTAATCACTTATCCAAACAACTTACATTCATTTTATATTCCAAGAAGTCTATATTCTCAAAACCTAGATACCTCGGCTTAAACTTTATTTTTAGAATTTAATGGCGTTCGGCAAATAATCATGGAGAAGAAAAAGTTAAATACTTATGTTTAAGATTTCTTTAAAATGGAGTTCACTTTTAAATATTTTAAATGGTATTCGCTTTTTATGTAATAATTTCGCTGCATGAACATCCAATAGAATGCTTTACTTTTAATTAATGTAGTTATAAAAATTATATATTTTTAAAATTTAATTTCCATTCTTTTCTGCAATTTATTTAATACCCACATATCTAAGCTTATTAAATTTTAATGGAAGATTTAGGCTGTTTTATAAAGAGAGTTTTACCTCTTACGTTCATAAGATGAAAAAAATTTAATTTAAAAAAAAACATTTTCCGCCTATTTTGATCTTAAATTGACATCTATAGCTGCCGTACGACAAATTATTATTTTGTCGGAATTAAGAAATCAGAAATTTTTTTTCATAAATTTCATTTATTAAACCATGAAATTTATAAGAGCATAACAATACATACGATTCATGACTGTATATAACGAAAAAAGACAAACATATATACGATTTTAGAAGTGCGAACAAAGAATTTATTCGCATTAGTACCTGCGAGAAACTAAGCGATATAATATTAAATCTATCTGAATAGAACTATGCAATAATATTAGAAAAGAAGCTTTTTTAACGTTCAAGATAACTATACATTATTGTATTTTTTGCATACTAACCGTAAAGTGTAAAACTGACCTTCGTGAAAATGGGGTCAAACCGCATGTCACAGGATATTCAAGTGTGCACTTGCACCTTTTATCTTTTTTTACCCATCCTTTCTTCGCTTTGTAAAAACTGTCAGTATCAAATGGATCTTGGTAAAGAATCGGTAATAGCGTTTCTGGTAAGTATTAAATATTGAATCAGTTTGAACCTTGATCTCATTGAGAGACAAAAATAAAAGGTATAGTTGCAAAACCAAAGTCTCCAGAGTATTACTAAAATATAGATCAAATTCATTGGCGTTCAATTGAATTTACCAATAGTAAAAGTCTCCAATGAATGTCTCCTATAAAGCCTGACTACATCTGTTTCAGTGATTAACTTTCCAATTGTAAAATAACCAATAATCTTTCATGCATCATATTTTAATTAACTTGTTTTCATTTGTATAAACTATAAAAAAAATTTAACTGAAACTATTTTCACAATTTTTATAGCTAAATAGTTGAATAACATACTAAACTGTACTGCTAAATGCAGTACGTCTGGTCACCTTAACCTTAAGTTTTAACTATAAGGACAATAAAAATGCTCTTTCTTCAACCTCTTGCAACCTGGCGTCCCCATTTGGGGACATTTTTTAAAACCTCCCCACAAACAATTAACATGTTAAGTAGTTCCGAAATTGAGCTTGTCCGATAGAAGAAGATCTAAATATCAATTATCAGCTTTTGATTACAGGTATCAGTCATTTATTTCTATAATAAAATGAAATTAAACGAGAGTCAATACGATATTAGAGTTCTTAAAAAAATTAATTTAAACTTTTTTTCAAACTTTTCAAACAAAAAGTTCTTTTAGTAGTTAAATTTAAAGGCATTTTGCATTAAAATCAATGCTAAAATAAACTGTTAACTACAAATAAGTTTACGGCCTTTTTTGCATTTATTGCACAAAAAATGTGTATTTTTAGAGCTTTAGGCGTGTCTCTCAGTAACTATTAAACATAATTTTTTTTAAAAATTACTTTGCAAACATACTTTTTAGCATATATTTGTATGGAAATTATGTTTATATTAAGAATATACGTGCAGAATTTTGCTCGGATCTTAAGAGGTTAATCAGTGTTCTATTTGGTGCTCTGTTCCCTTGTGACTTTGATTCTCCAATCGATCATTGAGAAAGAGTTTATTTAAAATTCATCATTTCTGTTGCCACTCAAGACCTGAAACATGTCCATTATATGAGTGACCTATATCATGTAGTAACCCAAAAGTTTGGTTTAACTAGAAACTCATTTCAAAATGCATGTCAGAAAAGTCCAGAGTGGCCGCAAAAACAATATTTTGTTCCATCATATAAAACCAAGTTTTTTATGAAAAAAAAATAAGATCAACTGTATACCTATTAAGGAGTAGGAAATATGGCTCTCTTGAATCACTGTTTGGCTACTAAACTGACCACCAAGCTTGGAAACGCCTCTGCATTGACAAATAAAATACGATACCCAGAAAAATGAAATAAAGAAATAGTAGCTGGCATTTTTTTGTTGCGAGGTTCCTAAATGTATGAGTATTAATGATAAAATATTTCTTAATGCATTGAATTTAATATTAGTAGACGGCATTTACTCACTAATTAATTATGTTTGAAGAAATTTAAAATGCAAAACTAAAAATTTGGTCAAGTATCCCTCATTCACCCTACAGTTCGATGTGTTAACACCTACATTCCAGAGTCTCTAAATGTGTTCCACGTGAAATTAATATTTTATAAGATTTTTACAGACTCTCTTACACTAAAACGCAGAAAAAAGTCCATTTATAATTTTGTCAAAGTAATGTAGAAAAGTTCCGCCACACTTTTTATGAATATTTTATGGGAGATTTTAAGGTCACGAAATAATTGCTGCAATTTCAATATTTGGTGACTGGAAAAGTTAAGGGAGTAAATATGCTTTAATTTTCAGGGTTTTTTTTTATAATTTCATATTCAATAATTTTTATTTTTTTCGTAACTAGGCATTTTTAGAGAGATATATTTATATGCGTGGATAGTAAAAAAAAATAGGGGCCATTACACTATTTTTTCTAATGTGCAAAAAAATCAATACTTTTAGGATGACAATATATTTATAAAAAATGTTTTTTTTTAATTACGTGCAAAATTTCTTTGCTATTGTGTTAGAGATCCTTTGGCGTAGCAATCATAATCAGTAGACTTATTTTTAGCAGTACAATAACGACGTTAACTCGTATTTATATACATTTCAAAATATTACTTAAATTCCGAACGAACGGTGTTACATTTATTTCATTGAAAATCCAAAATATTTAATTGTCTTATTGACCTGGTGTAGAGCCGATAAATTGTTCCAAATAATTGAAATCATAAGTAAGTTGTAATATACAAATAACTTAAATAACCGTATTAACTTTGAATACAAGTAAAAATGACTTATGACAGTTAATGCATACATCATTAGAAATACCATTGAATTGTATTTTTTTAAATTTTATTCAATATAGCTAGAGAAAGCTCAAAAACGGGGCCCGGATGGCCGAGTGGTTTGGACCATTACGCTAGCAGTCTGCGCGCTGTAACGGGTGCGGGTTCGATTCCCGCCTTCGCCCTGGGTGTATATTCCTTTCTCTGTGTCAGTAAGAAATTCTTTCTGTGTCTGTCTTACATGACGAAGGCTTTAGAAGCGGTTCTCTGATCAAGCACAAGAGCCGGAATATATATGTTTATATATGAGTATGAAGCTCAAAAATTTATTTTCCTAATTGGAATAACACAGAGAAAAGCCTTCTGTTAAGGAAGCCGACTGTCGGTTTCATTCCCCCATAATGGTTGAAATTCTAGATTTTCTCACTTGAAACATAATTTTTTATAAAATAAACCATGTCATAAATCTCACATATTGTTTCACGGTGATAGCTTTAAGTATGGTACGAGTAAATACCATCGATTATTTTCTAAATTAAGAATGTATTAGAACAATCTCCGCGCAGATGAGCGCCAAGTTTAGAAATTAGCGACACACCCATTCCAAGTTCAAGTTCATGAATCACTTAATGATCACCATCACTAATACACAGGACCTTTATCGATAATGACCCAGATGCTTTACTGAACATCATTAGAGAAAGTGAAGTTGGCTACGTATCATTGAAAATTTCATTGGGTGGGATGTTTTTGCGTTCCTAACTGTATGATTTTTAAAAAAAATATATTGTTTCTGATAGTAATATAATGTTGATGTAATTGAATGATGTATTTTTTTTTATTTTAGAAATAAAAATTATTAACAATTTCCATTACAACTTTTTAGTTTTTATTCTAAAAATCTAAAAATTTTGACATATACTCATTATGCATTCAAAATAACATAATAAAAAGCATGGAAAAAATCTTAATTTTTAACTAAAATTTAAGGAAACAAAATTTGAATTCATAACTTTTTTGAATAAATTATAACAAAAAAATTTCGAAACTTTATTTGTTGAAAACAGTTAAAATTAAATTTTAAATATTTAAAAAGCAATCATAAAGAATTTAGGGCCAAGTTATTTAATAAAATCGTTTTAGAGTGAATTTTATTTTTACCGTGTTTGTATATGTTCATTTATTTATAACAAACGTTATTTAATTCTTCAAAAGAGATTATTCTTCCATCTAACGAAACAAAAAGAAAATATAAATGTATAGAAAAAAGTAAGGTGAATTTAATAAAAGTTATTTCAAGATAGTTTGCCAGTTTAACTAAGTGAGAAAAAAATCGTCAAACTTTAATTATTCCAAATGGAATCATTGGGCGTGAATGGGTTAATAGTGGAAAATTATTTTTTGAAGGGCACTCGTGTCATAATATTTTATCTAGACATTTGTTTTTGCTCAGTCCAAAAATCAACATTTACACAATCAATGTAGGTCTCATTTTTAAGGTAATGTCACATATATGTGTCGTAAAAAATATTTTTAACTTTCGTTGTTTCGAATTCCAAAGTTTTGCGTCAAGCTTCAAAATTTAGACATATATATTGCAGTTAAAGAAGCGTGAGAGCTTTTGCGTTATGTTTACAAATTGTTTCGACTTCCTTCATTTTTACGAAATTGTTTACTGTTTTATAAAAACAATTTGAAATTTTATTTACTTTAAGCGTTTCATTAATTTAATGACTTTAATTGAATTCATTGTGAGTGACATTCCTTGCGTTCTAATGGATTCCTTTTTACGAATTGTTTACATTTTGTACGTTTTATGTATATTTTGAGGCGCAAATATCATTAATCAACTAACAAGATATTATTTTCCTATGTTCGAGGTAAGTCCTAATTTTGTATATGCTTATAATCCATTTGTGATATTTTACGAACAATTTCAAATGATAAAAGGAATTTTAATGGGTTTGTTTATAGCGTTTTTGACAATTTTATCATAGGTATAAAATAAAACTTTAAGTACAATATAAAATTATATTTTGGGGCTTTTCCATTTCGTAGATGCTAATATCGCCAAACGGAATCTTTAGCGACAAATGGAATATTCTGTTGACAAAGCACAGTATACACAGTTAAAGGTTACAATTGGAAATATTTAATTTAGCAGAGGACGTAAATTTTGACAACTTTATTGTTTGCTCCCTGCGAAATAGAAAATAATCTATTTTTCTAAGGAATCAACTATAAAACCAATAACTCCATTGAACATATATTTCACCTAACGTCTCTATTAAAGTACATAAAAAGTGTACGTGACCTTCCTTAAATAAGCAGTCTTTCCTTCACGTACCTACAACATAAATGTCATATTGAAAGAATGAAACACGAAATTGTCACGCATTTGCTCGAAAAATGGTGCTAAATAATTTTCTAGGAAAACAGTGTTGCCACTCATAACTCATAAATTCTTACGCAGAATGTCGATAAATTGTTTTGTTTCGATAATAAAATTGGTGGGAAGGGGGAATTGGACAAAAATATTGGTTCCGCTCTTATAAGCTTAGACGTGTTTACTGCGTATTTTCTTATCATTATAACTCTTTTGTGTAATTTCTTTGTAGGGTTTGATTGGTACAATGTCTGTATATTGGTATTAATAGACGCTGGAAATGGGTAAATATGTATGCCTGTTTTCTCTGCATAATATATATTTTTGAAAAAAATCTTATATTTATTTAGAAAATCGAAAATTCAATTTATTTTTTAAAAGATAATCACTAAAACTCATCTAAAAATGAAAAAAGGAAAATATCAATAAAAATTTACTATTATAAAATTATAAAATTTATGTTTATTTCCAGAACAATTGGCCTATAAAATACGGCTAAAGCCGAGTCTAAATCACGGAAGCCTAGGAATGGGACGAACAAAAAAAAGTTGGTTTCCCACCGAAAGCTACCATTGATTGTGTTAAATCCAAGTGCAGGGTAGGGGGGAGAGATTCATAGCTTATTTACTTCAGCTCTATTGAATATTTTACGAATGGTTTTATATGATAAATGCGGCTAGCTTAAATAACCTTAGAATTAAGTTTTTGAAAAATATAGTTAAAATATGTTATAGTAAAAATATACATTGATAACTTAAAAAAAAATATTCGAATCAATTTTAAAAAATTGAATTCTAGGGTCAATTTAAGCAAGCAACATTTATCATTAATAAAACCGTCTGTAAAAGTACTTATACATACACTGCTCAAAACAATTAGGGAAGAACTTCGCGTACTTTTATTAACCCTCTCAGTTTCAACGTTTTTTTTTATACTAAAATTCTAAAATTTGTGAAATAGATTCATTATACATCCGGAATGATATAGTAAAAATTAGGGAAAAAATCTAAATTTTTAAAATTAAATTTTAAGGGGGGGATTGGAATCATAACTTTTGAATAAATTATAACATTAATTTTTTCATAACTTTATTTGTTAAAAAAGTTAAAATGATTTTTCAAACATCTAAGAATGAAAGCGTTAAGAATTTAGGGTCAATTTATTTCATAAATATTTTTGGGAGTGAATTTTATTTTACCATGTTTTTCATATTTTCATTTATTTAAAACCAACATTATTTAATTCTTTAAAAGGCATGATTCTTCCATCTAACGATAAATAAGTGCAAGCTCAACTTAATTAGAAAAACAAAATCGCAAGCTGATAATTCCAAATTGAATCTTTGGGGGTGAAAGGGTTTAAACCATGAATTCCCCTAATTCTTTTGAGCAGTGTATAAAGCAATTTCGTTCCGAAATTTTTTTTCCACATTAGATTGACCCAGAGCAGCCTTCGTTTGTTATCGGTCTTATTCCCTCGTAACCTACACACCGAGTCATTATATATAACCAATCTAAAAGCATGTCATTACCCCCCTTCTATCCCCCACCTCTACTTTTTAGTTGCTTCTCAGAAACAAGCCACTAACCGACACTTAACTTCGCACTCAAAACAACAAAAAACTCTTTCACGCAGAAACCCAAAACGATTCACTCAATAATCGATTTAATTCCTATTGACTCTGCTCTGCAGATCGATTCGAGCTTACAGTAAAACATCGGTTTACTTCCGAAAACTCGTTCGAAACTATCAGCAATAAACAAGAAGTCATTAAACAGCACTAAACTGTGTCTGTTATTAATACTGTTGGGGCCATTAAAAAATGACGTGGTGAAAAATAAAATTACGTAGTTTTAATGAAATTAAACACCATTGATTGAGCGCCAACTGAGAGTGCAAAATTCAATCCCACCAAGAAGAGTGTAAGTGATATAGCCCATTTATGTAAAATGTAGACCGTGTAAATGTAAACCGTGTCTGTTATTAATACTGTTGGGGCCATTAAAAAATGGCGTGGTGAAAAATAAAATTACGTATTTTAATGAAATTAAACACCATTGATTGAGCGCCAACTGAGAGTGCAAAATTCAATCCCACCAAGAAGAGTGTAAGTGATATAGCCCATTTATGTAAAATGTAGATAAAAAATATACTTACAAAATTTACTCACCCTTAAAACTCTAAATTCAAATTTAACATTTTTCCAAAAGATATTTAAAAATTTCTTTAAAGGTTCAGACCAATCAACACTAAATTGCTAGAAAAAAGTGATAGTTCTTATGATGGCTGTTTCATCCAAAATTCTGTTGTGTAATTGGTCAACCAGAAAAATGACTTATATTTTCCTTCAGTTTCTGAGAGTTAGACATGTTTTTTCCGTATTATATAATGTAGTTTTTCTAGCAATAATCACAAGTGTCAAAATTTAATACATTATGAATTTTTAATGATATTCTACTTTTTTTATTTGGACATGATTTTGCGATCATATATCTTAGTACCTAAACCTAATTCTAATTTGCCAAATAAATATGGGTTTTTCAAAAATTAATTTTTTAAAAAATAAAAAGATAAACCAACCATACATTTTTGTCCATTTTCAGGGCATTCGGAAGACCTTTTTTTTTCGGAAAAGTCCCCATGGGTAAAGTTTCCTTAATTTTTTTTACAAAATGGGATAAATATGGAATTACAATTTTCATTTTACATTTTACTTTTGGAAAAAAATTGAAAGCTTAATAAATCCCCAATAGGATTTTATAGTATGACTGGTATTTGAACCAATCGAAAGAGTTTTTTTTTATTAGTACATTACATAAAGAGGAAGCTCCCTGGTTACGCTGCGACAAATTGAATTTCTATTAAGCTGGAGATTAGAGGGTTCCGTCAGCACAATCGAAAGCAATTAGCCGATTTTTTAACGATCATTATTGGATGCAGCAATTAATTCCCAATAAGTTAGTCAACGTATCAGTTTTGAAAAACGCTTGTAAGGGTTGTAAATCATTGCTTCAAATTAAGCTGAATTTGTATAATAAATGAGAAAATAGATTATAAATTTGCTTGTTTTAATTAATATAAGCTATTCTATGTCACATTTAGTTTTTAAAAAAAATGGATTACCTATTATAAATTTATGTTCATTTAAGTATCTATTTTAATACTATTTATCATTCATATACTAAAATAAAACAGAATAGAACAAAAGTATGTTTAACACAAATGTGAATGAGATATAATGAACCACATAACCTAAACTAAAATTGCAGACTAATTTAAAGGAAAGTGTAAAAATGGTTAATTACATTACGAAACACAATTGCCACAATATTTAATTTAATAAGCTAAAACTAAGAAGCTTTAAATTGTATCTACATTCTCTTTAAAATAACAATTTAGATTAGAAACAAGATTACCCTACTAAAATTAAAAAACGCATTCGCATACAATTATTTTCATCTTATTTTTTATTTAACAGTGACCTTTTCTAACTAATGTTGAAATAGTTTTTTTTTATTTATAAACTTAATCGTAGAATAAAGTTACAATACACAACAGTAAAGATTTCTATGTCTTTATTTAAAAAAGCAATAATAGCAAAACAGCTTATCTACGACCATCATCAAAAAATATTTCGTAAAAATAACAAAAAATCCATGGATTATTCTGTAAAATGGAGGAAAAAGTATTGTTTCTATGTCGGACAAACTTTGATTTATAGGGCAAAACTACACATACAGAGCATCCAAAAACTTCAAACTACAAGTAAATGAAATAAACTATTCATTACAACCCAATTCAATTTATTTTCTTCGTAATAAAGTTATATTTATATCTATGAATTATGTCTTTTATTAAAGTTATGCTTGAAAATAACCCTGATAACGATATAAAAGGCGGAGACATTAGACATTGATTGAATGTACGTCAACATTGAAGAAAAGTATTGTATAAAGAGAGATTGTGTTTCTCTTTATGAAACGTGTGTCGAGAAAAAAAACATAAATCTTTAACCGAGATGGCTTTTTTGATATAATTTTGATTCAATTAATCATATATTTTTATTTGATTTTTTATTTCCTAAAAAACAATTTTGTTATAGATTAAATTTTTATATCTTTCTTATCTAAATTCCACTCATTTATAACTTTAATATGCTGGAAAGGCTCAATTTTGGAAATAATAAAAAAAACCTGAAAATTTGAATTGGTTTTTTTCCGCATTCCTGGTTTTTTTGGGGGGTTGCTATTGTAATTAAATAAATTGGCTCTAATTTAATATTCAGCTATTTTGGTTTGTTTTAAATTCTGAGCGTGTGTTGTACATTAAATTTAAAAAAAATCAAATTAGTAAGAGCTAATTACTAAATGGTAATTAAAAATAGTATTATTGGATATAGTTTCATTAGCATGAAAGCACTCTTGGCATATCTTCTAGCATCTAAAGTACCTAAAGAATAAATATCGAAAAAATTTCTTGGGTGTATAAAGGGCCAAGTAACTTTATTTAAATAACTTTTTATAGGCCAAATAACTTTATAACTTAATTGCAAGTCCATTTCTTACACTAGTTGCTACATCACGACAACTTCTTTTACTAGTGTTTAGATTTTTAAAATGGTTTTTCCTACCAAATACTTACCTAAATACACTTAATTACAGCATATAATTTAAGTACTTACTTAGTTTAAAAAATGTTATATTTTATACAAGTATACAGAGAAATAATGAGCAACCTTTCGTGTCAATTTAGATGGCGCGCCTTTCCAATGGTTAAAAAGGACTAGGACTACTATTACAATTTTGTTCATGTTGTAAATCTATTATAAATAATCTTGTCAAAGATGCTTACTTCTCTTAAAAACATCCCACCCACCCTTGGAATCGGCTTAAAAGTAATCTTTAAGTCGTATTTTTCGCAGCGCGATCCCCAGCTGTTGGTACTTTTAGGGCTAATCCTGCTCATGTCTCCCACACGGGAAAAGCTATTTCGTTTATTTTTAAGTGACTTCCAGAATAACTGTATCCATAAGGGTAAGAATTACTTTGATATTTTTTCCAATGGGGCTGCATTGCTGTCGTCTAAGCCCCTTTGCAGACTCAGCATATTCTCCAGAACTGAGAGCCATTTTTTGTGGCACCATCTAGGTGACTCTCGCTACCAATTTTGACGCTCAGATTACAATGAATCTGAGCTCTTTGTGGATGTTAAAGTATGCCGAGATTTAATTTTGCCGAGAGAACCCAAGCCAAATGGGTACTCAAGGGATCTTTTACATGCCACATAATCATATAACATGCGTGGCCTCGATTTCCCCATTCAAAAAATCTGACGACTCAGCCAAGGCTCGAACCCGCAAGCTTGGGCATATGAGACGGACACGTAATACCTTTCAGCCACTGAGCCGCACATAAGAGACATATTTTGTGAAATTTTTTAAAGGAAATCGTGTAACCAATCCAGACTACTGTTATTTTGTTACATCTAGGTCGCCGTTAGTAAAACCAAACCGAATGCTGTAGTTTTTTTTTAAAGAATTAGAAATATGATTTTCGATTATTATAGTATAATTATATTATTTTAAAACGTGGTTATTAGAGTTCGATACAATTGTGCACGATCTAATACATAGAACGACTATACAAAAGATAGAATCTATAGATGGGTTTTTCTTCAAAGTTGACGCCTTAGGGCAAAATTAAAAATGAAATGTTTAGTTTTAACTATAGTTAAAAATGAAAATTGGTTATTTCGCAACACACAAATTGTTTCCATAAGAAAACCAAATTTAATTCAAACCTTTCTACTACGAAATTAAGCACAATTTACAGCATGCATCCGTAACAGCAATTAGAATGAATAAGTGAATTTCCTCTGATATCCCATATCGCTTAACCTTGTTATTTTGTTAATCGAAACAACGTGCTCGCAACCCGGTAAATAAATTATTTTCTTTAATGGCAGTTTCAAATGACTGATGAGCCACAGAACGATTAAGGGGAACGATAACCACACACGCTCTTATCGTGTATATCTGAGAGAAAAATGGTGCAGTACACGTTGTTCTCTTAATAACAGTTATTTTAAAAAAATGTTTTTAATCGAATTAAGGATACAAGACTGTTCTTTTCACGCGAAAACAAAGCTTTCAACTAAACAGCAAATGTCGAAATAAGGACTCTACAAAACTCGTGGTCAGACAAAGACTGTGTATGCTCCCCCATCCCAATAGGGCGCATATAACAATGTCACGGATTGCTTAATGTAAGTCAGAGGAATGGGGAGCCCAGGCGGTTAAGCGTTCGCCTTGTATGCGGAAGGTCCCAGGTTCGGGTCCGGGCATCGCCACAATAACTGCCTACCTATAAACGGCCCATGCAGCCATGCATGACCGTTGAATAAAACCCCAGCAGAGGGAGTGCACGTTAAATATGCTCCAAAGTCCCTATGCTGTGTACTAAGTCGCCCTTAACGGTAGCGTTGGGTTCTTTCTCTTGTGTCAGCTCGGCACTTGACTGTGGTTCTAAATTATGACGCCCGTCGCCAATAGTCCTCGTTTAGCTTGTGTGCAAACCATATTCAACTAAACCATAACTAACCATATTAAACTAAACTTAATATAAGACAAGATAAGCTCTTTGTGACGTCACGTAATCCGTCATGTTCAGAGTGTTGGCTGTTCTGAAGAAAAAAAAGAAGAAATCAGTTTGGAACCCAAAAAGTATCGTCGAAATCTATAATGTTATACTTTTCACTTAAGATTTTGGGAAATATTCATATTTTAATTTAATAAAAATAATTAAAAAGAAGCAATGAATCCATAACCATGCGTAAAAATATACTTAAATAATAATACAATAATTTTAAAAGTTAAATTGTGTTAGACCTGAAAAATAAAATTATCTCTATTCACCCTACAAAAACTTTTCAAATATGTGTAACAGAAATTTATTTTATTTTACATCTTAATAGTTTGTTTAATAGCGATCTGGCCCTTTGCCACGGTTATGACATTGTTTAGCATCCGATAACCCCAATGCAAAATATTTTATACTTAACCAAATGAATAGTGTGGGAAAAGCGAGCGATATTGCTTGAAATATTTTTCACAGTTAAATTTATTATTTATGGAATTTAAATGGTTAGTATAAGGGTGTTGCAAAACAACCTATTTTAGAAAAAAGTTCTACAAGCAAATGTTTGCTCCTTTTTGTACAATTATTTTAGCTATAAATTAATAAAAATTCATCATTCTCTGGCATTAACTGTTTTTCATAGTTTTAAAACAATTTTCGTATAGAGAACAATGTATTAATTTTTTTCGTTTAAACACCTTTTTAAATAATTTTGTATATTTTTAAATTTAGTTACGAAAGATGATTCTATAAATGCGTGCATGTTAAAGTCTAAATAAGTGGCTGAGTAAGTGGTCCTTTTATTTCTCTCTAAGCAACGATCGTGGCTCTAAATAAACAAAACTTAATTTAAACTTATGTAACTCTTACGACTTTCTCCATATATAGGTGACAAAAAGTACTGTCCCGTGTCCCCAACACATTTCTCAATTTCAAAACAAATTTACTATTCATGAAGCTGTCACTGAGTTAAAATCATTCATTTTATAAAACAATTTAACTTTCTATGTTAATATTTATAACCAATAACCATCAAATGATTCATAGATTTTGTTCTTTACGCATTTTTTTAACGTGTCCCCAGCTTTTATCATTTTAACACCTCAGAAACTAAAAGTGACAATAAAATACGATAAAAAGCAGTATATAGCGAAAATTATTTTCCAACAAACTAAAAACTAACTTAACGCTCAGTATAACTCAGTTGTTGAATAATTTCTTCAATGCTTGCTAGGATTTATTGAAATCGAAATTCAGAGAGTTATTTTATTGTAGGTAGGTACTGCCCTTCTAAATATCTTCAAGAACATTTAATTTAAGTGAAAATTTTCTGTTTTGCTTTTATTGTAGTTAAATTTATGAACTATTACTAACATTAATAATATTTTTTTCCGTTTATTAGACAGAATCTATTGTTTTGTAGTTACTGTCCCAGTCTTTACTATATAAACTGAAAGTTGAAGTTTAGAGCGAAATAAAAGTTAAGGATATTTAATTCTCTTATTTAATAATGTTATCAGTTCATATACTCACAAGGTATAAAATATATATCCACCCATCACATGATTATTATAAAATTATATTTAAAGTGAACAATGAAGTATTATTGAAATGTAACCCCTCACCGCATTTATCTAATGCTTTTTAAATCTTAAAATTTAAAATGAGAATTAAATTATTTTCTGTTGACCCTTTTTTGTTGTTGATCGTTAATAGAGTACTTAACTATATTATATGATTGTAATAAATAACAATTGTAGTAAAACATGAAGATAAATTTTTCCAAATATTTAGGCGCAAAATCTACAATTTTGTTAAAATCAAATGTATTCCCAGGAAAATTTTCAATTTACTGAGAAATTTTACTTTTCTTTCAGTTTTCTGTTAACAGTATCGGGTACTTTACTTTGAAGAAAAATACTTGAAAAACCGCTTTTAATCATTTTTACTTTCAAAATAATCTTTGTTGTCAAATTTTTTTTAACGTTTCGTGTACATATTGAAAACTTTTCTTAGAATTCTCAAATAATAGATCTTTAATGATATTTTTAGGGGAGAGTGGGGGCTAATGGGACGCAGGGCTAATGGGACAAGGGGCCTAAAGCGTAAAAAATTAGACTTTTTTAGAAATAATTCTACATTACAACATTTTAATATAGTTAGACTTCACATTTTAACAATCAAAGATTAGCCATTAAAAGCATGTGGTGAAATGGAGCGAAGAATTAATGTTTTGGAGATTCCAAAGTTATATAAAAGTGTATCTTTTTTTTATATTTTTAAAGTATTAAATAAAAACTTTTCATGAATTAAACTATAGTTTTAGGTAGAAGATATATCATAGATTAAGATATTATATGTTAAATACTGTGGTGAATTACACATGGTTCTGCGTTGCATCATTTATAAATATAAAGACTGTGGGGTCTAATGGGACAGAAACTGTGGGGCCAAATGGGACACGAATAAACATAGCTTTTTATGCCTCTCTTGAAGAATCTATATAAATCTCTTATATCTTATTCAGTCAAATTATCATAAAACCTTTTCAAAACTTTAATTTTATACTTTTTGAACTTTTGTTATCGCATAATAAATGAAAGTTCAAGTAGCTTTATTGTTGACATATTTTTCCACCTGCAATTTCATTAATTACATCTGAACAGAGCTTGGTGAAGATAAATGATTTGTTGTTTATAAAATTTGCTAGAAAGCAAACTATTCTTTATTACGTTGGATTGATTTCTGAAATTGAAAGCGATAGATTTCGGGTAAGCCATTTGAAGATAAAGACGGTCTTTTTAAATTCACGTACTCTGAAAAAGAGGACAAGTTTGGGATACATTTTAGAAGATTTAGTTACAAAACTATCCTTTCCAGTGATTCAACAAAAATAATGGAAGCATCTTCAATTTTGAGTTTTAACTCTGATATTTCACCTTCTAATGGGAGATAACTGTTTTAAAAAGATAAAATTTCATTTATGTATAGATTATGTAAATGGTGTTTGCTTTAAAATTTATTTTCAGGTTATTTTCTGATTCCTTTTCCATTTTTTTAGTTTTAATTAAGGCAACATTTAACATGTCCCATTAGCACTGCAACCTGTCCCATTAGACCCCACATATGGGGGGGGGGGGGGCTAATGGGACATTTACATGTTTGTTTAAAATGCTCAGCAACTAAAATATGGTAATGGTTTAACATATGTCGAATGACATTTTAAGTAAACGTACTTTCAGTTTATGAGCTTGTTAAAAAAAAATTAAAATTCTTGTATATTTGCTGAAATACCGAGGTTAATAAAAATGCGTCCCATTAGCCACCACTCTCCCCTAAAGATTGTCAAATTATTTAAAACGCAAAATATATTTTTAAAAATTACTTCTTTATTTCAGAGAATAAGTTCAGTACATATCCATCATAATTTCATGAGGTTTCCGAAAAAGCAATTACTTGAAGAAAATGTATACTTTTGTGTTTTATATAAGGCTTTGAAGAAAACAACGTAAACGAAAAGAAAATGATTTATTTTGTATGTAGTGAATTTTTTTGTACTTGTCAGTTGATTTAACATCATCAGAATCAAGCAAGAAGAAAATAGAATCAAACGAAAGACGCTTTTCGCAGGACCTCATTTTAGATAGGCTAAGTGTAACTCAAATCCAAAGTTTCAAAAAAATGTTATCAATATTTTTTCTTTGATATTTTTCACTTCAAATTGTACGTTTTCTGAGAAATTACCCACATAAATCGATTTTCTCAGCTTACTCCAGAATAGGTGTAACTCTACGTCCAAAAATAACGATAACATTACGAAGCTTTTTAACAATAAATAAGCAGAACGTTTTGACTTTTTTACACCGAAAGAATATTTTTATGAATCCGTTATTATAAACTAGCAAACTTATACCCGTTCTTCGCACGGAATAAAAAAATATCAAATAGATTCCAAATATGTGTACCATATACCCTGTTATAGGATCACAAACTTATTATTGTTTCCGCTCGTTATAACTTATAAAATCCCGTTTCATTGCCTTAAAATTCCAAAATGAAAAATACGCTATAAAATGCACTCATAAATGTCATCACAATTCCCTCATAAATACATAAAACGTTTTAGCTCGTTTGGCGCGTTTTGGGAAATAATTTGGCGAGAAAATAGATATAGCTACCCACACCCATTATACAGCTCTAACACAATGACCTTCGAACAACCGACCAGCTTATAAATTATTTATAAAAGAAATTGCCTATTTGGCGAATTTTAGTTAATAATTTGGCGAGTTTGGCAACGGATTTGGCGAAAAAATAAAGACATAAAACACTAATAGCTCTAGTGCGATGGCCTTTATTAACCATCATAGTTCAGTAATAGCTGAACTATACATTTATTGCTTAAATATTCATACATGCAGTCAACAGAGAAATCCAATGAAAAGATCATCAAATAAACCCACAATAAAATCCGGGAATGAAGACTGGCGGAATTACGTCACTTGAAACATGTCAATTATTTTTCAAATAATGAATTTAGTTTCTTAAAGTAATGGCAAAAGAATAAAATAAACATTTTGAATTTTAAATGTTTTCGTTAAAAGTTTTATTTAATCTTTTCAGCCGATGGCATCAGGCAAGAGAAAAAATGATCGGATTTGAGCGAAAGTGGTGTATTTTTTTCAGAAAATTCGAATTTTCTCTAAAAATGGAACAAATATGAAAAATCTAAGCCTCAGGTGCACACGTTGGTATTAAAGGGAATCTATCTTGAAAATTTCGTATTTCTGAGGACAGTATAAGTAGGTCGTTTACGATCCGAAAACAAACACACAGACACACACACAGACTCTTTCTTTTATTATTATAGATAGCAAATTTATACCCGTTCTTCGCACGGAATAAAAAAATATCATATAGATTCCAAATATGTGTACCATATAACCTGTTATAGGATCATAAACTTATTATTGTTTCCGCTCGTTATAAATTATAAAATCCCGTTTCATTGCCTTAAAATTCCAAAATGAAAAATACGCTATAAAATGCACTCATAAATGTCATCACAATTCCCTCATAAATACATAAAACCTTTTAGCTCATTTGGCGCGTTTTGGGAGATAATTTGGCGAGAAAATAGATATAGCTACCCACACCCATTATACAGCTCAAACACAATGACCTTCGAACAACCGACCAGCTTATAAATTATTCATAAAAGAAATTGCCTATTTGGCGAATTTTAGTTAATAATTTGGCGAGTTTGGCAACGTATTTGGCGAAAAAATAAAGACATAACACACTAATAGCTCTAGTGCGATGGCCTTTATTAACCATCATAGTTCAGTAATAGCTTAACTATACATTTATTGCTTAAATATGCATACATGCAGTCAACAGAAAAATCCAATGAAAAAATCATCAAATAAACCCACAATAAAATCCGGGAATGAAGACTGGCGGAATTACGTCACTTGAAACGTGTCAATTATTTTTCAAATAATAAATTTAGTTTCTGAAAGTAATGGCAAAAGAATAAAATAAACATTTTGAATTTTAAATGTTTTCGTTAAAAGTTTTATTTAATTTTTTCAGCCGATGGCATCAGGAAAGAGAAAAAATGATCGGATTTGAGCGAAAGTGGTGTATTTTTTTCAGAAAATTCGAATTTTCTCTAAAAATGGAACGAATATGAAAAAACTAAGCCTCAGGTGCACACGTTAGTATTAAAGGGAATCTATCTTTAAAATTTCGAATTCCTGTGGGCAGTATAAGTAGGTCTTTTACGATCCGATAACAGACACACACACAGACAGACAGACTCTTTCTTTTATTATTATAGATGGCAATCTTCTGTCTATTTTTGTCACTCAAGGGGAACAGAATTAAATGCTAAAATGCCAAATCTGGAGATTTTCTTACGACATCCCTGACACTTTCAGAGGGGCCAGTTGCCATAACAACGAGATTAGTCATTCTTTCCCTGTCACTGCCATTTTTAAGGTAAACAGAATTAAGAGGAATAAGCCAATGGGAATTCTCCGCAAAGACTACTTAAGAAAGAAAAAAATCAAATATAATTTTGAAAAACTTAAATATATTTACAAAGTTTGAATTTGGGTCAGATATTTTTAGCCAATTTTAAGTCGAAAAAAAAGAACTTTAGGCCGGAAACAAGATATAATATTTATAAATATTATAATAATTTTTAACTTCTTTTTCTTCTATCATACAGAAATATATCATTACAGATGTTTTCTGAAATATCAAACCCACAGTTATATTATATACATTAAAGACACTTTTAAATGAATAGTATCAGGTATTGTATCATCGTTTTATTTTCTGAAACCAGGTATCATTTTAAAAGGATGTTGAGTTTTTAGTTTATATTACTATTAATTGGTATACCATTTTTCAGCTAATGATTAAAGTATTCAGGTATCTGAAGTTTTCGCCTCTTATCTCTATTAATATTTTACATTAATATTGCTTTTTACATGCGTTAGATTTAACAGGGGCCCAGGAAGTTATTGTAAATGAAATACAATTTCAATCGATACTTTCAAGCAAATTAAATTTTTAAAAATGTTTTAATTTTTAGAAAATTTTTTAACGATATCCTGAAATAATGTTGTTTACTATTTAAAGAAAATAGAATTGAGAAAACTAATAAACGGAAAAAAACATATTTACCTTTCTCAATTTGTCTCGGATAAATGTTTTAACTCTATTGAATCCAAATAACCAATTCAAGAAATTAAACCAATTTAATTGATTTAAATCTTTTAAAATGATCAAATTTTTTAAATATTTGTAGAAATAATTAATGCTGTTAGTTCATAAACATATTTGGGTTATAACAGAACATTTATATAAGAGTTCTTTGTAAAAATTGTTTAAAAATATTAAATATTACGAAGCGTAAACTCGAACAAATCACATCGTTTCTTATTATGTAAGATTAAAAAAAGTTAGATTAATTCATTTAATCATCTATTTTTTTTAAATTACTCTATTGATTATTAATTATATTTTGTTCACATTGCGTATAATATCAATTAAAAAAAGCAGTTTTCACAACAATAAGCAATTATCTTTTACTTTTTTATTTTTGCTTATTTTCAATTAACTTACTTGCAATAGAAAGATTAATTTGAACAATTTCTTACTAGTAAAAAAACGTAGTAAACCATTTTTGAGCTTTAAAAAAAAGCTACCACATTTTACAAAACTAATTCGGCAAATGATGTTTTTATTTTATATTTATCATCTAAGAAAAAACAAAGTAATCATACGTAAACTAATTTTTTGGGGAGGAGGGAATAAAAACAAATAACTGAAAAAGCACAATAATAAAAACTTTAAATTTAAAAGAAAACACTTTTTATGATAGTCATTAAATTCTTTGACAACTAATAAATTATACTACATTTATGTACCTATTGTTGCATGGATGTACCCTTTATAATGACATTTATGATATAGCAACTGTTTTTGACGCAAATTTACTTTAATTTTTCATGATTGCCAAAAGTCGCCAATAACAAATCTGATCCACACCACACATTATATAATAGCCATATCTAAAAAGGGAAACAACTTCCAGCTATCAAATTAGCACCAAATGATAATAAGAACATGTTAATCTATCTTAATAGAACTAGAAATTTCATAAAATTGTTATATTTTTAAAAAAACTTCCAATACATATAATCCGTCTTAATTAATAAAACTATTTACTTCTTATTTCGCACTGTCTGACAAAATGGCTTTAAAAATTTGAAAAATAACTGTAAGTAATGTTCTGTCGCATTTAACTTACTAAAAAATCAAACTCAATAAAAATTCAAGACATCTTGTAAAGAAAAAAGTTCACTTAACGCCCGAATAAATTTCTGAGATTAAGATTTTATGTAAGAGATGATGTTTGAAGAATATTTCGGTATTAATCTGACAAAAGCAATTATTTCCTAAACGTGAAAAGTCAAATACCATTTAATATGTTTTCAAGAAGAATTAATTCTAATTGAAAAATATTTAAAAGATATTTCAAATCTAAAAAAGGGTATTGAATGGATAAACAACTCATTATATAAAGTATAAATTTATCACAAAAACAATTCATATTTTTTTATAATTCATTACACAAGGCTCTCTAGAAATAATCATTTGACAACGGTGTAAATACACTTGACACATCGCATATATAGCCTATGTGAATCTCTAATGTGAAGTTATTCAAATCAAAACTAAAACCTTTCTAGATTCTTTTTTAATATCTCCAAAATGACGAAGTCATAAATGAAATAACGCATAACCTCATCAGATTCCGTTTGAAATTATTAAAATTTTGCAGAAACTAACAATCATGCGTTCCAGACAGACTATATTGTTATATAATAATAATAATTATGTACAGTATTATATAATTTTAATTGTAAGAAGACTTTTTCAAAAAGCTAATTTAACAAAAACCTATAACCGGTTTCAGGTTTATATATAATATTTTATTAAATTTTGGCTATTTTTATTAAAGGTTTGTAATGTATACATCCGATTCATTATTTGATTTTTTTCATAAATTTTTATTGTTATGTATCAGAATTATACACACTTCTTCTCTGATCTGAAAACTCTATCCCTGTGACTTAATAAATGATGTTGGTCATCTTTTAAATCTGCTAATGCGCAGTCTATTCTTACTGAAAGCTTCTTTAGTTTCCAATTTAAAGGACCAGTTCTTGATATTTAGATCAAAACAAGTTTAGACAAAAGTGTTTTGAGACAGCGCATGGGAAACTAGAGCCGAGGAAGCTTTGAATTGCAAAAGCCATCCAAACCGACATGAGAGTAAGAGAATCTCTCTTAAATGTCTAAGATCTGGCATCGATTTAAATAAATTTTCTTACATTCTCATAGCTTCGGAACGTATTATAAACTTTAGCATTTGAAATTATTCGATAGAAAAGGATGAATATTCCTTATACAGGTATAGGATTATATCAGATAGAACTGAAAAAAAAAAAGCGTTAATTCATAACAGCAAGCTTAATACATCCCTTACTAATATTCATTAAAGCCGGTGTGCCCCTCAGCAAATATTAAACGTTAGATTTTTTTAAAAAAATCTGCAAAGTACACTTTTTAATATATATTCGTTTAAAAATGTATGTTTATATAAGAAATATATGCGTAGGAATTTGCTGGTGTCTCAGGAGGTTAAAGCGAAACAAGACACTTTTTTGGTTTAGCATCATTGAATTTTAAAATGTTTTCAAAGTTATTCTCAGGTTGTTTCGAAAAACATTTAGAGTACAATTTCATTTGGGAATATTCAAAGGTTTTTTTTACAATATCCGACTTAAAGTGGGTATTAAATACGTTGGAAAAATGTTATTTTACACAAAAAAGTGAGCTAGAAAGAATTTTTCTTATGTTCATAGATATTATATAAATTTTTCTCTAAATGAGTTTAGTATTTCCAAAATTTTTAAACATGCCAATGCTTTAGTGGTACTATTTCAAAATATGTGTATTTTGCAAGTGTTCTTTTATGCAAATATATCGTGAAGGTACATTTATACAGTCGATTTTTGCATTTGACAGGATGTTTATAAGTATTATATGTGGCTTTTTTTCCGTTCAAAAAGATCGTAAGAATCATTACAATGGATTTGAAAAAAATCCAAAACAATTGATGTGTTTTCCAGTACATATATATTTCGACCAATTTTTAACGTTTTGAATAAAACCAAATAATAAGGTAAGTAACTTTATTTTTTATAAATGCTTACAATCCAAAAAGTAGGTCACAAAATTAAAATTAAACTAATAACTTATTTAATGTTGGAGAGTTTCTGGTTTTTACCTAACATTTAAGTATGTGAGAGATACAACCAGTTAAAATAATACATCTATAGGTAAGCAATAAACTTTAAGAAAAACTTAAATAACAGTATTAAAACAATATATCTTTTAGACAAATTCTTTTATTTCAAAATATTTAAAAGTTTTTAAAATATATTTACATTTTTAAGTCTTTAAAAAAATTACTTTGCCGTATACATATTATAATGAACGACTTGAGAGATACATGCTTTTGTTCCCACAAATGGACTGTCAGCTTTTCCATCTACACATATAGTTTTTGGAAATTATTTTTAAATTTCATTGAATTTTAAACAAAAAACTATGGAGGTTTTTAAAGCCAGTTACTACATAAGTACAAAATATAAATAGTACGAAATTTAGTTTATTATTCAAAAAATCAAAATCAAAACTAATCCTGTGTAAGCAAATTGACACTTTTGAAAAAAAAAGCTTAACCCTCAGATTTTAACCATCTATTATTAATCAAAATTCAATATTTTGCATTGATTATTGCTTAGAATAAATCCAATTATTCCCCTTGAAATAAAATCTTTTATAATCCAGAACTTTTATTCATTTATTCAGTTACCAATGCACCAATACAACTTCTCAAATTCATAAGAAGTCTGCTCCGAAGCTTCACAATCAATTTATCTATTGTAAGAAATACTTGGAACAAATTAATTTTAACATACTACTTCACTCAACTTTTTTAGTTTTGTTCAACAAAAGGCTTAAATGTCAAAGTCACTATAGTATTCAATGGGTGGCTGGAAGAGCTAATTTAGTGAAGGAGTTTAATCATTTTATCTAGGCAGTTCGTGGCTAAATGTTCTCTGTGCTTCTATTTTCTAAACATATCATGTAAATCATTAAATGGTTTAAAACAATCAAATGCCTGCGTTAAAGTCAATTTGTTTACTTTAAATCTGTGCATAGTATTCTGTGGGTGTTAAGGTACTGTAAAAATACTGTAAATACTTATACTGTAAAAAACAGCAAAAAAATTCTGTGAATAATTAACAGTACATTCTTACAACTTTTTTTTTTACTGTGATTGGAAGATTGGAAGAAAATACGTCTCAGAAAGGCGTCACTTTTGCCGAAATGTATGAAGAAAGACGAACAAGTATTGGCATGGGACTACGTGGCCGATATGGACATAATAAAAAAAATTCTCACCGTGAAAGTTATTGGTTCTCAACACATCCATATTACAAACGTATTCGTATTGTTAAAAAAGAACTAATATATCACTTAAAAATCACGGAGGTCATCGAGTACACTAGGGCGGACGTTCTCGTAAAATCAATGGAGTTTTTCTTACAGCGGTGAAAAATTAACGGCAAAAAAATACTGTTAAATTTTTTATGCTGGTGTTTACATGAAAAACAAAATTGATTTTAAAAAATAGCAAAAAATGCTGGCAGCATGTTTTGCTGTAAATCTACGGTGGTTTTTCTTACAGTGTAGGTGGGTTATGTGTCCCCATAGTTTTAAATGTGTACCTTAAGGAGAAATTTTTCTCAAGGTTTTTCCTGGTTTTACCTAAGCAGTTCGTGGGTTTGGTACTTTATGCTTTCATATTTTAAACGAATCTTGCAGCTCACTAGAGACCAAACGATTCCAAATATTAGAAAGAATTTATTCAAGTTAAACATCGTTTAACATGAAGTTGTTATAAAATATGTTGCAAGTCAGCTCCCCTTGCTATTTGGAATTTTTTAAGCTTAAAGTTAAGTTGCAAAATTTCAATTCGATCGAAACAAAAAAAAAGATATAATTTCATTTATATTTTTTTACTACTTGTGTAAATGTTAATGTCAACTAAATGATTTATAAAATCCATTATCATGATTCTCTGCTTGCCTTTCCCTAAAGAACCAGGTTTTGTGCCTATAATTTTTGGAAATATCCTCAAACGAAGAAAATACATCAATTATATTTGTATCGAATAACAAAATTGGAAATGGCAAAAAAGCGATTTCCGTTCACTTCTTCGTTAGTGGGAACCATGTCTATTTAAGGGTATTTTTAAGTTATCGACAATGATTTTTACTCCTCTGCAAAACTGCTTCATTAATTACAATGAGAATCGGACGGAAGCAAAGACTTTGAATGAAAGTCCCAAAAGAAACTTCTTTTATCTTTGTAGAATGTTCAAATTCTCCTTTTCTTACCATAACTCATGTTTCGCCAAACATTAATCAATCTCAGTGGGTGAATATAACCTGAGGTGTATCGTGGTTTTTTATTATATTTTTTGCAAGCATGACTATTCAGGTAATAAAAAGGTAAAAAGTTAGAAGTAAATTTGGTTTCCAAAACTGTTTTAAGCATAATGTTAATTGAACTTATCAAACCGTGTTTTTTTTATCATAATATAGTATCAAGGCAATCATCTGTTAAATCAGAAAACGTCTATTTTCCCATCTTAAGTTGGGTACATATGCTATTATGTATAAGTAAAACTACACTCTTAAAACAAAAGAGTGAAATCCCACTTCTATAGGGGAAGTGCATTTTCGGCACCGGAAAAGAGTGGAAATTAGCTCAGACTGAGTTAAAACCGCTCGTTTTAAGAGTGTAGGACGTAGATTGTTTTCTTTTATTTCTTTTACCCACTCCGCAAAAAGAGTGAAATCCACTCCTATATTGGAAGAGCATTTCCGGCACGGAAAGGAGTGGAAATTAACTCAGACTGAGTTAAAACCGCTCTTTTGTTTTAAGAGTGTATTATAAAGGCGATAATTTTATATAATAGTTATAAGTATCAAACATTTTAAAGTAGAACTAGCTTACACTTTCATTTGAATCTTTAAGAATATGATAATAAGTGCTTGATTTTCAACTTTTAATGCAAACATTTAACTTCATAACAACAATAAATTACCAACTAAATATTAATACAAACTAAACTACACGGCGCAACAGCCAACACGGGCCAAGGCCTGCCGTGCCTGTTTCAGCTATTATGACCAAAGCTTTGTGTTTCTAAGAATATGTCCAGGTTAGGTGGTCATCCGCACGCGAAAACTCCAGTGTTTGGTTACCAAGCATAGTTGGTCCTCATTTTTTCGACTTACTTAAGGAATAAAAGCACTGAGCCTCTAAATTATTAATATGTAACTATTAATTTGTTATTTTTTCGATTGTTCCGTTTTAATGAACATAGGAAATTTAGTTGGATAATCGAATTGATTATTTATAGACTTTTTTAATGTATAAATGTTTACTTTTTTAAATTATACCCTTTACAAAATAAAAAAAAATTATGTATAAAATTCTTAGTTACTTCAATTTAAATTTAATATATTTGAACCTACAAAGTTTAATATAGTCAAAATGGAAATTAATCAGCATTGAAAATTAATTAAATAAAATTTCAACTATTTCTGATACTACAGTTCTTTTGAACAAATTTTGAAAAAATTATCTTTAAGTTTAGGTATACCGGAATGTGAAAATAATTTTTATCACGCAAACTCAAAAGATGAGTCAAATAAAATAATCAAGCATGTATTTTATTTGAAACAAAGTTTTCAAATAAAATACATGCGGCATTTAATATTTATTTTGAAATATACCCTTTTTTATTTGTTATTGCCTCATACTGTACGTTAAAGAGAAAGAGATAGAGGGTGCATTTTTAATGTTGACTTCATGAAAGATATTTATATCTATCTCTAAATTACAAAGATTTAATTCCCATCCTATTTACTTTTTTTGTTTTTTATTTTAATTAGTTATAAATAAATAAATATTAACCGAAAAAGGTTATAAATAATTGTAAGTTATAATGTATTATTTCCATTTCCGAAGTAATTTGAATCCACATAAAGGATTAAGTTAAGTTTAAATTTTTAATTATATTTTTAAAGCTATTTTCTTTAAAAAATTTAACGAAAATCTTAAAAAGTCATACGCACTAAATCAGTGCCAAAAGAAGTGGAAGTAACATAGATTATACTTAAGCATTTCTTTTAGAATAAAACTTTAGAAAAACTGTATGCTAAATTATTTGAAACTGTTTAGGGTCATTCGTGAACACTAAACTCGAAGGACTAATGAAGCTTTGTATCAATTAAAAATTATTTCTAACAGTAACAAATCAATAATCTGGATTACCAACATGTTTCAATACAACGTCAATTTATAAATTGTTAATTTGGAGACTAGACAAATTGGATTATTCAACAACCAAACTATCGACTAAAACTCAACTCACGCTCATTTGCAGTTAACTTAGTCTCCTACGATGAAATAATTTTTCAGAGCCAAAAAAATTTAGATGTAGTCAAAATGAAAATAAGTAGGTTTATATACAGATAGCCGAATATCTACCGCAACCATATGGAAATATAATTTTTTAAATATTATAATCTTTATAATAGTTTTTTTTTTAAAAAATATGATTGTTTTGCGAAAGAAATTTCTGCTTGATAAAAATAAATTGTCGCGCTCAGATTTGTACCATCACCGTAAATTTATGGAAAAATTCTCTGTTTTTTCTTTTACGGGGTAAGGGTAGGTACATATATATTCCGGCTTGGTGTGCTTGATCAGAGACCCGCTTATATAAGCCTTCGTCAAGTAAGACAGACATAGAAAGAATTCTTACTGTCACAGAGAAAGGAAATTACACCCAGGGCGAAGGCGGGAATCAAACCCGCACCCGTTACAGCGCGCAGACTGCTAGCAGTGTTCCAAACCACTCGGCAATCCGGGCCCCCTTTCTTTTAAAATATACTCCTTTATGAAATAAATAGTTCTAATGTTCATTTGTATGGGAAGTGACAATTTGAACTTTTAAAAATATCTTAACCAATTACTTTAAAATATTTTTTACTTATAGCAATATGTTCTTACTTATAGCTGTAAGATACTTGTTTTTAAAACTCAAAATTTAACAATTAAACCTTTTCCATCTTTTCATAACAAATTTAAATATTTTTATAATTGTCAAATCTTTTTTTTTACAGTTCTATATTTATTCTAAATAAGTATTTCGTCAATTTTATATTTATGAAATTATTCTTTTAAAATGTTATTTAATTTTTAGAAAAATAAACCTTGATTTTTTTAAACAGAGGTAGAACTTTTAACTGAGTTCATTTTTAACAATCTCCCTAAATTTCTGATAATTTCACTTTAAACATATACATTAAACTGTATCTGTTTAATTTAAACTCGCAGCCCCAATTAATTAAAAACTTTTTTAAATACACTATTATTCCAAAAAACTAACAAAACTTACCTGTTAAGCAAACCAAATCAAAATAAAAGTTCGATATACAACAATCAGATATTTCTCCACACCGGCTGGCAACACCTTGGCTCTCAACCAACCATATTTTCAAACACGAGAAAACTCTTCACAACTGGAGAAAACAAACTTAGGAGTTCACAATATCACTGTAGCATCTGCCGATTTCAACGACATAACCGTCGCTGTCTTACTGAATGACACTTCGTAGGGTTGCTTTTTTCTGGAGTTACACACATGCCGTCGCCAAATTTTCTCGCCAACCTGTGCTCGCCGGTAAAAGAAATTAATATTTAGTTTTTTATCAACTGTTCCTTTGCGAATCGTAATTTTAATTGTGTCCAAACTTTTTATGGAGCGCAAATATAAATATCTAACATTAAAGACTAATTGAAATGTTGCTTGATTTTGATTGGTTCATCGTGTCAAAAAATATTTAAACAATAAAGTTTAGAGGAAACTTTTATCAATTTTTTTTTCCAAAGAAAATATTCAGTATTCTTTTTTTTTCTTTTTCTTTCTCCTCTAGGCATCAATATGGTTTTTACTTCCTAACTTTTGAAAAACCCGGCTTAATAGGTTTGTTATTTAGTTTTGACTTTTATTTGAAAACATAATTGTTATCTTTGGTTACCATAAACAAACAATGCTATTATTTCTAGTAAACATAGAGAATGTAGATAAAATTTAAAAATTTCAGTTGGAATTTTTCTCGATTCTGAGTGATAAATCGTGTTACACAAATCAAAAAAATATGTAAACTCTAGACATCGATATGGTTTTATTTCCAAGCTTTTGGGAAACCCGTTTTACTAGGTTTATGTTATTAACTTTTGACTTTTATTTGAATACATAATTATTATCATTGATTAACTTAAATAAATAACTCGGCAATTACTGGTAAATATAAAAGGCATCTGAAATTTCAACTCCTTAAAACACATTTTGAAATATAACTGACACTTCTTGTAAAAACATTTTCACAAAGTTGGATCTCAACACACACAAAAAACGATGTAGAAAATAAAAAATTAATTGGACAGAAACAGCTTAGTAAATAAATAACTGCAACAAAGAACAATTGCTTATCTGAAACAAGTCATGTTTGTCCACTGAGTGATGGCTGAAAGAGAAAAAGTTAGGGAAAGTTTTTACCTGTACTTGGGGGGAGATCTTTTTTATTCTGAACAAGGGATGGAGGTATTTTGGTTTATATTTGCTTTAGGCTTGGGTCAAACTGTGTATTTTTTTTTTAAACTTCATGGATGTTTTGCATAGTTAAATGAATTTTAGTTAGTTGAATCAAACTGATCTTGGATATTTATACCGATACCGTGCTTCTTTTGGATTTTTTTTTTTGTTGCAGTGGATCACTAACTTGAATTTGATAAACAAAAACTCTTCATTTTTTATTTCCCCTCTGTTCCATTCTTTTTTAATACAGCGTAGAACGACCCCCCCCCCCAAAAAAAAAAACCCAGTTTTTATAACATTTTGTTAACCAAAAATCTTCAATATTTAATAAATTTGAAAAAAGTTTTTAAAATCAACACTGGTAATAGTTATTTTAAGTTATTAATAATTACCTCACCTATGAGCCCAATAAAGAAATGAAAGTAGATACGCGAAGAGTTATCAGTAAACTATGCCTAAATTTCCTTAATCATTTTCAATTATCAAAAAGCTTCATATTACGGTTATAAAATGTATTTTTAAACTAGAAACTTTTTTGAAAAATTGCTTTATTTTAACTAATCTTAAAACTCTCCTTAAAACTCAATTCCGTAGTTTTAATAAAAAAATTCATTTTTTTTGTTTCAACTGTTTATAAGATATAAATGTCACTCTGGCTTTGATAGTAATAATGTTATACAATGCAGCAAAATACCATATTTAGAAAATACGTTATTTTCAGTCCTACTTTACCATTAAATAATATACATATAAATTGAGATAAAATCTAAGAATTAATAAACTGGAAACTCTGATTGTAGTTCTAAAAATTAAGTACAAAATAAAACTTCATTTTTCAAAGTCAGATATTCTTCAAGATATATATTTGTATCCACTTTTACAAAAGACTACAAATTACATTTTTAAAAAATCACTTTCACTTTCAGCACCTGGCAACGTGCCCATAAATACGAATATAAAAATACAAAAAAAAGAACAGAAATGTAAGTAACTCAAACATTCCAACTCTCAAAATGGCAACATAAATGGCGTAAAAGAGTGTTCGAAGTTTAGAACGAGTGTTGGATGCATTGCACACACAATACATTATATTGGGTTGGAAAAACTTCAAGTTGCATTTTTGTATAAAAGTTACTTTTCTTCATCCTATTTAATGCTTTTTTTATGTGAAATTTCGAAATAATATCTCATTTTTTAGTTAGTTTGATAATGATTTGACAATAATTTGTTCTTTCACAATTTCATTGCTATTTACTACACTGTACTGGTTTTAACAAGTCATTTTTTAATACATATGTCATCGTGACGTACTAGAGAAATTTAGCGTCGTATTTCTGCTCATATGGATGATACAATAATTCTTTTCTCTTTTAGTTATATATTATATATATTGAGAGAGAGCGAATCACGGTCAGATCCTATGAATAGGTAAGTTATTTACATTTTATAATTTTATACTTATTCATATCTTAATTTAGATGTACAACACAGCAATGCTACAAATGGGTTATGTAATTAAGAATTTCAGCAAACATCATTACAATACACGTTTAATCCGTTGGTGGGTTACAGTCTTGCTACCAAGTACGCTGTTAGTTTGTGGGGGGTATACTATTTATCCGCTCCAATTTCAACCTTTGTCACTGGAAAGCAGTTAAAAAAACTTATATTCACGAAAGTCCTACTTGTATATTTAGTCTTTTAAACTGCCTGGAAATGGCCAAAAATTAAAAGTTGTTTTTTCACTGCCGAAATTTAATTTTTTTTATTTATTTAGCAAACCAGATATAAGTTCATTTGTGAAGAGATGATCTCTCCGAAAAAATAGAACAACAATAAAAAAATCCTTATTCATAAAACTTTGAAATTAATGTTTATTGCTCCACAAATGTTGCTTAAATACGGAAACAGCCGGTCTGTTGCTCAGAAAGCACGATAATTGTTAATCCAAGCAAGTCTGTGTCCTGACGCAGAGTACGATGTCACTATAAGCTTTCGTTGAGTGTCAGCTCAGTTTTTGTGTCGTCACTTTACTGCGGTTCCAAATCATGAGGCCCGTCGCCACTAACCCTTGTGGGGATATGACGTTAATCCAACCAAACCAATTCAGAAGAACAACAATTATAGCGTTGTCATACCAATGCAACGAATATCAGACCATTTATTTATTTTGTAGCCCATTACGCATTCGGATTTTTTACCCAGGTGCTTTCTTATTTTCTTGTTTGAGTTTGTAGGGTGTCTGAATTATTTTTGAGAAAAGAGAATTTATTTTTTACGACGTAAAGGGAGATGTAATGTTAACTTTCTAGTTTTAGAAAACTTTCTTTGTGTATTGTGGATTATGTTGTACGTTTTAGAAAGTTTTTCTAATCGTTAAATTATTTATATTTTTAGAAATGAAACTTGTCTTAGTTGATTTTCTAAATTTAAATATAATTTTTAATAACTCTTTCATTTGTTTTCATTTGAATGTTTCGGTGACTTTTACTGGTCTTTCACAAAATAAATTTTGTCAAAACTTTAATGTATCTTAGTGATATTTTATTTGGGGTAGGGTCAAGTGGGGTAAGTGTGATGGGGTAAGTGTGATAAACAGCTCTTGTAACTTTGGGAATCATTCTAAAAATCTGAAAGTTTGCAATATATAATATTAGACCACTTATACTTAAACTAAAAAGAAATATTGACTTTAAATAATAGTTTAAAGATAGTTTTGAGCTTTTGAATTTAAGTGCAACTTTCTGGTTGTTTTCAAATTCGAAAGGTTTTCTTCAAAATTCCATAAGTGTCGTATTTTTATAAAAATCATGTTGTTTTTTCTTTCTCTGTTAGTAAAAAGAATAAAGGTAAAGATATAAAACTGTTTTGGTTTATTATTTCATATGTTGTGAAGTATGGAAGTACAATCACAGTTACCCCTCAAAATATCAGTTGTGGGTAACTGTGATAAGTGACATGGGGTAAGTGTGATAATCCAAAATCCATTTGCGAATAATTACATTAGCACTATTATACACGTAACTGTAGTTAATAGCATGAACTAAACAAGTTACTAATTGAAAAAATCTTTCCTTTAAACCAAAAAATGTAGACCGAAAAACCTTACGGCTCAAAAATTTACTTTCAGTGCATGAAAACGTATTTCTTCGCATAACTAAACACATATGCAATGATTCAGTTCGTAGGTAAGGTAAGGTAGTCGTTTCCGGCTGCCTATTTCTAGCCTCCTTCAGGAGCTTTAACACAGCCAATAACACCTCGTATTTTAGAACCCTGGTCAAGTGACGAGGTCGACACCTGAGCGGGCACCCAACGGAACTTCGAGCGACATCGTACGCTAACGCCGTCGGGACTTTGGACTCCACAGATTTTACGAGCACGTCTTTCCCTGTGTACTCGGGCCCATCCGTGATGAGGATTTTTTTTATACTATTTCCAGCACGGATTCGATTTATAGGATGACTGGCAGTAGGTGGGATTCGAACCCCCGCACTCCTGAGAAGGTTGAATCTCTAGGCTGATGCCCTAACCACTCGGCCACGGACGGGCCTTCAGTTCGTTTTTTTCACCATGTGATCAGCTGGCTGAAAGAAAAAAAGTGATGCCACTTTCAACTCATAAAACTTTTCCATTGCTGAGAAAAAGGCATTGGGTCATGTATCCTTATGGGGCAAATGTCCCTAGTTACGAATAAATAAGGCTTTATACCAATATAGAAAAAAATATTTCAAAGTCACACAATCCTGTTCTTCAATGGCTTATAATATCGCGTACAATGTTTAGCCTGAGTTGCGTTAGGTGCCTGAACAAATATCAACCACGTCACTCGACCTCAGCTCAGAGTTACGATGCCCAATGCCAATATCACATTTCTATAAAAAAAAATTTTAAAAAAACTTTTATATCACTCTACTTTTCAGTGATTTTTTTATTCACTAACATTACACCACATTAAATTACCATCAAATTGCCCTTCTAAATACCTCCACGACGCGTAAATTTATTCCCCATAACATATTACTCCATCGAGGACCCCTCTTACACTAAAATTAAAGCCCCATCAATATAACAAAAGCTATTTTAAGATGGACTCAATTTCCGAGAGACATAAATTTCACCAAAATGGTGGCGCGACGCAAACATTCCGAAGTCCTGTAATTCTTTGAACGAGGACAATGCAGCTTCCTTCCTCTTCGCAGGTTGCGGTGTGTGTGATGGAAATTAACATATAAATTAACTTGTACCACACCTTCGGCCATTAAGGACGTCGGTATTTTCTTTAAAGCCTAACCTGACATTATAGCCGAAGTTTTAAAACGAAATCTATTACCCAACATAGGCTGGTATTTGGAAATGCTAGTAGTTTGGTACAGGGTGAGGCAAAGAAAAGTGGCCCCCGGTCTAGAGATAGGAATACGTAGAAATGCTTGGCGAGAAAAACTCTTGAAGCCGCCTGAAAGCTTTCAAGTGGAAATAAAAGATTATTCAAGCGTGTAATGGTTCACTTGACAAATCTGTTTTTGCATTGGTTGGATTGGATTAGCATCACATTAGAGCTACTCATGGACTATTGGCCAGTTCAGATCGTAGCGCGTCAGTGTGAGTTGCGACTGTGTAAGTGTAAGTTGCGACTGTGTAAGTGTAAGTTGATCAATTCACAGGTGAAGATGAAACTCACAGTACAGCAGAGAGTGTTCATTGTAGAAAATTTTATTAAAACGAATTCGTGGAAAAAATGTGATCAGTTGTTTGTTGAAGAATTTAAATGCGTATAAGTGCCAAAAAAGAGTATTTGGCAGCGATCACTTACGAAATGGCGTCAGCCAGTATCTGCTGTCAACAAGTTCAAAAACATTCCGAAACGGGTCTGAACACCAGATTCTTGCAATCAATTTAGAATGTTTTGGTTTTGTATTAACAAAAACAGAAAGGCCCGATTCTCTACGATAAATAACAACCGAAATAATCACTAGTGGGAATTTTTTTTTAATCTAAAAATTAGGTTCGAATTTATTAATTGTGCCATAGATTTTTTTAACAGTAATTTATATGTTTGATGAATTAATTTATGAGAAACTTCTATGTACGTTAGATATCAACAAAATGTTGTCTTTACCTACTGTTGAGTACATTAAACATAAATTTACTTGCACCACACTTTAGGCCATTAAGGACGTCGATATTTTCTTTAAAGCCTAACCTGACATTATAGCCGAAGTTTTAAAACGAAATCTATTACCCAACATGGGCTTTTATTTGGAAATGCGAGTAGTTTGGTCGAACTTATAGCCTTTAGTATATTTGTTATTTGAAATGCTAAAAAATTAGGTTCGAATTGATCACTTGTGTCATAGAATTTTTTTACTAGTAATTTATATATTTAATAAATTAATTTATGAGAAACTTCTATGTACGTTAGATATCAAAAAAATATTGTCTTTTCCTACTGTTGAGTACATTAAACATAAATTTACTTGCACCACACTTTATGCCATTTAGGACGATGGTATTTTCTTCAAAGCCTAACCTGATATTATAGCCCAAGTTTTAAAACGAAATATATTACACGACATAGGTTGGTATGAATTACCATTTGGAAATGCGAGTTGTTTAATCGAACTTAGCCTGATGTATGTTTGTTTGTTGAACTCCTAAAAAATTAGGTTTGAATTGAACACTTGTGCCATAGAAAAAAGTTTTGATGTAGTAATTTATATGTTTAATGTATTTTTTTGTGTAACTTGTATTTACGGTTGATATCAAAATATATGTATATTGTCTTTACCAACTGTTTAAGACAGAAAAGCTTATTAAAAGCACACCAAAACGACATGATTAGTCCTAATGATTACAAACATAAATTCTAATATTTATTTAATAAGTCATGGACTTGTTTAGAGTACTTTAATAAGCTAGTAAAATGTAATCGCTTTTCAGTCGTTACACGACCGTACCTAATCAAACTTGCTAAACTGAACAAAAGTGTTATCTTCTTTGGTCTTTAATCTTCAAATAGATGAAGAAAAAAAAGATTCCTACATTCCATGTGGGAGAAAGAAACATTCGTACTAAACCATGAATAAACGAAGATTATTTCCTGTACATTAACCCATTACCTAATTATAACCGAAGTTCCTAGGATAAAGAGTAAAGATATCGAGACAATAATAAGAATTAGAATCAGACTTTAGTTTTAACAGACTTATTTTCATATATTTTTTTTATATCTTTCATTTAATAAATAGTGTGTTACATCTTTAAATTTAGAAAAAAAACTCTTGTAGAAAAATCTGATATTTTCTCCTACTCAATTAAGTTTCTAATTATATTGATTGTTTAAAGTAAATTTTGTAACTAGAATTGAGTTCTCTTTTTTTACGCTTTTAAAATAAGGTAAGTAAAAATTCTATGATAACTCTATTAGATTAAATTTTTTGATGCAAAGTATGAAACAATGAAAACTTATATAGAATACTCGTATGCATTTATTTTACTTAAGTCAAATAGTTCACATTTTACTCGGTTCACAAACGGTTCACATAAAACAAACTATTTTTAGAATATTTATGATAGTTAGTATTTCTGAAAAGTCTAAAAAAAATATGGTACATTCATCTTAAATTTTTAACTGTCGAAGCTTTAATAGCATAGATTGAAATAATCTTCTCATTACAATACAAAATTACTTGGTAAAATTTAAAGATAATATTGATCAAACTATGCTTAATTTGTTCTTTTATCAATAAAATAAAAATTAAAAATATTTGTTTGCGTATTGAAGTGGGGAATAAACTTACATAACATGCATATTTTCTTTTATTTTCTATAGTACATATCCTTAGGACAAGATTGGGAATAAATTTTTAAAAATATTGGAATAGGCGTGGAAAATATTCTGAAATCTATCGCGTATACTACGATGTACAGTTGAGCAAAAAATTGTTTGGTGGAGCTACAAAAGTGTTTTAAGAAAATTATCTGATTCAATGGATTTATTCATAGCAATGAATAACTTTGTGGCAAAATCACGTACTGCAACGGTAATACACTGATGGTCTGCACTTGTGAATACTACCGTTTGGGTTTGATAAAGAGAAATTAATGGAGAAGACCAAATAAATCCAATAAATTCCTCCGATCGGACACGTTTTAATCTAGCTTTCCGATTCCGAACACGATATTTCCTCAATAATACATCACAAAAGACATCGGAAAACCTATCATGGCAACACTTTCTCTTTGCACAGCGCCATCTGTTGGGTCTATCTGACAAAAAGTCATTCGCCGATGAGGATGTCTTTTTTTATATACTATATGTCATTCGTTTGGAGATAAAATGACGACATTCAGACGTGACATCCAACTTTTCGATAAGAACTGGGCGGAAGGGGGTAATTTAAAAGTAAAGAGCAAAGAGAAATGAATCTGAAATATAAAGGCTTCCTTACGGAGCTTCTGGGCCCTCAATATTTCTGTTTTATTGTGGGTTTATTTTTTAAGGTCTTGGAGAGATAGACTCGTATGACACGTTTCTGTTCCATACATTTTTTGCGGTGCATACGGTGTTGGATGATATCAATTGAAATGTTAAGGCAATTGAATATTTCACATATGGAATGGAAGCGAAAACCGTATTACTATTTTACTTGCGGTTTTCAATCTAGTAGTGGTAATGTTAAGTGAATTTGAAGTGCTGTGAAAAATTTGCTTGATGTACATTGCGCCTACATCAGCATGTTTAACATTATACAAATACAAAAATTGTCGACCAACAACAGGCCAGAGGCCCAGCAAGGTTGGTCCAAAATAAATCTAATACATTACCAGTTTCCAATGACTGTCAAGTTTTTTCTTAAAATCTTCTACTCTCTTCGAATCCCCAACATAATCTGGTAAAGCATTCCACTCATTGACAACTCTATTGTAAAAATAATGTTTTCTTACCTCCCTTCTAAAGCACGATTTATTCAATTTCTGATCATGTCCTCTGGTCCGGCTATTTAAGGTAAAACCTAAGCCCTCCATGTCTCCCTGTTTTATGAACTTGAATAACTGTATTAAATCATCCCTAGCTCTCCTATTTTCCAGGGAATACATGTTTAAAGATCTTAATCTGTTATGATATTATATCGATTAAATCAAAATTCATCTCGAATCCAACCATACTCCATACTCCTTACCCATACCTTCCTCCTTCCTCCATACTCCTGCCATACTCCTTTTGTTTGGCCAATTCTTTTCGTGGAACTTCTCACAAAAGCTACAAAAAGCTTCCCACAAAAAGAATTGGTCAAACAAAAGGAGTATGGAGGAAGGGTATTTGTAAGGAGTATGGAGTATGGTTGGATTAGAGAACCGCCTAACTGCTGTCCTTGTTAAAGATGGCGGGCACTTTGAACCTCTTTATCATTAATTGCCCAATATGTCCATTCAATAAACGTCATTAAATTATTCTCATGTCTCTTATTTGTTTTTATTTTTTCATTTGTTTCAAACATTACCCGCTGAGCCAACCGGTATGATAGAAACTATGACAATGCTTTTATTCCTTGTGAGTATTTTACGTTAAACACAGAATCTAACAAAATGACAAAATCGCTCTGGAGACTTAAATCATATTCATATGTAAAGTCAAAGTCAGTTACAAAGTCAGTATCTAGCTTACAAAGACAACTCGCCCATAACGCCATAAATGTTCAGTCATTTGAATTAACAATAGATCTAAATGTTATAATGTGTTGCTTATAACGAAAATTTTGATTAACTCGGTTATAACGCTAAAATTTATGTGTAGAAGATATCAAAAATTCTTTCTTAAAAAAGGCATTATTCTTAACGAAAAAATAATCGGTTATTTCAGTCGCCAAATGATGAGAAAGTCGCTAAATTTGAAATTTATTTCCCGTCTAAAAAATTATTAACCAGAGACGAAAAAATTAAACTACCACTAATAGTGCGTACGGTTAAAATTTATTCAATAGATATCATTTTATAACTTTAATTAATCATATGAGTATATCTACGTATTTTACATGATTTATTTCACTTAGTATTCAACCTTGTTTATGACATTACTCGTTTTTAACGTCATAAATATTGTGGTTCCTAAGATGACGCTAACCAGGTTATACTGTATATACAGGCCCAGTGGCTTAGTGGTAGTGCTTCGCATTGCCACGCCACAGGACCGGGGATCGAATCCAGGATTGGGCGAGGTTGACCCATCCTTTCATACCTTAAGTGAGTCGATAAAATGGAGTTTAGTTTTTTTTATACTGTATATACAAATCATAGAATCAATGTGTGTGACGTCAAGACAAAACGGTCAAACCAAAATCCCAAAAACTATTTATAGCATTCCCTAGACACATGCAAAATGCCAAGGCCTGGTCCATTGATGCCTTTTAACCACTTATCATTGACGTGCCTCAGACGATTATCACCTCAAAAGGGTGGTCCGAAATTGTCTGGTTTAATGGCTTCGGGACACCCCCCTCTTCTTCCGATGAAAATTAACCCTTTAATGTAAATCGATTTGCCCACCTATCTGGTCTGCGTGACGTCACTTCTGTGGTGATGTCTAACCACGGAGTCGGTCTTCTTCACCTTAAGTTTGGGAAAGTGGAGCATGGGTTGAGTATAAATTGCAAGGATGGATTACATGTGGGTATTTGTTAAATAGTTTTCACTTGACGTTAATGCAAGTTGTCTAATTCGAAGTTTTAGGCCATTTATTTTGTAGTTTTTGTATCTATAATGAAAAAATAAAGATTCGCAGATAACTAGAAAAAAAGCATTATTATTAAATGCTTACAAAGTAAAAATTAGGTAACATTTTAAATTGCAGATTTTTTTAAAAAAAATTCTGGTTACATTTAGAATGAAGTATTCAAATTTTGTTGCACATTTTGTCCGAAATTAATCTTAAGGTCTTATTATTTACCATATTTTATTTAACATAGATAAATACGAAGATTTCAAAAATATAAGCTAATTTGTAAGTGAAAAAATTTTGCTGTAAATCTTAAAATAATAAGCCTTATAGTATTTTATTTTTGAGTATATTGCACTCAAAAAATATTGTTGAAACATTAAATCAAAATTAATTCATAAATGATCTTCAGCAGATGTATCTGCCAATAAACACTATATGTTCTGTAGAGGTGACGGTTAGAATATCGACACGGATTAATTAAGTTTAATACTCAATTTAATATTTAGAACATTCTAGACTTTTTTTGTCGTTTGAGAGAAAAAATTTCTAGTCAATGTATACAAAACCTAGGTTAATAAAATTCCGAGACAGTTCCTTCATATGTATTTTATCTGTAACTATATCCTGATAAAAAAATAACATACAATTTACATTAAAAAACCAGCAAATATAATATACGTGACACAAAAACAGAAAACAAAACAGCTGAACATGCATAAAAACACCCTATAGAATCTCCTCCTAAGACAAAAAGGACAATAAAGGCACAATAACAGAAGTAAATAAATACAATGAACGGAGTAAATTAGCAATAATAAATATTATGATTTTGAGGATAGTAAAACAAATGAAACTATATAGTCTTTACGATTATAACGCAAGCTTCGAAAGAACTTCATTCCCTCAACCTACTCTTGTGGTTTTCCAGGGTGAAAGAGACGCTCTTTTTGTTTCCCTACTTGGATTTGATAAACAACCGCGATTAACCTCACAGCAGAGCCACAAACAATGTAGGTTTAAAACAACACAAACATTACACCTGAAGTGTAGATATCTACCTTAAAAGCCATCCTCGCAGTTTGTAGTCGGCCACTTTTGGCAAAGAAACCTAGAGTAGGTCATGGCTATATATTTTTTTTTATTTAGAACATTCTAGAACTTTGTTTTGTTCGAGAGGACAATTTCTGGTCAATGTATACAAAACCTAGGTAAATCGACTTTCCGGGACAGTTCCTTGACTTGCCTGATACCTGTGATTACATCCTAATAAAAAATTAGTATACAATTTACATTCAATAAAAAAAAATAATAGAACCAATACAAGACACAAATTCAGGAAAACAAAGCAACTGAACATTCAACTAAAACATAAGAAGATTTTTGTCATTTAAATTTTGATTTTTATTTTGAAATTGGAAAACAAACGAAACTAAAACAAACAACACATATAAAGTGTAGAGATCTACCTTAAAAGCATCCTCACAGTTTGTAGTCGGCCCCTTTTAGCTAAGAAACCTAGAGTAGGTCATGGCTATTCTTGGTCCATTTCTGCCCTAAAGGGGATTGTGTAATGAGACCAGGGAATGATTGAATCCGGGACCATGTTCCACTACAATGGCAAAGCTATTGGGTGTAACTATTTGTGTGCTACAAGCTGGAACGAACTTGTTCTGGTGGGTCATAAAGATGGCTGCTTGGTGGAATTAACGTTTATTGGTTTTGTTAGACATTTATGGTTGTTTAAATGGGTAACTAAAGCTAAAAACATGGGTAATCCCTTACTTAATTATTTTAATAATAATTTTTTATATACATTAATTATTGTGTGTATTTAATATTCTTTATTCATTACTCAGTATTAATTTTATAAAAATGCGTTAGTCTTTTTTTAAAAAAATATTCTTATTTTCAGTTTCACAATTGGATTTTGAAAAGTTTTAATGAAAAACATATCGCGCACGTAACATTTAAAAACCTTAAATTTGCAGGGTACTCTCATTGGCAGTATTGGAATAAAGTTCATCATACTTAAAATAGCTAAGATTCACAGCCAGAAATTGTATTGTTAGTTTATTAATTTCAGAAAACCAACTTATTTAACTAAAGCAACTTTAAGTATACTTTTTAAAGTATTTGATTGATTGTATTATTATTTTTTTAAAGTGACATTCGGTAACTGACCTTGTGAATGCTGTTTCTCTGCCGAAAAACTATCCTAGTAGAAAAACAGGTTGTACAGAAATAAGACAGTGGATATAATATATATGTGGGGTGTGTAATTTATTAACGAATCCAGTTTCCCATTTCTATCTTCTTTACAGGGATAAGCTACCAATATAAGACGTCTCGTAAATTTGAACGATGGTAAATCCATCAGGTCACACTACCTGAAGTGGAACCCATAGCCATTTCGGCTGATTGATGTTATAATGTATAGACGTAGGTAAAACTAATGTTCTTGTTTAAACAATAAATTGGCAAAAGATGATATGGTGGTGACTATATAATAGTGCTGATTGTTATATTTACTAAATAATTTAGCATCTAAGTATACCTATTGAAAAATTACATTGATTTATTATTTTCAAAAGAATTCATTTAATTCCGAATTCTATTCAATTTTTTTAGACAACAGCTGTAGGTGTAAAAAAAATTGCTTCGATTTCAATTCGACTCACGTGTCTTCGTCTGCTCTTGAAGTAGAAAAGACAAATGGAATCCTCTTCTTTGATATCAATGGATCTAAGTTTCTTTTTATGTAGGATCGCATTTCCCAAAAAAGTATGATCGCTTTCCACAAAAAAAACTTTCCTTTGGTATTTTTACTTTTCATTCAGAAAGTTTTACGAAAAGATAGTTTGTTACGTTAGGATGCGATTTTATAACTATTGATCTTTATTTGAGCATAAAGGCTAAAAAAACTAAGATATATATAGCTTGGGAATGCCTTGGATACTTTTTAGTGGGTGTTTCCAAATACTTGTACTTTCATTTTGTATTTTAAGAAAAATAAAATACTTCATAATTGAACATTTTAAAATATAATTTCCGATTATATTGTTTAATTAACTCGAAACTGCAATGACTACATATATTATTAATTTGAAGTGTAATGTTAATTTAATTTAATATTTTTTTTTCAAAAATAAGTGTTCAAAACACGCTAGGAGAGTTAAAAAAAGGCTCTGTCCTATGCTTTCAGCTTACACACTACTTTTCTAACGTTAAAAGTTTGATAAAGGTTATGTCCAAGGGTTTGTCCTCCACCCACTTTCACAGAACAGACTATCTTCGCTTCTATTTTTAAAGTTAAAATTTTACTAAATATTTATTCTTCCAACTGCAAATTAATTTAACAAACGATAGATTAGGTTAATTGAATTTTCCAAAAAAAATTGTTTTGAAAATAGACAATTATTGTGACTAAAATTTGTTAATTAAGAAGGCGACAGAGAACTTCTTTTCTGCATAAAATTGGGTTACTTTAACTTTCAAAATAATTTAAATTAAATGATGTTATGATAAGTTGGTAGCTCTTCTATTTTTACAGCAAAACAATTACATCATCATTTTTTTAACTTCAAAAAACTTAAGCAAACGATAGATAATATTAATAAAATATGCAAAAGAAAATTACTGAAAATAGTTAATTTTGGCATTTAAAATATTTTAATTTGAATTAGATAAAGGCTGTTTTTGGCAAATTTCTATTTAAGGCGTATAAATAGTGTGTTGAAGTGCTTCTAAGTAACAGTTACTATTTACTAAAACCTACTATTTACTAAACCATATGCAATGCGCCTCCAATCGTGAAATGAAGCCTTAAAATCACGAAGTCAAATATAATGCTTATTCATTACTCAAATACAGAGTCCGTTGATTTCGATCACGGAATTAATTCAAACAAATGGGTGTTACGCAAAGAGTTGGTACCCAATGGATTACCATTAAACCATGATAATCAATCCCCCCTGAACTTCGAACCTAACTTCCAACAAAGTTTTCTGCCAGGGTCACCTAAGATAGAGAAACTTACCCGAAGAAATAACCCGAAACTACTATGTCATTCATGGTTGACTTAGAAGCAGGGGTGCTAGAATGGTCCAATATCGCCAATTTGGCTAGTGTTTTAAATTTAGAGGTGTAGAAAACTATTTAAAAACAGCAATGAATGTATTATGATGATATTTTTTGTACAATTGTATTTGCAACTCAAATAAATTGCATATTTAAGGAAATATTTTATATTTATTGTCTTTGTTACAGAAATTTTGGCTAATTGTTCGCTTGGGTTGGCGTGTAACGAATGGGCTTTGGCGACCTCTGTCAGTTAGTCAATGACCAACTATGACGTTGCGGATGCTTTCAGCCAATCATGTTCGCCCGTTAGTGTACTATTGATTGACCGGAAATCTTCCAACTTTTGGCTACTTTCAGCTCTTTACCGCGTCCACTTTGGCTTTGCAAAGCCTTAAAATGACTATACATATAAAATACTAGCAAATTTATACCCGTTCTTCGCACGGAATAAAAAAAATATAAATAGATTCACAAATAGTACAATACCCTGTTATAGGATCATAAACTTATCATTGTTTCCGCTCGTTATAAATTATAAAATCCCATTTCATTGCCTTAAAATTCCAAAATGAAAAATGCGCTATAAAATGCACTCATAAATGTCATCACAATTCCCTCATAAATATATAAAACCTTTTAGCTCATTTGGCGCGATTTTCGAAATAATTTGGCAGAAAATAGAGATAGCTACAAACGCACCCATTATACAGCTCTAACAAAATGACCTTCGAACAACCGACCAGCTTATAAATTACTTATAAAAGAAATTACCTATTTGGCAAATTTTAGTTAATAATTTGGCGAGTTTGGCAACGTATTTGGCGAAAAAATAAAGACATAAAACACTAATAGCTCTAGTGCGATGGCTTTTATTAACCATCATAGTTCAGTAATAGCTTAACTTTATACATTTATTGCTTAAATATGCATACATGCAGTCAACAGAAAAATCAATGAAAAAAATCATCAAATAAACCCACAATAAAATCCGGGAATGAAGACTGGCGGAATTACGTCACTTGAAACATGTCAATTATTTTTCAAATAATGAATTTAGTTTCTGAAAGTAATGACAAAAGAATAAAATAAACATTTTGAATTTTAAATGTTTTCGTTAAAAGTTTTATTTAATTTTTTCAGCCGATGGCATCAGGAAAGAGAAAAAATGATCGGATTTGAGCGAAAGTGGTGTATTTTTTTCAGAAAATTCGAATTTTCTCTAAAAATGGAACAAATATGAAAAAACTAAGCCTCAGGTGCACACGTTAGTATTAAAGGGAATCTATCTTTAAAATTTCGAATTCCTGTGGGCAGTATAAGTAGGTCTTTTACGATCCGATAACAGACACACACACACACAGACAGACAGACTCTTTCTTTTATTATTATAGATTATTCTTAAGTATCATTTTATGAAAAATATAATAAGAAATATTTTTAAAATTTGGCTTTCGAGCAGCTAATAGAAACAATTTAATATATTTTCAGTTAAAACATGTGTTTATTTTTTCTTTTGAAATTTTTTAATTTGTAACGATGATACTTTTTTGTAATCTGACAAAACGTTGAAAATTACGCGAGAAATGAACAGCAAAATATTTAAATTTATAAATAACCAAATAGAACAATGGCGCAAAATTAAATTATTTTAAACACGGGTAAATATCATTATTTCGAAGATGGTTTAGTATAGCTTTTATAAGCCACTAGTAAAATAATTCTTTTTAGATTTTTAAATGTTTATTTTACTACGTGTTTCATAATTTAATTTTTAACATACATTATCAGCAAGAAAATGAAACGATGCAAAATGGTCATAAACCACAATTTATTATAGACTAGCAAATAAATACCCGTTCTTCGCACGGAAATAAAAAATATCAAATCGATCCAAGTATATGTGTCATTCGATTTGCTATAGGATAATAAACTTTGCCTTTGTTCCCGTTCATTATAAAGAATAAAATCCCGCTACTTATATTGCTTTAAAATTCCAAAATAAAAATACATCACTATAAAATGCACATCCTCATATCACAAAAACCTTCCTCAATATGAACTTACTGTCATCGCAATTTTCCTGATAAATTCAAAATTAACCATAATTGTATAACAATGTTATTTCCTGGTTATTTCACGTCAAAACCTCCATTCTGGTTTAAAAAAATAAATTTGCTCATTGGCACGTTCAATTATTTTTCAAATCATTAATTTAGTTTCTGAAGGTAATAGCAAGAAAATAAAAGCAATTTCAATTTCAATTAATTTTTGTGTTCATTTTAATTTCTTCTTTCGAATGGCCACACGAAAGGAGAAAAAATGATCGGATTTGAGCGAAATTGGTGTATTTTTTCAGAAAATTAGAATTTTCTCTAAACATGGGACAAATATGAAAAAACTAAGCCTCAGGTGTACACGTTGGTATTAAAGGGAATTTATCTTAAAAATTTCGAATTTCTGAGGGCAGTATAAGTAGGTCTTTTACGATCCACAGACAAACAGACAGACTCTTTCTTTTGTTATTATAGATGATCGGAATAATGGATCGGAAAAATGGATTTTTTACGGGATTATAAAAAAAACACAATTGAGCTTTAGTGGATGAACGTGCTAAGTGACATTTTTGAAAAAAAAAGATTTTTTTATCAGGAACGTGTTATACCCTCCTTAAAAGATTACAAGTGTCTCCTTTTTCCTAATATTTAAGTTAAGTATATTTTTTACAGTTTGAAAATATCGTTTACAACAGATCTAAATGCAAACGAAAAACTTTACCACTCATTTTCTCGTTTTCACCTTGTTGTCACTTAGCACGTTCTTCCACTAAGCTCTTCAATTTAGGTCATTTTAGAATGTTTACACAAAATTTTTTGGAAATGTGGCAATTTTTACATATTATAATTTTTTGTGTGATATGGCTGTTCCTTAGAACTGCTTCTTCACAAACTTCCTGTTTCTGAAAAGATAATGCTGAGTTTATTTGTATTTCAAACAATAAATTTTTAATGTTGCACTCACTTAAGGAAAATATTTTCTGTGCTATTAGAAATAGATAGACTTCACTAAACATTTGCGATCCGTATAAGGTTTATTTATTTGAAGCTCATTTTTTTTTCTTTTGGTGATGAAGAGTTAAATATTAAATATTTGCACACCCATGACCCCTACGAAATTTTTACAAGTTGTACATAGGAACATCGTCCAATAAACCATTTCCTTTATCAGTTTGTTTGAAGGAAAAATAATATTTTCTTGTTCTATACGAATTCTATTTTTGGACCATTTTTAGAAGTTGGTTATTGTAGTTGGTGTGCTTCAGTTTTGTTTATGTATAATTTTTATGCAACACGTTTTCTCTAATCACTATTTTAAGTTAAGCATTTTTATATGCTCTTTCCTAACTTTGTCATAGACCTAAATGCTATAGTTAAGAACTAAAGAGTTAATAAATTTATTAAAAAAAGTTTCTATTAAAAAAAAAATTCTGCGTGAACATTAGAGCGGCGCTAAAAACATTTTTTTTTTTGCACTGGTAGTTTTGTACTGGTAGTAGTTATATTACGTGTAAAAAAATTCATGAAATCAAAACAAATCTAGGCTTTACAAAATTCAGCGAATTTCACCTAGAGTTAACATTGCTTATTGCCTTTTTGGCCTGAAGCCGAACTTTTGATGTAAACGAAGACTTTTGATTGTTATTCTACATAATTCAAGGGTGCTTGATCCGAAAATGGTGGGTATACTTTTCAAAACCTTGATGCTTTTTTTATATGAAGTGAACAATCCATGAACAATTAATATGGCGACTAAGCAGCATCAATAATCAGTGGAGCGAGTTTTTTTTTCAGCGGTACTTTTTAATAACTCTGGGATTGTTGTCTGGGATCTCACAATTTTAGTCAGCCGTTCTGAATATTAGTAACATTTGAAGAAACAAACAGGTTTTTGGAGGAAATAAATCCGTGAGTTCGGTTCATTCAACGCGAAAAAAAAAGAATGACGTCATTTCGAATACAGCGATTGCATATATTTCTGCGAACCACACACACACAGTCGTAGATTAGAGGAATTTCGCATTCTTAACCGCATACGCTTTGTCCTATAGCACTACCATGCTTTCATAAAAAGTAACATCATGCAACTAGTAGTGTAAATTACGAATGCAAAAAAAAAACCTAAAGGTCTGCGCTAATCTTATGAAGTTCCTAAATCGTAAATCGCTTTCGGAAACCTAATAAAAAAACGCCCTTGTGGCCAGTATAAGCCAAACATGTTTGGTCACAAACATGCAAGCCTCTGTCAGACAAAACTTTAGGTGTCGACGTATCAATTAAAAGCATCCTATTTTCGATCCGTGGTCAAGTGACGAATCGGTCAGTTGGACAGACTTTTCCGAATAACAGCGCCACCTACGAAAGTTTCTGAAATTGAATCGTCTATGAGGAAGCCCTGCAGTATTTGATAGAGATTCCAAATTACACGGCTCCTCAACAGTAGTTAACGTGTAATTCTGGTGCAACGGACGTTAATTCGTTTTAGTTTAGTTTAGTTTGAAATATCGTCGCACTAGAGCTACACGAGGGCTATTGGCAACGGGCGTCGTAGTTTAGACAAACAGTCAAGTGACGACGGACGTTAATTCAATAAAAAATATTCACGCAGCATCCAGGGCTTTAGAGGTAACGTGCACTAGTCCCATATGCACATTGTTATTTTTTCTGGTTTCATCCGTTTACTAAATGGTTGAAATGAATACAACAGGAAAGAACTCGTGAAGTGATTCTTATAAACAGGTAAGCTTCGCCTCAACCCACTGGTTGTGTAGTTCCAATGAAACTCTCCGCAGGCCGCAGCAACAAGCTGCATCAACAGCTCTAGTGCAACGAAACCAAACACGACCCACAGAGTCGTTCCTTTTGTTTTGGTTTAGTGCTGTCATCTATGATATCTTTTAAGCACTAAAAACATTTACGACGATAATACAATTTGTTAAAAAAAAATAATAATTAGAATTTATCTTTAGCAAAAAGTTAAACAAACTGTGGAGAAATACCAAGCGCCAATTTTTGTTGCTCGCACAAATATCTAAGATGGTAGATCAACTGACCAAACCACGTCTAAATAAATAGATAAATTAGAAAATGAATAAATGACATTTTCTGGGCTTGGAGGCCTTTTCAAAAGTAACTCTCCTTTGGATCCTCCATTTTCTGGATCCGCCAATGGAGGGAGAATATCTATAGGGACAATGCTGATTGATTCTGGTTACATTTATGAGGCAATAAGTCAGTGGCGGCCCGTGGTCAAAAATGTTGGTGCAGCCGAGGAACCCCCCCCCCCCAGTCATCACACACAAACAAACTTTAGTTAGATGTGCATAAATTGAAAAGCATATAATGGGCTTGTTTCAAAACTTTGTCGAATAAAACAAAACAACCAATGAAATCGTAGTTCAGAGCGCATGACGTTATAAAAAAAACAATGAGCTTGTTTCAAGTAGTAAGGAAAGAAAACAAAACAACCAATGAAATAGCATTGTTGAGAGCTGACATCATAAGAAATATTCCCAATAAAAAAGTATATAAAATATAGAAAAAATAAAATAGAAAACTTACTTAAAAAACCCAGTGTATTACTTTAAGTATTTTATCATAGCGGAACTTTTGATAAAGAACAAATAAAATATTAAAACTAAAAAACAAAAGCATTCCGTTAACACCGAAAAATAATAATTGTTTGAACGCTGAAGCGATGAAGAGTTCAAATTCTTGATTCCCCCATCATCACACATGGCGTCCTGCAGCCCTTCTCTCATTACTCTTCACGGGCTGCAGTCAGTAGGATTGGATTATTATCAGGCAACTCATTTGATACCCAAATAGGTACCTTTTACCAATCCCACTATTTGAGCGAAATTTTCAATTTTGGCGTGAAAGCGTTGCATAAAAAAATGCGCTCCTTTGGCAAAATATAATAATGGATAAAGAATATATGATCGGATTTGAGATTTTGTTTTAAACTGAATATTTAGGTACAGCGGCTGTACTTGCTGTATGCCACGAGCCGCCACTGCAATAAGTAGTAAATCATTATCATCACAAATGGCCTATCACGTGTTTGTCAACCACCAATCATATCAGCTAATTCCAACTGCAGCCGAAAAGCATTTCTTCGTCGTCATGGTAACCAGTCTCGCGTCCTGCAGCCCTTCTCTCATTACTCTTCACGGGCTGCAGTCAGTAGGATTGGATTATTATCAGGCAACTCATTTGATACCCAAATAGGTACCTTTTACCAATCCCACTATTTGAGCGAAATTTTCAATTTTGGCGTGAAAGCGTTGCATAAAAAAATGCGCTCCTTTGGCAAAATATAATAATGGATAAAGAATATATGATCGGATTTGAGATTTTGTTTTAAACTGAATATTTAGGTACAGCGGCTGTACTTGCTGTATGCCACGAGCCGCCACTGCAATAAGTAGTAAATCATTATCATCACAAATAAATCCATGTTTTTATTATTGCTTTTTCAGTTTAAATGGGCTATTATTATGCTTTAAATTATGCTTCTTTTTAAATAGGCTATTATAATGGGCCATTATTGCTTTTTCAGTTTAAATGGCATTGGGATTCATGCTGCCATCTATGATGTCTTTTGAACATTAAACATTTACCATGACAAAATATATTTCAGGTCTTGAGTGGCAACAGAATTGTTGAAAATGAAAATGATTTTTTTTTCTCGAGTCTCAAATGGTGAATCCATGTCAAGTGAAAACAGAGCACTAGTCAGAGTACTGATCGAAGGAAAGGTAGGAATGAAAACTGGAAGGAAATACGTCACCTGAAACAAGCTAATTTTTCAAAAAATTATCAATTTTAAATGCTAATTGAAATTCGCATACTTTAATTTTTGTCTTAAAAAACTAAAAAAAAATTGGATAATGAAACAGAACTTTAAAGTATAAAAAAATACCAGTAAAGAAAAGACTGCAATTAGCACAATATTGTATAACAGCCTCCGCAGAAAGGTCATTCTTAGAAAGAGGAGACAGTCTGTCTAGGAAATTCTTATTTTATCAACTCCATCATTATAAATCGGCTGGCTTAAGCAGTGTAGGGATTTGTAGGTAGTAGATATTGATGGGGCACTCCAAAAGAGTTTAAGAATTACAAATTCTACCGCCCCCAATGTGTTCCTTCATATTATACAAGAAGTTCTAAAAGAGCTAAAATAGCCTACTTTTCTGTTACTTAAATACTCACTGAAAATCTTTTTGAAAGACAAGTTGATTTTTAACAGTCATTCTTTAAAAAAAGAGCAGATTTCACTGATATATATATTTTTTAATTTAAAAAATATTCAATTTTTCTAATTTTTTTCCCTGGGATGTATAGACAACTAAAGAACATTAGTAAAGATATGGTCCTGTTGAATTCCTTTCATTTTTCAAATTTGAAATTATTTTAACAAATTCACTGGTAACGAGGTGAGACTTCAGTAATGGATTAAGGACAAAAGACTTCAATACCTACAATAAATGTGTCTATTTTACTCAAATTAAATACAAATATTTTAATTGACAGAGAAAATTCGTTTTAATGTATGTACAAAAATTGTAGATAAAATAATTACCGGACGTTTTCAATATTTTTAAAGCTATTGTGGATCAAATAGATAATGGTTTCCTTCTTGCATAATACATTACAACATATTTTAAATTAACAATAAAATATTTAGAACAAATAAAAATTTTGATTCAAATTCAGTTGATTTAAAATTAAATAGCTTTATATAAACCCGACGTTGCATGGGTGCTTATGTAGACTTTTATTTTCTATCAATCGATCCCCTCTCCACTGATCAGCACCCCGTCAGTATATTATAATCTCCTTCTATTCTGATACCAGCATTAATAATAAAAAAAAAGATGATGTCCAATTGCATCCAGGTCCTACCAGGAGTTTGAGGTCTTTCCCATAGGTCCCCGTTAAAATTGCCAGCTTCCATAAACAGAGAAAAACCTGGCCTAGCATACAATTAAGGATTAAAAAAAAGAACTTCGAAACAGCTATGATAAATGACCATTTTCGAATTGGCGATTGCGTTACGCTGCTAAGCAACGAAAATGCCTAAATGTGGTAAACATTTCACTTCATATTTCAGTTAACTTGTAAGGAAGATGAGAGGAGGGTATTATGGAATAGTCGGAGTACTGAAGTTTCAGTCCTCTCTCGTGCTGCCATTACGTGGAAATACCATGAGAGACCTAAGAAATCCCCCATGGATGCAGTGAACAAAGAATTAATTTCTTGTTACTGCAGTTACAGTCGCTGCAAAACAAATTGTGTTTTCGGAATTTTGAAAGTTTTTTTCAGAAAGTGTTCAAACATTTTAATCTACCTGTAATCATCAGACTTTAATTTTGTTGTTAATGATGTATACTAAAAGAATAGTAGTTTGTTATGCTGCAGTCGTTTTTTAGCCATCAATGTTTTATCCGTCAGTAAAATGGCTCATAATCCAAAATGGGGTGTCGGGTAATACGGAATACACATCATCTGAAATTGCCTTCAACTTAAGAACCGGTAAGCAAAGTAGCTGAATGTATATTTTGTAACGGAAAATTTCTGGAATATTAATGTAATTTGGATTTAAAGCAGTAGCTGTTCTTTATGGGCTTATTTTGACTGTACTGGATCAGAAAAAAAAAATTATGTTAGTGATTTTTGTAAATAGACTTAAAAACAAAACTATTTGAGCGTAAATTTTCAAATATTGTTTTTTTAGTAAAAATTAACTATATTCTGTGAAGTATAATTGAATTTTTAATAATTGTAAAAAACTATTCCATATTACCCGACTCTCCCATATTACCCTCCCCTTGTAACTTTTTAAAAAGTAAATTTTTATCATAACAAAAAAAAAATACTGTTTTGTTTCTCCATTGGCACTTCATTATCACTAGTTATAGTATGTACTGAAAATGATTGAGTGGATTTTATTTAAAACTAAAAGATTTATTATTAAAAATATAAATGGTATTCCATAATACCCTCCTCTCCTCTATAACAACCGCAAGCAAACTCACCAAATATCGCTAATGAACAAAATAAAGATTTTAAATGAATAAAATAAAATAATGATATTCAAATAACAATCCTACAAATTAAACTCACGCGTGCTTATACTTAATTCTTGCTCGCGCGGAACTCGTTGAAGTTCCTTTCAAATTAGAAATCGGAACGTATAAATTAAAAGTTTATAACAATGCTCAATACTATTCCTATGGAGAAATCACCTTACGTTTTCCCCTCTTACATCCATTTGGGCTCAAATTTCGAGAAATCGATTCTTAAATACCGCCTTCAATACAAAATGAATATTCTCCTAAAATTTCGTAAAAGGAAGTCTCATCCCATTTGTAAACATCCTAAGGCCGCCATTTTGATGCATCTCTATCTCTGGATATCCTTTTTAATTAAAATAAAAATAGTTTGAATTTTACTAAAAACAAAAATTTGACTTTAAAAAAAATGCATGTTTTAAATGGGGGGGAAATATGTATTTTTAGCCTGATGATTTGAAGTTTTGTGCGATTGAGCTTTCATTTGCAGGTTCCTTCTTTCAGTCACCAGTCCACCTGTAAACAGATCGGGAAGGGGGGAAATATTTCGATAATATTATTAATCAAAGTGTGCAAAGATACACCTTAAATATTTTGCGCTACAAAGTCCGAGGTCACAAACGATCAAGGTTGGGTTAGATAAAGCTAGCACTTTCACTTCTATCATATCATATTCTTTCTTTTAGCTTTCCGCATCTAGTTTTAAGTTGGGAAACAGATTGCAACTAATCACTTTTATCAATTAATTTTACTTTCAAACTATGCAATAGGTTTCTCTCAAATATAGGTTTAAAATCCGCGACCAGTTTTGAAATGTTTAGAGAGTTGAGTGCCAAATCAAATGGTACAATTATTTGACATTGGTTCATTAATACAGCCATGATGGATGAGATCGTAGTCTTTGCATTTTGCTGTTATTATTAAAAGACTTTTGTATAAATAACATGAAAATTATCCAAATTCTTTAATATTATATATAAAACCTCAAAGCGGAAGTAAGAATTATTTGTATTTACTTTTCGCGTTCCCATCATGACATCACTTCCGTTAAAATATTTTATGATTGTTTGTCAGCTCGGCAACGCCAGAACTGGCTAGAATTACTAAACAACACACCACAAGCAAAGCAGACATTAGGAACATGGCGGCTTGTAATGGTTCTGTCGGATTTATTTCAATAATATTTTGTGTTATAGCAGCCTTTTCTGCAGTTTTAGCTCTCGACAATGTGGGTAAGTCTTAAGATTTCTAAATATTTTTTTATTTGAAAATTAGCTGCTTACTAAAGGTCATGTATCTTTCTAGTATCTCCTTTGGCATGTATGAAAACAGGTTACAAATGGTTTTAATCTTGATCTCTAAATAAGTAAATATTATAATAAATTAGCATTTGTTAAATTTCGGGCTCCATGTTATTATTCAAACGTACGTTTAGTCATTTATCCCACAAAGCTTTGCGCATCACAGAAAATTTTATTTACGTAAAAGGTTTTTATCAACTTGGTCTCTTAAAAAATCATCTGTCATAATAGCCAATTATGTCTATTATAAAACTTATCAGCCAGCATTGTATGGACCTTTTAGACTTAGTAATAACCTTTTTTATGCAAACCTACAATTAGCATAACTCTTTGATGCCTTTTATCATTGCAATTGCTTAAAATACAATATATATTGGCGCTTATTGAGGAACAGCTCTAGTATTCACTGTATGGTGTGATAGTAGCCCTTGATTCAGTGTTTTGGTGGAGACTTTTAAATGTATAGGGAGAATATGTATATATAGGGAAATGTATAGAGGAAAATAGATCTGCAAAGAAAGATTTTCCACATCCTACCATCTTCACTATTTTGCAACAAACCGTAATTATTACAGAAGGCGAAAAAATGTATTAATAATAGAGCTGCACCCTTACTTTTCCAAAGCGGATCTCCGTAGTATTGTAAAAAGGGGCAATACAAATTTTTATTTCTTTAAAATTATTTTTTGGGAATTAGTTACTCTCCTAATATTCACAAACTTCCCATAACTAAAAAAAAATGATAACATTGTATAACATTAAAAGTATGTACTCCAGAGGGGGAAGAGTGCTGGCTTTATGAAGGGTTTAGTTGCAAAGCGCACATTCTCTATAAGCATAACTTAGAAATACGGTTCGTTTCGTTCATTGTGGACTGTTGATTCAAGAGTAAATTTAATCGGAAAATATATTCAAAAGACAGGCTGTTTTGAAATTAAAAATCGGATGTGAAAGATCTTTGTGAGAAAAAAACTTGATCGAAGCTTTTGGTTGGTAACCCGAAATACTCAATCCAAGTGTTTGAGAAAACTGGACATTTTCCCAGGCTTGTACATGGGGGTTTCATCCTCCTCTCTACAAACAAGGCAGATGGAGAGTCCATAGCCACAATTGCTGAAGATAGTAAGATGTTTAGCTAAATTTGCAACCAGAAAAAGTGTAAGCAGTTCTTCAAGTTTTTATGCAACACGTATTGGAGGATCCTACACTGTCACGAGCCTTATCTCATTTCTATCGTTGTCAAAAAAAACTTGCCATGTGAAAATAAGCTTTCTCTGTAAGTTTATGTAAATAAGCAAAATATAAGACAAATGAAGACTATAATATGGAATCATTATTTTACGTTAGACAATTTAAAAAGTTGCATATAAAACAAAGCATAGGCTATTGATGACAATTTTTGATTACAATTTTTGGGGTATCTCTGCCGTAAACAAATTTAGATTTGGCCACAAGTTTATTGAGTGACCTTTTAAATTGAATCTAAAGATTTGATACTTTGAAAAAAAATCATGTACATATGGTGCATAAGGGCCATATGACAACATCCTCACCCTCAGAATGTAAAACTCCCTTTAGGTGTATTCTGCAGGATTAAAAATTTAAAATTAATATTTTCATTTGCTAAGGAAGATGTTCATGGTATTCATAATTGGGTCTTTAGCATGAAATGGATTAAAAGTTTGAAATCCTTAGTGACAGTTCTTCAGAATTTTTACAAGTAGATTACGAGTTTAGTTATTCTTAAAATAAGTATTTGTTATTGACTATGATGTCAATAACTTAATTAAAAAATATTACTATCAAATTGTAGCTTAACTATATTAGAACATTTTTACCCCACTTTTTTTTAATCCAAAGAATTACAACGGGAAATTAGGTATTGACATGCTGAAGGTGACCGTCTGTGCCTCCTTCCAAATGGAATTCTATCCATCAAATCTTTTTTTAGAAATTAGACACCGATATTTTATGCTTTTAATCTGTGTGTATACTACTATATGTACCTCTACTGTATGGACTTCTGCCTACTTGTCTGCCTACTAGTCTTCCCATTTGAATAGCATTGCAATTTAATTTTTATTAATTTAAATCGCTTATGCTATAGCATCAGAAAATTTATTTAATATTAAAATTTGGAGAAAAATCATTTAATTGTCTTTTAAAAAATCAGTGTGTGTGAAGAATTACATCATAAATTGCAACACAATGCAATTCTTTAATTGTTCATTATTTGTTTACTAAGAAAGCAATGCTTTTCACTTTTTGCAATGAAATTGATTAGTTTTAATTTACCTACATTTCTTAATGTATTAATGCAATTTGAAGATTTCCTCTTTTGTTATTACTATTTTTTTTTAGATATTAGGCTTTTGCAAATTTTTATGTTCAAACTAAGATTTTTTTAAGCTCTCTTCATGTAAGACATTGGCGACATTTTCCATACCTACCAAATATTGCCAGAACAAATCGTAGGATTTGATCCCAGCAATTTTACATCATTATTCTTTAAACTGAAAATTAATTTTGCAAACAATAAAGAATATTACTTTAATTTGTGAAATAAAATTAATGAAAATATACAATTTGGCCTTTAAAAGTTTAAATTACAACTGAACTTAACAGAAAACAAATGGTTTGTAACATTAACTGTCACCTAGAACAGCTCTACTCATTGGAAAAAAAATCAAACCACAGCATCCAGTTGTATCCTGTGTCCTTTAAAAGCCAAAATAAACTATTTTATAATTTTCTTGCGCAAATAGAATACAGAATTAATATTTATCGTCTGCTTAATTTATTTGCAGTTCAAAAAATAATTATGTAAAATTGCTTTAGTCAAATCCTAGCATCCATTTCACGTTTGGAAACAAATGTTGAAAACGCTTTAAATGACACAAGCTTTTTATTCTTGCATATGTATCAACATAAAAAACTGTTAAAACCTGATATTATCCTAATATTTCAAATTCAATATTTTTCAATATTTTTTCCTCACAATCAAAGAATCACAACAATCAAATAATCACATTGTGCTACATTTTATGACATCATTCCAAATTGATTTATGACAAAAATAAATTTTGCTTCAAATGTCATTTTTAAATATAGTTTCTCAAGCGATGTGTCAACAGATTAAAATGATGTAATTTGAGAAATTCATTTGAAATAATTCAATGGGGAATTCACCAACAGACAGTAGACACATGTCCGTCCGGCGGGATATAAGGCAGACAAACAAATATTATGAAAAATGGGTATTTGAGGTTATACCTTTCTAATAAAAAAGAATTTTTAAGAACAGACAAGTCGAACCGATTTTGGAAGGGGGGTACCGACGGACATTGTCAGCATAGCATGTCAATACTTTTCCATTAAAAAAAAAATTGAATAAAAAAAAGTGTGGTCTAAAAACGTTTACATGCATAATCAAGTTACTGGTAAAAACTTCTCCAAATTCCAATTTGAGTTATACAAGCTCATAGGTTTGCAATTGAGTGTCCTTTAAAGAGTGACTCTGTGTGGTTCTTGTTAAATTTCAAATCAGCCAGCCTCCTGCAGTCAGTGCAAAGTTTAAGAACCTTGCATATTGTGGAAAGGATTAATAATAAATGTCCAACTGAATATACTTTTGAAATGCTAAGAAATTTTGTAGTGTGCTGTTAAACACGATTCTAATTTAAATTTTTAAGTGAAACTTAGAAAGAAAATTGTCTTATTAGCTCTAAAATTGTGACATATATCACAATTGTATGTTGCTTGAGGTTTACATATTTTTTTAGTTTGTGTGTGACAGATGGACAAAGCCATTATATTGCTTTCCACTTTTTTTTTTATGTCGCAAACAATGTTGAAGGCAGGACCAGGCACATTTCTGATAGTCTAGAACAGTCAATCTTCAAGGGCACTATAGTTTGGCAGTCATTCATAATTTCTTTCTAAACTACGACTAACACTTGGAATTAAAATTATAATATTAAAAGTTAAAAATTTAATTTCATTAATAACAATGTTCTAAAGAAACTATTAAATTTATATTTTTGTTTCTAAAGTTTTTTTTTATTTAGAAATTTTTAACTTTTAAAATTAAAAGTGCGTGTGTAACGTTGTTAAGAATTGGCAAGTAAAAAATTTTTATTAATTACCTATGAAATTTTAATTTTGAATTTTTTAATTGTAATAATTTTTTGATCAAGTGCAGATTTTAATTACTACAATATATTTTAGAATAGTAAATTGTTATTTTTCTAATCATCAGAATATAAATGTAGCAAATATTTTTAGTACATATTATTGAAATGAAGAATTTATCTTAAATTTAAGAAACTGATTTTGCTTGTTATAAAATCTTTATTAAACACCGTTTTTGGCCCTTTCTTAGGAGTGGGGTGGGGGAGTTAAATTGCTAGATGTTTTTAACTAACAGTTACTGCTACAAACACGCACAATTATTCATGCCTAATCATAATCATGGACCAGGTTCTAAATCTATGCATCTTAATGGCTTTCCAAATTAGCTGGACTTGAATCCAGCTCTTGAGTTGCACATTAATATATCAGCCTTACAGTACTTAAAATACTGCTGTGTTATCACTACTTAAACATTTCAAGTATTACAAATAAACCCATAACTACTATGGACTTGGATATTAATTCACATTCCAGAAGTTACCATCCAGCTTAATTTTAAATGTAAATTATTTTGATGCTACTCCTAGACTCTTCTTTATGAATTTTCAGAATAATTATTTTCTTACGTTACTATACGGCATCTATTTTTGGAACCTCTGACTTGTAAGCAATAATCATATCAATTGTCCAATTATCAAAATCCCCATAACCTCTGGTGACCTGTTTAATTGGTTTAGTTTAAAATAAGAAAACAATGTTCTTATGCCTTGTACGGAAATAGATGCGTCACGGCTTCCCCAGTCAATGTCATGCTCGGTCACGCAAAACTTAGACATCCTTCCCATTCTTGTTTAGCTTACAATTGAGCCAAGTCCGAGTTAATTTTGTTTGGTATTAAATTGAGGTTAGGTTTTATTTACACCAACTAGCTGAACTTATAATTTAACAATTTTGTTCAACATACCATATATATTCAATTGATCTCACTCAACCTTGGATTTGCCTCCTTGTTAAATATATAAAATTTTTGTTTATACATTAAATAAATGAGCTAATGTAACTCTTTATTAAAACAATCATTATTTAAAATAATTTAAAGCTAATGAAACTTTCTTCAAATGCTTAAAATAGCTAAGTTAGACGAACTCAAGGCGACGATCACTGGGTTAGTTTCCCCAGTGATTATTCTATTCGCTCCAGAGGTCCGCATATTGGAGCTTAGTAGAATTCAATTCACAACTTTATTTTACAGTCTTTCTAAATACTTTTCAATTAAAAACATGAATGTCCAAGCTTTCCAAAAATATTGATTTAGAAGCAGCTGACATATCATTCTTGTATTTGTTATAATAATAGACTTAGCACGAGGGTCAAGCACGTTTTCGGGGGTCGGAAGTTTTTTCAGCGGAAAGTCTATTAGACATTTTGTGTTAAAAAATGTAAGAACGGACTATTACAAACACAGCTGACAGAGCATGTTTGTTGCTTTATAGTACACAAAAAATTCATATTTTTAGGGCTTTTAAACCTCAAATTTTACTAGATGTGCCTCTCAGCAAATGTTGAACGATAATTTTTTGAAAATTCCTTGTAAAACACCTCTTTGCACCAAACCTTGTAAATGGTTTTATGAGGAATATATATGTGTGAAATAGAATAACATTACTTCACAGTAGAGCATACTTATTATTTAACTAACTACAGAAATGAAGTAGTTTGGACTCCAAGATTTTTATTATAAAAATCACTGAAAGTATTTTACGGACGAGTCCGGAGCGACTCGCCGCAAAAGACACACAACTTACATCTTGAAGTCTAATTAAAAAGTGACTCTATATTTAATGGTTGTGAGAAGAGTGGATCAGAAGTCAAAACAAAGTCTGCTGCGTCTGCAATTTCTGTGGGAAAGAATGTATTGACGCCTATTGAAACTGGGAACTGTTAGATGGATCGCAAGACATTAACTGATAGTTATAAGAAAGAACTGAATATTAGAATATTATAGAGATTGTGTGTTATTATAACTTATAGAGATTTATACATATATATCACATTTGTATGATTTTGCTCAGGAGCGAAGACGTTATTGACTAATCTTACTTCTGCTCTCTCCGTAGCATGACGTAAGAATCGAATGTCTTATTATGTAAGTTGTCTACTAAGGGTCTGCCTTTTTTTCTTTGTTTTCATCTGGTTTCGAGTATTTACTCGTAGTGGAACTAATCTCGCGTTATTTTTTGCATGGTTAAAACTTAAGGGTGTTCTTTTTCTGACCTTGTAGCGTAACTTACCGATTGCTTCCGGCTGAAACAAATTACTTTTTTTAAGGGGCACATGATTAAAAAAATTGCTATCAAAAGTATAAATTGAATCACACGTCCGCTGTTTAAATATTTATAATTCGGCCCCTGTATCCCTGTAATTTCCATGTCCCTATGTTTGTCGTATTCTATGAAAAAACCTTCCCTGTCACATTACATAATTTCTTTAGTTGATTTAGTTTTAAAGAATCCGTCCACAGCACATCAGATTTTCTTTTTCAGTCTTCGTATTTCAAATGAAGTATTTCGCAAATGAGAAAATCTTAAAAATGGTGTTTACTGTATAATGAATGATAAATGTCGTATTTTTTTGTTAAGTCAATCTTTTTTGCAATCTATGAATATAATAACATTTCTTGAAGATTCCATGTTCAGCGAACTTTCAGTTTCTCTTCGCTACACCTCTGTATTTTTTTTAATGAGTTTTAATATGAATAAACACTTTCGTCTCGAAGATTTTTCTTGAGCACGGAATGTCTTATTACCATTTGACGTGTCTTAAATTTTATATTCCAAAAATTTTATCCTAGTAACGATAACTGCTTTTGAAACTAAAATAAATATAATCTTGCGTCTTCAAATACATTTTTATAAACAAAGCCTTATAAATAACGGAAATACCAGCTTGCAATTCATTAATTAAGCAATGTCATATTTTCCTCTCGTGTAGCTGTACTATGATGTCTCGGTTCAACCTAAAAAAGTCTTTGTCAGCCGTAATTTATTCAACAGTATATTAATATTTCATTAGTAAAGAGCCATCTGCTAGTTCATGACTTCTTTTTACTTAGAGTTTTAGGTTATTACCGTAATTTAACCTTGCCCTTTACTTTAGAGTTTGTCTTAAATAAATCAAAATAACGTCCCAGAATTTTTTTTATATTTTTTTTACAGTTTTAAGTTTTTGCAGGCTATGTTTCCAATACAAAATTATTTTCAAAAGTAGTCGTTTTTAGATTTAAATGAAAAATAAGAGAACATTATTTACACTAGCTAATCTAATGTGATTTCTAGGTTCGAAAATTGGAAATTTCAAATTTTGTTTACTATAAGAAATAAGGTGGCATTGTATAACTACATAGTGAAATAAATAAGGAGTCATTTCTGATTAGCTTCTACTTGTTGCCATCCATCCACCAATACCATCCGTTTCCCATCTTTAATAATAATTTTTCCATTTATTTTGATATTCAAAAAGATGCAATAAATATATCTTTCCCCCTCAAGTCAGTTTCGGGCGGGCCATTTAATCCTCAAGGGTAGTGGGCGGTAGAATCTTTTTAACCAATCAATGGCTCTTTTGTAGTCTACTGCGACTTTAATTCAACCCAAACTATCCAGTTCTCATCTTAGTAATAAAACGCTTATCAATAACTAAAACTAGTGGTTCTTCCCATCGCCAATATCCCTTGTGACGCCAATTCGATTCTAAATTAAGACACCCGAAGCCCATAGCCCTCGTGTAGCTGTAGTGCGATGCAAATTCCACCTAACCTTTGCGATGCCAATAGCTCTAGTAAGTGTTAACCGGCTGATCACAGTGTTATTAAAAAAGAATCGTTAAGCTTTAGGTATGACTTTTCAGATAGATAGACGCATAATTATTGTTAAATTATTTTTCCTTAAGATTTTTTTACGTTTTTTGAAGAGTTGAAAGAAAGACTTCTTATCCCAAGGTCTTAGATGCTTTGTTTTGACAAATTGTCGTGAATCGTTTGAGAAGTAGGAAACATTCTATAGTCGATGGATCAAAAATATCAAAATTCATTATCGGACTCGGACCTGACAACGGATGCATGTCTCCAGTAGCATATGTGCTGTTCAAACCCGACAATTCAACAAAACCTTTCATTTCTAGATGACAACTGAAAGAGTTATTTGCATAAAAATATTGAAGAGGTAAAGTTAATCGAAGTGATATAATGATATGTTTATCCTTAGCACATTTGATGGATCTCAGAATTAAACCATTGATATGTTGAAATCAGATTCAAAAGTCAACACTCGGTTAACTCCATGGTTATAAAAAGTTTCTATTTCAGCATACACGCAATATTCTGTTTGTTTATAATTCCTTTACATCTCCTTGGTTATAACTTGTTTATTATCAACACATCTAATAATAATAAAGTATATATTTGGAAAGTACATGAGGGATACTTCTCAAAAATAATAATAAGTCTACTGGTTACCGAAGTAAAAATATTATTTCAAATATGAAATATTGTTACTCATCAATTCTCTACATAATTTTAATTGTGTATAAATAGATCTCGCTTTACGAAAAGTTTTTTAAAGGAATACTTGCAGTTTCATATCTCTTTCCCAACACACAGTTTTCAAACGTTCTCACACAGATTTCAATCAGTTAAAAAACTATATTCATTCATTGAAGTTAAAATTAAAGTATTATCGGCTAAATTACATAGATTATCGTTCTTTTAGCTCTATCTTTATCACATAGCAATATCATAGTTTGGGGTCATTTTTTATCCATTTCTTTACATTCGTTATAGATAAGACACTTTGCTACTATAAACAAGGCACGAAGTTATTGGAATACTTTCACTCTGGCTGGAAATTTTCCAAGTTTTTAGTTTTTATGCTGGGCGGTTGTTTCAGTGTGTGAAGATGGGTCTGTCTTCACTGCCATTGCATAACAAAACTCGTGGTTTTCCTTTTTTGTTGGGAAAAAACGGAAACAGTGTTTAACTTTAGCTTACAATATCATACGCAAATAAGTCATTGAAGCTTACCTTTGTTATAGCTTATATCATTAAATGCTGTATAGCTTGGAGTGAAAAACAAAAGATTCATTTTATAATGAAACAGTTTCTAAATTACTAATTATGAAACTAGTTTTAAAAAAGTCTTATTTAAACGTCTGTTGGCTAGGAGTTTGTCAAATAATTTTTAATATTTTCCGGACTGTATTTATTAGATACATATGTATAACTTAAATCCACTTCATCAATTAAAAAACTTTTTTTGTTGGACCTCAGACATGAAAGATTAGAATTATTGTCGTTTGAATATTGGTTTTCTTTAAACCCTGTTTGTTCAGGTTCGATTACTTACCATTCTTTGTTTCAACCTTTTTATTTGACCTTGTATTTGAAATCAAACGTATTCTTAGCTAGTCTGCTAAATTCTAACTTTCGGTAATAGTATGAACAGGTTTTTCCTCGGACTAATGCAATATTGGCTTTCCTCGTTATAAATTGACTCATTGAGAAAAAGGCTAGGAATTTGCCGAAGCCTTTTGAAGTGACCAACAGTATGGGCAATACATAAAATGAAATACACTGCTCAAAAGAATTAGGGGAATGCATGGTTTAAACCCTTTCATCCTCGATGATTCCATTAGGAATCCCCAGCTTGCGATTTTTTTTCTCACTAAGTTAATGTTAATCTCACACTTATTTATCGTTAGATGGAAGAATCATATATTTTGAAGAATTAAATAATGTTTGTTTTAAATAAATGAAAATGTGAAAAACACGGTAAAATAAAATTCACTCCCAAAAACTGTTAAGAAATAAATTGACCCTAAATTCTTCACGCTTGCATTCTTAGATGTTTAAAAATTGATTTTAACTTTTTTTAACAAATAAAGTTTTGAAAAAATTGTTGTTATAACTTATTCAAAAGTTATGACTCCAATTTTTTCCCCTTAAATATTAGTTTAAAAAAATTAAGACCCCCCCCCCCCTGTTTTTTTACCATTTCATTCTGGATGCATAACGAATCTATTTCACAAATTTTAGATTTTTAGAATAAAAAATAAAACGTTGGAACTGAAAGGGTTGACAAAAGTACGCTAAGTGCTCTCCTAATTGTTTTGAGCAGTGTATAATAACTAATAAAAAAATATGCAAATTCAAAGAATAGAAAGTAACAGTAGAACTTAGTTCATTAGGCTATCTAATACTTTATATCATTCAATGATATTTTTTTTATGTATTAGAATTATTATTCAAAAAAAAGTTTAAATGTAAAGTAATTCTCAGAAATTCTTATATGTTTGGATTTTGGGCATTTGCTCCAACTATTAATTTCATAGGAATTTTACATCACTAACTTTAAAGACCTTCGCTCTACATCACCTGCCACTCCACTGAAACACGCACGTGACAACAATAAAGTCGAGCTAACCAACAATTTCATATATTCGGAACTGTGTCAGGTATATCTGCCCATCGGGTTTTTACTATACATTTTTTAGAGTGTCCTGCTCTTTGTTTCGTTGCTATCATTATGACTCGATCAAGATCATGAAACTAAATAGAAAAACTTGTGTCTCGTGACTTATGTCAAGGCCGCCTTTGTGTTGGTTACGTTTTGCGTGTTGAGGGGAGTGGTCGGATTTCTGCCTTGATGGTTATGGCGATGGCTGGAGTTGTTCTGTTGTTGTTGCAATTTAGTATCAGGTAGACTCAATATTCATTGAGAGTTACTTGGTGTCATTAGTTCGATTTCTTGAAAAATAAATAATATTAAACTAAATAATGGAAATTGTACTATATATAATTCATGAAGCTCTGACTCTTGACAGTGCTATTCTTGTAACTCAAGTCAATGTTATTCTAATTACATTAAAATTACCTTTTTTTCTGAGGTTGTCCTTAAAAAATTGTTTAGTTGAAGTTTCTGAACTGATGTTAGTGGCTCATTGTTTAAAAAGGTTCATTCAATTAAACAACTTACATTATCAGAATCGATACTTCATAAATGTGATACGAGACGGTCTATCTGGATTTTGTTAAGTAGTAGGTCGGTAACCCGCGTTTTCTGAAGGCTCCTTATTATCTATCTTATATCTAAGTACATTCTGCCAAAAAAGGAATTTAAGAAAAATCCATATTAAATATATAACTTTTCTTCAGCTTCTATCCATGATAACTTATTTGGCAATGCTTTTTTGGCGCAGAAATATAACAAATAGAACAACTCCTATAATTTGCATCCGTCTTCAAATGGTGTACTGTGTATGGCTGAGAAAAAAATTAGTTTTAACTTACAGAGCATAAATTACAGAGCCAAACATTTTCCGATTTATTTTCAAAGTTCTGTATTATAATTCGTAAGAAGAATATCATTGGAATTTGTCAGATAAATACTTACAAAGTGTTTTATCCAGGAAAATATTTGAATTTTTTTACACTTTATACACTGACTAAATACAATTAGTTTTTCCATTTAATTTTTGAAAAAAAAACTGGTTTGAGCAGCGCCTTTTTGAGGGTGATATGTTGATTCATTTAAAACGCCTTTTGATAAAAGTGTAATGAGTCACATCACAGCATGAATGAGTATTCTACGCAAGAATGAACTCGTGACAGGGAAAATGCTTGATACAGTGCGATATAATTGTTTATTTGAATGTTAAAAAAAATGAGAAACGGGATATATTGGTATAATTTTTTTCACTATAGCACAGCATTGAATTCAATTCAAATGCATGTCCCTGGTTTTACAAAATGGTTGAAAATGTGAATTTTTTAAAATAATTATTTGATTTTTTCCCCTCTTCAATGTCGTTACTTTTCGTTTTGTCGGCTTCGCTTCAATAACGCGAAACTACACAGTAAAAAAAAATCACCCATGCGGGAAGGCTTTTCGTATGAGAAAATTTTATACTGTTAGAGAATAAGATAAAAAACTAACATTTATCGGATTCTGCTTTAAATGGCCATGTAGAACCCATAGTAAAGATGATTTTATTCGAAAGTGCATTTTCTCTACACTGAGGAGTGAAGAGTCAAAAAGCTTTTTTCGAGTATTGCAATTAAAAAAAAATAACGTTTTAACGTGAATAAAAAAATGTCGTGCTTTTTATGTCGAGATACAAACAATGCCAAATTGTTTGCCTCGAAGAAATGAAATAAGTCACTTTCGGATATAACTGTAAGAGTAATAATGGGATTTCGAAATACGTACCATTGCGACATCCTTTTTTTTTTAGAGTAGTTAAAAAAGGTTTGGTCCTAAGAACTGAAATTTAAAGATTTATTTCAATATATAAGTTGCTTAGGTATTTAACACATTATATTTTGTTTTTAGAATTTTAGATCAACCTTAGGCTTAAACAGTCTTACAATTTGTCTGTGTAATTAGGAAAAATTACGGTTTTGTTAATGATAAGAAACTGGGCTGTGAGATATTTGCAATTAAGGGGGAATGGGCGGGCTGGAGCAGGGGTCTCCAAAGCAAAGTGCATCAGTGTTAATCCAATGGCGAAAAAAATATTTTCTCTGCCACATTTCTCCGGCTGTATGGAATATTTTTTCAAGCGGTTTTTTTTATATGATGCATGTAGCGGACTTACAGGTCCCGACAATCCCACTTTTTGAAATGGGTTCGAATATTTTTTATAATTTTTAATAAATAATTTTACACAAAATATTCGAATTAATTTCAAAAAGTGAGATTATAGAGACCTGTAAGTTATCTACATTTATTATTTAAAAAAAAAGTTTGTAAAAATATTCCATACAGCCGGAGAAATGTGGCAGAGAAAATAGTTTTTTCGCCATTGGATTAACACTGATGCACTTAAGTTTGGAGACCCCCGGTCCAGCGCGTCCATTCCCCCTTAAAGAGGAAAAATGGGAAGTTAAGTTTGGTATAAGAAAATTGTTTCACAACTTGATTATAACGACTTGATCAGCAACTTTCATTGAACTTGGTCTTTTTTTTTATTTCACTTCTTTTATGGCCAATCAGTCTTTTTTTTTGGTGAGAACTTGGCTCTTTTTTACAGAGATGCTATAGGTTAGACAAAATATATTCAATACTTTTGTTTGCATTTTACTTGGGTTTTCTTGTAGGAAATAACCTGAACCGTCGGCGGTAGACTAAGTACAGCTGGTATTGCAATTTGAATTTGTAACATTTGCCCTTTGCATCCTGTACTTGCTTTTTTTTCTACTAGATAGTTCAACAGATTACCATATCGGCATATTTCTGTTAACCCCAAGCTTCATAAATCTGGTCCTGTGTTCAAACAATGGAGTTGATGAACTATTTTTATTAGTTGACACTTAAACTGTCGTTGCCCCGTCTATCGCTTGTGACTCACTCTAATCTGAGCAATTTATGTTTTGGGTGATTCGTTCGAATGGGCCTATTAGGCAGGGGAAGTTTTTCGTCTAGAATAATGGTGTAGTTGACCCTATCTATGGGGATTTTCTTGTTTCGCCAACTTCCTCTTTTTCTTTTTTTCACTCGGTGATGCCTATAGAAAATTTTGGTAGTCGCGTGTGACCAAATTGGATAACAATTTTAAGGTTGGCCTTTAAGATGAAATTTAAAAAAAAAAAAATGTGATGATATAAATTGTACCTCCTCGTGAATGAGTCAAGTTAACTGTCATTTGGTGGATTTTCAGTTTAACAGCTATTCCGGGCTTAGTATCAAACTGTGACGTGCTTTTGAATATATTCCAGAGCTCGCTCGCCACAAAACTTATTCATTGAAGTCAAACTAATAGCCTAGATTCGTAGAATGACTTTTTTTTTATTAATACTGCAAATGAGTCGCATGACAAATGTTGTTCCTTTTGAAAGTCTGCATTTTAATTAAATATTTATGCGATTTCAGTTTTTGGAGAAACTAGTTTAATTTAATCGAATCTAATTCTGGTTTTAGTTCCTGAGATTTCTCTGTCAATAGTGACTATCACTAGGTTGCGCATGTCCAAGAGCCCATTGTAGATACCATCATGGAGTATACCTGAAAAGTCTGTTTCTGTTAATCGAAAATAATTGTACTACAATAGTCAAAACCCTTATAATTTCAATCTCTAATTATGAGTGATTGTTCAAATCCAATTACCCGATGTAACATTATTTAGACCTATAACCCTGTTGTAATTAAGTGGCTTGTTGGTCGATTTATTTTTAGAATTTAATTGCCTCTCAAAAGATATTTCAATCCTGATGACCTTCACGACGATGTCCAAGACCTAACTGACGTTTTCTGACACGTACATGACGAAAAACGAATGACCTTAGCGGTCAGTCATAATTTTCGATTTTCCGTTTACCTATTCAGAGTAAAGTAGTATTAAAACTCTTAATTCAATAAAAACTGCTTTATATTACGTGGTGTAACTATCCTTTGGGCGCTCTTACGTCTTTCCTTTTAAAGTCGGATGTCTGATATTTTGTTACGGGATTAATTCTCGTGAATCAGCTGTTGAAATGTTTGCTTAGTGAAGCATAAAGATTCCCTCGGCCTTGATCTTCAGTGCTTATCTTACGATCTGCTTATGTTTATTTAATGTAATGTACGCATTATGTTTCTGTCTGCTAATGGATATATAAATATTTTTTAATTGATACCGAGTGGAATCGGTAAACTTTAAACAACAAAGTAAATCAATTTCTGGTTCCATCTTCCTGAACATTTTTGTAATATAAGTCACAAGTTAAAAAAAAAACTTTTTAAATTAAAATTTTCTTTAATAAAGACCGATTATATTATTTAGTTAGTTGCAGTAAGTGGTGGTGATCAACTATTCCGCTAAATTTCTAAAATTTGATGTCAAAAGTTGTACTGATAATCACTTTTTATTACGCCTGACTTATTGACTTACACAACTACTACAGAAAGAGTATTTCTGCATTATAGAATTAACCCAATACCGTTTGCTTACAATCTCTCCTTATTGTACTGTTGCCTTTACAAAAAGTTTTTTTTTTCCTATTTTAGATATACTGGGTGAAATCACTAAACACAGCATTTAGTTACAATTTAAACTTTTCAAAGCCACTTTCACTCCAGTGACTTTGATCTGGGAGTTTCATGCATGCACAATAAAAATCATGCTCATAAAATATTACAATTTTTGTCTTACTTGAAGAGATCTACATACTATGGAATTTCTATTAACCAGGGGACTTATAAAATACAGGAATATACATTGTGAATGGAAACTAAATGTTACAAATTGTATGGATAGGTTCGAATCAAAACTTGATTTATTTGTTTTCTTAACTCTCTCTTTGATAAGCAAATTGACAAGTGTAAACTTAAGAAAGAAAAGTTTAGGTTCTAAGCTGCAATTTGTATTCTTCCTATCTTGCTATTTAAAAACACTTCAACATAAGTTTGTACTTAAGTTTAAATCTAAAAATTAGTGTTCTAACATCACTTAAAATATCAACAGTAAAATTTATATTGTCTTTCTTTTTTTTAATTAAATTTTATTTTTGGTTGTTTCAGGGCCATTCCACTTCAATCCATCCATAGACTTTTTAAATTTACAAGACTTTGATGGTAGTTATTTAAAAAATGATTATCTCACAAAGACTCTGTACCATGTCCAAAAAAGATCTGTCAACTCTCCTCCAATTAAAAAAGTGACCCCTTCAACAGAGAAGAAAGTTCTGACCAAAAGTGTTTCATCCACAGAAAGCTCTCTGGAGCTTAAAACAGTTCCATTAGACCAGAAATCCAAAATAGAAGACGTTAGCGCTCTGAATGCGACAGTACCGTCTACAACTGCAGAAAGTACAAATTCAGCAAATGACAAATATAATATTTCTGTGACCAGTTCTGATTCAGTTGTGAACATAACAGTTTCAAGTACTGCAGTGCCTTCAAGTACAACAGTATCTAGTACAACGACCAAACCAACATCTTTTCCGGAAGTCTTGCCAACGAGGCCTTCAAATATCTCTGAAAATGCCACTGTAAGTAGATTTCTTTTATGAGAGGCACATACTTAAACCGCTTGTTTTCAAAGTTTTAAGTTAATTTCTTTACTTCAAAGACATTAAAATTATTTCACTCATCATAATTTCTTATTCTTCTTTGATGGTAATGACACATGCATCTCTAACCAATATCACTTGTTCACATCCAGTAATCCCTTAAAAATAAAGGTAGCAATTTATTTAATTAAAATTGAATGAGAAAAAGTACTTTAAAACTTCTAACATGCAAGGCAATTACTGAAAGATATTATAATCCCTTGGTGCAAATACTTTTTACCTACTTGTAACTCTGGATTCTACAAAACTTGTCACATTCTAATCCATTCATTGTTTTTAGTACTAGACAATTTTTGAAAATTTAGCGAAACTGCTCTTGAGTATTTACATTAGTCTGATTATCTAAAATTTCAATATAAACTGTAGAGTATAATATTTTTTAGGTTGATCACCATGTGTATTACAACTCCACTATGTACATGGTTGACGAAGCTGCCATGGCATACTGGGTTAATTTTGATGAGTTACCTCAAGATAAAGTTGTGGTTCATCGAATGCTGTCAGACTCCCATCGAAAGGCAGCTGTAAGTTACACATTTAACTTTTAGTTATGGTGGGGGGGGAAAGTCAAACGTCTTGTTCTTTCGGCCTGGGGAGCCCAGTTAGTAAGGCGCATGCCTGGCATGTGAAAGGTAAAAGGTTTGGGCCCAGGTATTGCCAAAATGATGCCAACCTATAAACGATCTGTGGAGCTAAATTTGTTGGACCAATAATACCGAGTGTAGAGGGAAGGCCCGTTAAATATACTCCAAAGCACTGACGCTGCGTACAATGTCGTTCCTAAAAATTGTGGCGGGTTCCAACTCAAGTGTTGGTTCGACACATGACTGAGATTCTCAATTACGATATGCCTGTTGCAAATAATCTTTGTGTAGCTCTTGGGTGATATATTTCATCTCAACTCTTATCCACCTTCTTGCTTGATAAGATTAGTCATATGGGAAATTTTCCATAGGTTCAAGGTGAGAAATAAGTGAAAGAAAGAAAGGAAATGTTTGATTTAACCCCTCTAGGCCTCTATTGAAAAGTATGGATGAAGAGTTTAAATGGCCATGATAATAATGAAAAAATAAGAAAGTGATACTGAATCTGGTTATTATGTAGTATGAATAGATTCCGGTACCTGTTTACTTTTTAATTTTATATCTTATGTGTATATTCAAAAATTGATGTTGAAAGCAAGCCATAACTTTTAGGGCTATATGGGCCATTTGGAGAAGCCTATATAATGACATTCTAAAAAGAAATGGTTTTTAACGAGGAAGTTTCTATAACTATGTTTTACTGTACTTATTTTATTGCTTTTTGATGTGATATGTATTTGTTTTTGTAATAGCTTTCTTTTTCCAGACTGTAAGTTTATCATTTGATTTTCCGTTTTATGGACATCCCTTACGTAATATAACCATAGCCACAGGAGGTAACTATAATTATTATTTTATAACTCATCTATATCTAAATAATATATATTTTTGCATGCAGATTATAAATATTGCTTCTTCAATGTATTTGTAAAAAACAAAAAAATAAGTTAAATTTTTTTTAGCAATTTAATCAAAATGTTTATTATTTCAAACTGAAATAATTTTTTTTATCTGTGTTAAATACGCGTATTGTTTTGTTTATGGTTCCGTCTAAGTAAAATCAATGTTTTAGTTTGTAGTAATCTTTGAAAACTTTAAAATATGGCTATTTTATAACATGGAATTAATAGTTTTATATTTTTAAAAGCAATAATGAAATGTTTTAGGGTTTATTTATATGGGTGACTACATGCACAGTTGGCTTGCTGCTACTCAGTACGTTGCACCTCTTATGGCAAATTTTGATACAAGCCTCAGTAATGAATCAACCGTTCGATACTTTGATAATGGTAAGCGTACTCCTTTAGATACATTTCATTATTTGTAAAATAGCTTGTTTAGAATTTTATTGCAAATAAGGCCAAATATTTTTTACAACCAAATAGTTGAAACAACATAATAATCCTTTTTTTAATTTCTTTAAAACTATTATTTAGAACACAAGCTGATGTCCCGATTAACTTTGACATTTTCCCTTTTGGTACTAAGCTCGCATCTAAAACTACAAATAACTTTAAAATATGTCTGTTGTTTTTGTGATGTAAATATAATCGTTTTTGAAAAAATATTAACTATTTTAGAATTTTTATCTAAGAAAAGTAATTTTAATGCTGTGTATGTAATGATTCTTTTTGTTTTACAATAATTTTAAAAAAAAAGCAATTGCTTAAATCAAATTTATTATTATTAGATTAATATAATTACATTTGTGTTATAAATTGGAATAGGTGTTCTAAAAGTACTAAAAAAGCCTACTTTCCTCTTATGACTTTGAAGGGGGGCTCTGTGTGAGCCAAGCACTGCGACCAGGGGTCTATTGTACCATCCCCAAAAAATAAATCCCTCGTTCTAAAAACTACTTTCCTGTTACTTAAATAGTCACTGAAATTCTTATTAAAAAAATTCAAACAACGTTTACTTGTGATTTGAACTTTAAAAACCCAAAATATGTTATGTTATTTTCATTAATTTTCTTTCGCAAAGTAAATTAATATTCTTTATCGTTGACTAAATTTATTCGCAGATTGAAGAATATTTAAGTAAAATTGTTTGAGTGAAATTCTAGTATCGATTCCTGCTAACCCCTTATTCCCTTTTGGAAACTGTTGCCGTCTTAAATGATGCAAGCTTCTTATATAAGTATCAACATAAATATTTTTTAAGGCCTAATATTTTCAAAACTTTTAGTACTAACTAACCATAAAAAAAACTCCAAATTGCATTAATAAAGAAGACGTGTAAAATAAAACCTACCAGCTTTAAATGCAAAAAAAAAATTAACGCTTTGCCACTTTTTAGTAAACAAATAAGAAAAAATCAAATAATCACATTGTTCTAGTTTGTTTGATGTTATTCCCAACAGATTTTTTGACAAATATAAATATTCCTTCAGATATCAAAGTTTTTCATGCATGTTGATCTGGCAACAGCGATTAAAATTAGGAAACATTAAATTTCAATCCCATATTACTTAAGTACTTGAATCTAACCAACTTTTTAACTTTTTTTTGCAGGAACTGCTTTTGTTATTGAATGGCATGCAGTTACTTTGCAGGATGCCAAAATCGGTAAAAGTAATTATTTTTTTCTAATCATTTCCTATTACTTCATATTTAAGTGTTTTTTAATATATAATCTTCTCGGAGAGAGTTTCAAAGGGAAAAAGAAAACATGGGCCCATTCTTAAATATGCACCAAGTAGAGGCGCTGTTGACTGGCTCTTTGAGTAGCTCTTATACCCACTTTACTATACATTAACTTTACTTTTAATATTACAACTGCCATAATTCTCAAGAGATTTGGAGTGGCCATGCCCAAATTTTTGCATTTGTAGCGGACTATAATTTCCCACTATCTAGCCAACTGAAAATTCATCGACGCGAAATGTGGTTTAAAAAATATGCGGCATTCTTCTCTGGGCCCTTAAAATATGAAATAAATAATGTTAATAAGTAATCAAAAACTATAAAACACTTAACTAAATCAAAGTTGTTAATCTGTCTGAGAACAAGAACATGTAAAATGACAAGATTTGAAAACAGCATCTCTTTCAAATCAATGTGTCAAAATATTTTGGAGAAACTTTGGTTATTCCAAAAGGGACTACAAAATGTATCACCTGTGATGCAAAGGAGCTTAACAGGTTAAAAATAAAAATTCTTAAAAACTCTAACTTCTTACAAAGCTGTATTTCGTTATTTTGCATCAAATTGCTTAGTGGTTTTCACTGACTTTGAACTGTCAAGGTCCTGATTGTTTTAAATTAATTTAGAGACAGCATGGTTTAAGATGTGGTCTTTTGGGTGTTTTTAGCTCATGCAATAAGTTTATGCCAATAATAGTATAAGATAATGGTGGACAATCAGAAAAAATTTAAATGCAAGTAAGGAAGAAAAAAAATCATTGTGTTTCTTTTGACAGGTGGAAACTTTTCTTTCCAAGCAACTCTCATGAGCAGCGGAAATATTGTGTTTGTATATGAAATTGTGAGTATACTAAAACCCTTTTGTTCTTAATTGTATTATATTTAACTTTTACTTAAAAATTATTTTTATACATTGTAGTTTTGAATATTATTTAAGTTAGTGTGATGTAGGTTAAATATATTTTATTGAAAGGCTTATGCATTGCATATTAATTTGCAACAAATGCTTAATGAAACTAACAAAAGTCAGTCAGAACAAACTAACAGTCTTTACCAAGCCACAGAAACCCCCTTAAATAAATCTTGAAGTTTCAACTTGAAGCTTTAATTAAGTTTCATTTTAGATGGATAAAAAGTTAAATAATTAGTTAATCTGTGAAAATTGATTTTTACCTCAAAGTAATTTATTATACTTAGACTTTGTGCATGTTTTTTTATGAGTTCATTTATATATTTCTTTTTAAAAAATCAGCATGTGTGTTGGGCAAATTATTTAAACCTAACTTTTTATGTGTTTGATTTCTTAGATCCCAGTATCTATAAAAGATATAGGAGATGATGTACATCCTGTGAAAGTAGGCTTATCAGATGCTTATGTCATTGATAGATTAATATATTGTAAGTATATGAACTTAACAACCATTTACCCTTATTGGAAGTTAGAATTTTATTAGATTTTAATTTTTGAATGGCTAGATTACAAAAAGTAAGACTTGTTAGTTGAACTTGTTTCTTCTCATAGGCTTGTATCAGTAAATTTTTTTTCGGATAATGTTTGCTTTAGAAAAAATTGCTTCACATTAAAATTTAAAAAAAAAGAATTTAATATAAAATAATTTGAATTTCAGAATGAATTATAATGAGTGGATTATTTAATATATTTCTACATTTTAATGTTTAGGTAATTTTAAAATTTTAAGATTAATATATAAAGCTGATGTAAAGTTTTAAATATGATACTATGGATCTCATAGTACAGTGTTCAATGATGTTTCAGATTTTAATGTCTTAAAATTTTCAGTTATTCGAAGAAAAACCATTTATGAGTACCATAGAATAGATATGAAAAAGGAAGAGATTGGAAACCATACAGCTATTTATTTCACTGCAATAAAAAGTAAGCAAACTGATGCATACATTTGTACAAATATAAAAAATTAATATTACTCTCTGAAATTAGGTAAGTTCTTTACAATTATGAATAAGAAAGCAATCCTTTCACAGCTCTTCTTAAGTTCTTTTTAAAATATTTAGTAATAGTCATAACCTCTTTGTTCAAAGCTCACTTGCATGGAATTTATTTTACAGTTTTTCCTTAATTCTAACTTTTCTATTACAAAACAGAACGGTTTAAGGATCTCAAAAACACTGACGTAAAAGTAGCTGACAAGAACCAGTCTATGTATTTGCATGAAAAAACACATATAGCATGCTGGTCAAGCATCATTTTGCAGGTCTTGCAAAAAAGTTTTTCAGCTGTAAATCTATTGAACATTTCACATCGAAAATTCTGAAACGGACTTTTAATTACAAAGAACTGACTGAACTTGTTTGTGTATTAAAAGCATACAAAAAAATTTGTATTTTTAATTTTTATAGATTTTAACTTCTGATTCCATTAAATTGCTGTGCCCCAATTTTTGAAAAATTAAACTAATTTTTAAATTTCCTTGTAAACATACTTTTGAATATATAATTGTTTGAAAGTTATGGTTATCGTATAAAGTATGTACTTGTAAGATTTTGTTGGGAAGTGAAGGAGGTTAAATATATTTATCATTGCATTTTTCTTAACCTCCCTGCGAGATAAGCAATTTGGCCAAAATGTGAACTTATTTAGGTTGCATGTGATTTTCATCACTAATTAAATTTTTTTCATTTTTCCTTGTAGTAAATGGTTTTAACATGTCCTCAGTACTTTAAATTTTTTAATTTACTACAATTTCGAATTTTTTTAAATTGAGTTTCATTGCAAAAACTGACAGCTTCTAAACAGGTTTATGTGTCTGTATCCCTCAAATTGTTAAAATGCTTCATTTGTTGACAGCCTGTATGAGCTTCCACGATTGCAATTCCTGCATGTCATCTGACCTGGGCTCGGACTGTGTGTGGTGCGAATCTGCTAAGAGATGCTCTGATGGGCTGGACAGACTTAGACAGGATTGGCTGCAATCAAAGTGTGATGTTGAAGTTAGTATCCATGTTAAAATAATTTATCAGATTTTTTTTTAATACATGAATGACAAATACTTAAACCTCTTAGAAACTTATATTTTAACTACACTTAAACTTCTGAAATTAAATTACCTTTTTTACATGTCTTTAAAATTACTTATTAATGTCTTTAACATCGCAACAACACCGCGGTGGCATTACGGAAGTGATCAGATCAGTTGTTCCCATCGAAAATGTTTAGCCAGCGTATATTTTAAAACTAACCTTACAACCTTTCACATCACCGATCTTCGAACCTTATTGGTCAATTGAATTTAACAAGTAACAATCGTCATTTTGTGACGCACTTAGCCACTGACTCGCAACAAGAGAACATGCTTAAAATTTGTGTCTTGATAAAGTAGTTGCAAGAAAAACATTTTCGTGTCAACTAAGTTTCCCCTGTCAACTTATTATCACATCCATTGTTTGCATGTTTCTTTAAATGGTCTAGACTATTTTTTATCTTAATTTTAGAAAATCTAATAATCCTTGAATATTAATTTTTATAAAAGTTAACTCATATTTCTTGTTGAGTCTTTAATCAATCTAGTACAATGTTTGTAGATTTTAATTACATTTGAGCATTATACACTAAATTTTCAATGTAATGTAAAAGCATATTTATATGTGACAATGGAATCTTGCTTGTATTTACGCTAAGTAAATGTCATCTATTTGGTTCTTAGACGTTTGGCTTGCATTAAAATGTTAAAATTATTTCTTTCAAAAGTTTTTTTTACCCTTTTTAAAAAGCATTTAATTAAAAGGGAATGTTTAAGCTTATTATCGGCCCATGTCTAATTCAACTTGGACTATTTTACCCATTCCTATTTACTCAGAAATCATTTGTTTCATTTCATTCATTGTCAGTATATTTGTTTTCGGTAGTTTTAATCACTGTTATTCATTATTTATTTTGTCTTCGCAGAAACAATCTGTAAACTGCAGTGCACTTCCAGTGCCTGATGTCAATCCTTATGTTCAACCACTCACAGGTATTTTTTGTTACAATAAGTGTATTAAACAAGTTTTTCCAGTAATTTGATACAGCAAATGTCCAACTGTCTATGCCTTGTCGTTTGTACTAATATCAATTTAAATTAATTTGGAAAAATGTTCTTTAAATATGTTCTGGTACTTTGTACAGTTAGTTTATGCACGTTTTAAATTATAGAAGTATATTAAATTCTGATTTTTTTAGTAATTGCTTAGCAGATTTGTTTAGTTTAAAGATTTAATAGATAATTCCTAATTATCATTTGGTAAGATTTTTGCAATAAGTTTGGTATTTGTTGATTTTATAATTTTTAATAAAATATATGAATGCTTATCGTTTTATTAGTAGGTAATAAAAGTAATTTTCTAATTATTATTTAGGAGTAGTTTCAAATATATATTTTTTGTTATTTAATAGCATGATTTCATGTGGTGCATGTTTTTTTCTCATCTAAATTATTAATAGATTTTTTTTTCATATTTTTATACATATGTCTTGCGAAGTGCCTTTATTTTAAAAATGACTTCTGCATGAAATTTTCATTTTTAAGTGTTTTTAGTTGTTTGATGCCTGCATTTTTATTATTTGCATGGTTTTCTTAGATTCCCCGTACAAAACATACACTTTATCACCGAAAACACCGAAATCTGACTATCCATATTATTCAACTCCCATGTCCAACACTCCTCGAAAACCTGAAGATGCAAGCGACGACAATGCATCAACTAGTGCTAGAGGTATAGCATTGACTAAGTTAAGTGGATCATGTTAATCCATAAGAAACTAAGCAAATATAAAGTATTAAAAAACACCTATATAACATTACCCTATAATGGAGAATACCAGGGCATTATGATTGACCTTGTGTAGCTTTTAGTGCAATGTTAACTGAACCGTAGTAACATTCACTGCTCTTGAAAACTGAATTTAGAGGTACAATCAAATTCTTCATTCAATCTGCATTTGGGTAGATAAAATTTTGGCTGAAATTTTGATTACAACCTGGATTGCTTGCTCCAAGGCACACAACAGTCCTGACTTTCCAGAAACATCTGGCAGATTTCCTGCTCAAATCGGCTTCATATTTAATAAATCTTAAACTTTAATGCAGGGGTTCCCAACCTTTTTGCACCTGCGTACCACTTGACTTTTTGAGAAATTTTGGCGTACCACCAGACCTAAATATTTTAATAAACGTATAATATTTACTCTTCTAAAAGCATTCTAAAGGCTTTTTGAATTAAATTCCCGAGAAAACTTCATATTTAAAGGTTAGATATTTTTTTTATTTATAACATGCTTATAATAAAGAAGAAATAAAAAGATTAAAATAGTATTAAGTTACAGTTTTATTTATTACCCGTAGGTCTAAAAACAAACAAATAAAAAAACAGTACAAACTCAGGAAAATTTTTATCAGCATACAAAATATACTTTTATGGTTTTTAGTGCGAAACTTGTTGTGGTTTGCCTGTGATTAAAAGATCAACATTAGGAGTACAGAGCTTGCCGGAGGATCAAAGGGTACTAGGTTTTACATCCGATCCAGAAGTTAATTAAAGATTTCTCTTTAAAATAATAAGTAATATGTTTGCGTGCTCACTGCTCATGCGTACAGAAGTCATTAATAGCATTATGTTGCTCCCATCACTCACGCGTACCACCTGAAATTTTCCCGCGTACCACGGTTGGAACCTGCTTGGGATAAAACTAGTTCGTAAAGAGTGAAAATTCAAATTTCTCATTGTGATCTCAATATAAGCTTAATATATATACCTAAATTACTCTTTAATGCATTAAAAGCTTAGGTTTGTAAAAGAGTGAAAATTCAAAAATTTCTTAAATGTGTATCTTCAATACTTTAATGCATTAAAATATATAATACTTTAATTTAAAATTATACTTTAATGCATTAAAAGCTTAGGTTTGTAAAAGAGTGGAAAATTCAAAAATTTTCATCGCTACAAAATAGTGTATCTTTAAGATACTAGGTAAGATGAAATTATTTCTTCAAGTTACATTAAATTAAATATATAATACTTAATTTAATTATACTTTAATCATTAAAAGCTTAGTTGAAAAGAGTGGAAATCAAAAATTTCTTCAATGTGTCTCAAATGTAATTTTCCTGCGTACCACCTGAAATTTTCCCGCGTACCACCGGTTGGGAACCCCTGCTTAATGCATTAAAAGCTTAGGTTTGTAAAAGAGTGGAAAATTCAAAAATTTCTTCAAATGTGTCTTCAGAATGTAAATTTTCGCTGCGTAAACACTGAAATTTTCTTCGCGTACCACCGGTTGGAACCCTGCTTTAATGCATTAAAAGCTTAGGTTTGTAAAAGAGTGGAAAATTCAAAATTTCTTCAAATGTGTAAAAAATGTTTAAAACTATTTTTTTCGCATTCAGCATGATGATGCACAACTTTCGATCCCGATTTGAAGTTGATACTCAAGATTTTTTTTTTTTTCGAACCTCTCTAATCTGTATGACCCTGAGATTCATTTGCTTAAATGAATCTCAGGGTCATACAGATTAGAGTGGTTCGATCTCAAAAATTAGAGTGGTTAAGCCTCTATGGGCCTAAAACTTACGAGAAAGTATTGTTAATGGTATTAGAATGTGAATAAAATATTTATTTTAACCTTGGCTGAAAACACTTAAGTGAGTAGCTTGTAATTGTTTCAAAGAGAAAGTAAATTATCATTATCAGGATATCAATAACATGATTTTAGAAATATGTCTTAGTTTCTTCTGGTTAACATGATCCTTACATTGATTCTTTTCTTCACACATTTTATTTACAGCTAGTAATCTAAATGCATTTATATTCACAGTACAGTATGTCTAGCATCTATTTTGAAAAAAAAAATGTGTTGATATTAAGTGATAATTTTATGTGTTTCAATTTTTTTTTATGTTTTGTGAAATGTACTGATTGTAAACTATTAAACCAGCACAATATTTTAGAATTTTATGAATTTTTAACTATAATTTTCCTATTGAATTTTTTTATGAAAATTAAGTTTTGAAAACAAGCCTCATTTATTTAAATAATATATTAGTTTGAAGCTTCTATCCCATCTTTTGTTACTGCTGCATGAAACAGGCATTTTCAATTTTTATATAAATACTGAATTTTATACCTAATTTTTATTTCATTTCCAGCTGGAGCCAATATAATTTAAGAGTTTAATACAATAATTATAATGCAGAGTTTTTATTGATACTGTTTTTTATTAACATTTTTTTTCCACTAAAAATTTGCACCTACTAAAATTTTTAATTTAAAAAGCATTTTTTTTGTGTGCGACTCAGTTTTCATGACTATTTTACCACATTTCAATTGCAGATATAAAGATAATAACTTTGCCATTAGGCATTTCTAAAGTTCAAATTTAAAAGTTTCTTGTACATTAATGTTTTTTACAAGGTCTATTAAAAAAAATTGTACTGTTTAGTTAATTTTTTCTTATTTTTTAAATAATTTGTGTGGCAATTTTTCACAAAATAATTTATAGATGTTATGTTTCCAAATGGCCTAATAAAAATATATGGTTGTTTTAAACTAAGTATTATATGTTTGTTTAAAAAATCAGAATTAAGGTTTACTTAGAAGGATTTTAAAATCATTTCTAATCAAAGAATTAGTTTCATTAAGAATTCCCTTGCATATTAAAAAAAACGCCATATAATTATTGCAAGAAAAACTGATGAATGATGATGCAGTAAATTACAGAAAAAAACAGGTTTAATGCTCAGAAAGTTTAATTTTTCCCAATATAGAAAATTTCTAAAAATAGTACCCTGTGTCAATTTTTTTTATTCGGATCCTCTCTTAGTTGTTAATATTTTTAATGAGTTTGCTTCTTTTAAGCTAATCTCACCAATTCTCGATTTTCAGTTGCTGAAGAAAGCTCGTCCCTTGGAGTTGGCAGTGTAGTGGCTGTTTTATTGATTTTGTCCATTGTCCTGGGAAGCTTAATGTGGGTTGGGTATGCTTATAAAAACCCACACACATCCTCAGGGCAGCTACTTATTAGAGTAAGTATAGTTTATAAATAGTATGTGAATGATTGTTTGAAAAAAAGAGTGTGATTGATTAAATTATATTTAAAACACAAAGTAAGATTATTTAAAGTAGGCTGTGAAAATTTAATAAAGTCAGATCATTATTACTTTCTAGTTTATACTAATGGGGTATGATGCAAATATTTTGTTTGAAAGATTTAACCTTAGATTAATTCCATAAATATGTTAAAACTTAAAAACAGTAACTTTTCCAGAGAAAGTTTCTATATTTTAATATATTTTTAGATTCTTTTTTTTTAGTCTTTAGTTGCAGGGGGCTTTAAACTATATTTTGAATGTCAATTATAATTTATAATGCAACAAACCCAAAACCTTTCAAAATTATCCACTATCACAAGTTCCTTTAAAACATACAATACTCAATTCTTTTCCATTTCGGGGTGTAAACAATAAAGTTGTCAAAAATGTACAACACTAAAACCGCCATTAGAATATTTCCAATGGTAAGCTTTAACTGAGTATATTGTGGGCCAATTCCATGTAACTGTACAGTGCAAGTCAGAATTTAAAAAAAGCCACTTAAATTTGAAAAATAAATCAAATTAAATAAAGCATGTTACATTATTTAGTTGCAATAAGTGTAGATCAGCTATTCCGATATTTTTTTTTCATTTGATGTTAAAAGTTGTACTGATAATGACTTTTTTAGACACGTGACTTACACTACAGAAAGGGAAATTTTGCATGGAATTAGCTTGTGGTCCTTTATTTGTGTGTGCACTGTGTTTTGTTTCTAGAAAATTCTATTTGGTAGCAAGGATTCTAGCTTGGCGAGATTCGCATGGAAAAATACCTAATACTTGATTCACTGTGCATTACAGAGTACATTTTAAATATAACGCGCAAATACTATGTTGTACACTCTAATAATTAAAAAAATGTCCAATGAATAGTACCCCGAGTGGAGGGAGTGCATGTTAAATATCCCCAAGTCCAGATATGCTGTGTAGGATGTGCCTTAAAAGTTGTGTTGGGTGCCTACTCTGGTGTCAGCTTGTAACTTGACAGTGGTTCTAAATTACGACGGCCGTCACCAAATTGCCCTCGTGTAGCTCTTGTGCAACGATAATTCAAACTAACCCTAGCCGGTGATCATTATACAGGTTTAGTTACTATCTATAATCCAAACACCTTTCTCAATAATCGTGCCAAAGTGACTAGATTGTTATTCCAACTAACATTTACGTTCTATTTACAGTACCGTCCTACCCAGTGGCGTTTCCGCAGCGGTGAAGCCAGATATACAGCAGCGTCTGTTCACATGTAACACCGAAGAACCTGTTTAAAAAACGAATCTCAACAATTATAAGAATATTGAATTCTACATTCCCCAGTTTGTTCTTAACACAAGTGCACCTTATCCGCCATATCAGCACACCAATTTCAAAGTGAAGTTTTAGCAAAAATACATATTTAGGCTACCTTAGAATCAGGGTTTATATAATATTTTGAAAGTCTTTATAGTATCTGGTTGTTTTCCCAAGATTGACTTTAAAATATGGCATGTGCGCTTATTTTTAAAAACTTAGATCCTTATTTTTTATACTTTGTGTGTAGTTCCAAATTCGACATGCAACAAAATATGGAAAAAATATTGTGTAAAGAATTACTAGAAAACCCTTTTGACCCAAGCTTGGTTTTAAAAAGAATTATTTTAATTCTTGATATGTTTGACTGTGAATATATTTTTTTTCAGAGTACAGTGACAAAGGCATATAATAATGCACGCAATCTCTTTTGTTTTTAAAATATCACATGAGGAATGGGGCTTTATTTTTTAAAATGTGCTAATTAAAGAGCCTTTAGATTTTATGAAAAGAGAAATTTCTAACCAACCTTGTAGAGAGCTCTATGTTTTATTCACAAAAATGTGTGTAGATTTACCCCTTTAATAATATTTGTATAAAATTGATATTAATGGAATATTAAGTGATTAAGGTAATTATAAAATTTTATATTAGATTAAAGCATTTAATTGATTCATAGATCTTGCTTGATTATTTCAAACTTGATTATTTTTTGATGATAAAAAGCATTAAATCAATTTAAACTCAATGAGAAACTAAACTACTATACTAAACTGACTATATTATGCAAAATATATCATTCAAAAATTTTCATGACTATAATTATGCAAAAAGAGTACAGTGAATTTTTTTTTTATTGTTAGAAGGTTTTTTATTGCCTTATAATTTTTTTCCCAATGTAATCTTTTGGATTCCCTATTTTATTGTGTAGCTATATTTTTGTATGTACTATAGTTATTTTTGTGTGATTTATGATCTGATTTTATGCATGTGTTAGAGATATAAGACTTGTGCACTGTGATTTTTTTTATTCATCAGTGCTTTTTCTAGTGTCCTTTTTACCCATTATAGTTGGTACGATTACAACGCCAGCTTGGCCCACTGTGTTTTTCTAAGAAAGGTTAGCTCCAATGTTCTAAACCTGCCTTGTTTGAGGTTCTGCTCTGACGTTAATCGCAACTGCTTGCCAAACCCAAGTAGGGTGGGGACAAAATTAAAAAGAGAGCCTTCCATGCTGTTTCCTGGAAAACTCAACAAGGGGGTAGGGGAAGCAGGCTTTCGTTGCAATCGTAAGGACTATAGCAAATGTTATTTTTTAATGAACAATCTGTGGTTGATATACCAATACCATCCATTTGTTTGGTTAACTGTCAAAACATTTAGAATAACTTTAAACTCTCCAATTGAGGGATTAGAGTAAATGTGCGATTTATTTTAACTTTTCATAAAATAATTTTTTACTAATTTTGAAGTAAAGAGTATAAAATGATTCCTCAAGGCTGTACAGTTTAAAGATAATTTTATAAACTACATGTTTTTAAAAATGACAATCCCTTGACTGATGTAAAGTCCTTAACCCTCAGAAGGTTGGGTTTTCACATATCAGATCTCACTTTTTTTTGCTATTTTTTGCCGATATTCTAATACATTGTTTTTAATTAAAATAAATTACACAATTGTGTCCTTCTACTTCTCTAGGCTTGAGCTTTTTTTTACCTCTTTTAAAACTAATAAAATATTTCATGAGAACAATCACAAATACATTTTAAGACTGATAGTTTTCAATTAATTTTTTTTTAATCATAAGATTTGGACTTCAAATTTATTCAGTCAATATTTCACCTAAGCTGAATCAATTTTCTTAAACTGTTTATCGACACCAAACATAATAATGTTAAAAAAAATATTTGATACCTTTCAATTATTTTAACCTATTAAGTTGGAATTTCTATCCTTGAATATATTTTATAGAAGTGGTGTGTATTGGTACTTAAGCCAATGATTTCTATGCAACAGCTTTTTAAATATCCTTTAGACAATGTGCCTTGACTTCTGTACTGAGAGGGTTTATTTTTAATAAGTGTGATATATACAGATAACTTTCAGGAAGGAATAGATTTGTATCAGCAGACAAGAAATATTCCAATGCTGCTTCAGCCTTGTTTTGACTCAATTTTTTTTAATGATATAAAATCTTACATAGTTGTAGTTAATATTTTTGTGTTTAAAAAAATCTGGCTTTAAGTAAAGATTAATGAAGCAAGTATTAAATTCAAAGTATCAAGTGTTTTTGTATATTTATAAAGTTGACCACATTTTATGGGTTTTTTTGCACCAAAACCATATTGCAAATAGATTGAAAGAAGGCAGCTTTTTAGTTTTATGGTTGTGTTTTTATGTATAAAAATTCTTTTTTTTTAAATTTGCTCAAGTAGCATAATTGTTTACCATGCTTTGAACTACTAGGTTGTAATTTTTTTTAAAAAAATTATATTTATATGCTGTGCTCGTATTTGTTTTCTAATTAAACTATTTTTATTGCTTTGACAAATATTATCAGAACTAGTTGGCCCAGTACAAGTTATGGCAACGAAACTTATTTTTTAAATGTTTATATAATTCACCCAAAGAAAAAAAATGTATATCACGTATAATATCTAAAATATTTGGGAATGTTAAAAACACATACATAGTAAAAAAATTGCAATAGGATTGGCACCGTAACATATTTCTTGATTAAAATTTGAGATGAACTTTATTCTGAAATTATTTGATTATATGAATATACTACATAATTATTTAAAGTCAAAATTATTTAACATAGCTTGAGAATCTTGAGTATTCATTATAAAATTTGCAGTAGAAAAAGTTGTATAAATAACTAGTATAAAGTAGGTAAAATTTTTTGTGAAATTTTTAAGTACCTGACTGGACCAAATCTTAATAATCCTCAAATACAAGCATGTAACTTATATAAAACTAGTACTATGAAGAGAAATTAAATGTTTGTAGATTTATTATTTAAAATATACCTCAAAATTATCTATCTAAATATCTTCCTTTGATCTAAATAATAATTCTTTAATCAAGCAAAAAACAAGTCGTATTTATAAATTGTTGTAGTAAAATATACTTGTTTAAAATGTGTTATTTGCATTGCTTTGGGTTTGTTGACTGTGAAACTGTTGAAGTTAGACTTTATTGCTCAAGCAAAATCTTTCTGATTTGCTCATTTTAAATAAGTTATATTTATGGCCTGGTAAATAATAAGGGTGATCTCAAGGTTCTTAAAAGAATCTATGTTGCAAGTCATATTAAGTGATTATTTCTATCAAAAGAATTGAAAATTGCTGAAGAATATTTGAAATAAGAGTTTCTGACATGTTTTACCAGTTCTACAAGGAATTGTTTTAAACTTAACTTAAATTGAACTAAATTTCAATATACTGATTTCATATATTCTACAATACATATCCAAAAATTAACAATGTACATCTTTCCTCTTTCACTTGTCTCGCATTGTCCATTTACGACGGCGGCTGTATGGGGGTAAATTGCTTTGGCCATTGTATACCAACTGGAATTGACATTTTCTCGCCAAACACTCTTTTAAAGCCAAATCGTAATTTGTATTTGAGATTTACCCTTATAATACCAGGCTACAGATTTAAAAGACTGTTTTTGGAACAAGACTGTTTTTGTATGTTTGGAGTGCATTTAAGTACTTTCAACCCTGTAAATGATGAAATGTGATTATCACATATCTGTACATTTGTCAGGGTCTCTTTGACTGTGCCTGCTGAATAAGCATTGTGATCTATGCTAATTGTAAATAAAATTGAATGCTTTTTATTTGTGTTTTTACGTGCTTTATATGTTCTTAAAATAACTGTCCAATTTAAAAATTTTAAGAACACTGAATTATAATATACCGTGTGGTTATAAAATAATGCTCGCTATTCGGAGGGGTCTGTAGCTTGAATGAATAATCCGAATGCAACAAACATCGAGGCGATTACTAATCAAGAAGGGGGGGGGGGAAAGAATGGAGTCATAAATTAAAAAAGAAACTCGTCTCTTGACCAGGGTTCTAATTTACGAGGCGTAATTGGCTGTGTTGGCCGTAATCGGCCATAATTGGCTACGCCTCGTAATTTAGAACCCTGGTCATGAGACGAGTTTTTCCTTTATAATTCCATTCTTTTCCCCCTTCTTGATTAGTAAGTAGTGTCAAGAAGGGGGAAAGAGAATGGAATCATAAAAAAGAAACTTGTCTCTTGACCAGGGTTCTAAATTACGAGGCGCAATTGGCTGTGTTGGCCATAATTGGCTATGCCTCGTAATTTAGAACCCTGGTCAAGAGACGAGTTTCTTTTTTTATGATTCCATTCTTTTTCCCCCTTTTTAATTAGTAAGTGTCTCAATGCTTGTTGCGTTCGGATTATTCATTCAAGCTACAGACCACTCCGAATTGCGAGCGTTATTTTATAACCACCCTGTATATTGAATTCATTTTTCTAATGTGTAACGTTTGCAGAGTGGTTATATGTACCCCAAATGACATTACTTTTTGTGTTCTTAAACTCATTAATAGTATAGTTGACAAGATTTTTAATGTTTTATCAGCTATAACGTTCATATTCAAGTATATGAATTCCACTTTTTAATTTTTTTAATGACCTATGAAGATATTGCCCACTGAAGATATTGCTAGTTCAATTAAAAAGCGATTTTTTTTACCTGATCAGTTACTAGGTATGTTAAAAAAATACTTATTCAAGAACACTTAGTAATCTTAAATTTTTTTTAGGTTTTATATGCTTTGTAATTTTTTATAACTATAAATTTACATATTTAATCCTCAATTATTTAAAATACATACCAAACTATATGCTCTTTCTAAATAATACAATCTACATTTGTTTTAATGATAAACAATTAATTGAAAACAAATTTGAGCAATTATAATGGAGGATGGTCTTTTTCAGGTCACAAAATAACATAAGTTTAATTGTATTTGATTAAAAAATCATAAATATTTATCTAATTCAGTTTTGATTTTGTGTTTTTTAATGTTAGCTAGATCGGACAAATCCTATGGAGATTTGCCTTTAAGTTGATTTATACGGCAAGTATAAGGGTGTTCTAAATACATTTTGGAGCACATATAGGTCTAGGAAAAAATTGCGACCAATATATTTGCATAAAACAATGCAACGAACCAGGCATGCAAATGTCGAAATTTATGTAAGCTTCTAGAAAGTTAGATAAGTGACAATAATTGACAAATAATTAAAAAGTAGAAGCTTTTATAAAGGCTAGGCCCTTCACCCACTTTCCCAAACCGAACCACACGCCTCATAAACAAATGCAATACATCATATTGGAGCAATAAATAGGGCTAAGCTATATCCTAAATTTCATTAAAATTATTGAATTGGAATTTATTTAAAATTCATATAACTATGTTAGTCTACGGTTTAAAGAACAGTAAAATTAATTCTATCCCATATTTCCAGCGTTTGAGGAACTTTATTTAAAATAAAAATATAACTTGAAGGATTCGATATTCATGTGATATAAATAATTAGGAATGACGTTACAGTATATATCGTCAATTGGACAATTAGGTTGCTTCAAATGACATAATTTCTCTGTTTTCATTCTTGCATTTTGGCGATTTCAACGGTTATTTAACAGAGCGACAGAGTATATTAGTTTAAAATATGATTCGAAAAATGAATTCGTTTAAAAAATCAAGGTTATTTTATCGGCTTTCTAAAACCATATAAAGTTATAAATTTTTCGACTACCCTCTAGACCAAAAAGATTTTTCTTATTATTCGTTAACTATCTCTTATTGTTTGTTAACTTTCACCTGATAACAGTATATTTTTCATCTTTACTTACGTGTACTATGTGGTTCGGTGAAAGATTTATCCAGATGAAAAGTCTTATTTATTTTTGTTGCAGCACACACACTTCAAGCTATTGATGTATTTAGAAATGCGTCATAGAATTAAGCCACTAGTATTTTGTTAAAAAAATTTCGAATGGTATAAAGCCTTACTTAAAGAAAATAGTAAGTTCGAACTAGCATTTTGTGTCATTTTGGTAACTATTATTGAATGTTTATCTGCTAGTTTATGCCATAACTGAGTTACGACACGACTATTTCTATGAAGATATTCATTTTACTATACTTTCGTATCTACTGAACATTGAAAACGACATTGAAGTGCACAATTGTGTTTGTATTTGTAAGTAACCTTCATTTCGTTTTTTTTTTTTATGTCCAGTGTTTAATACTAGGGGGGAAGCCGCCGGGGACTGCTTGCGCAGTTCCCTTTGGATCCAGGCACGCTTCGCTCGCTCACCGTTCATTGAAATATTTTAGTCTAGCTGTTATTAGCCTTTTAAAATAAAATAATTACAAATTAATGCTTATAAAATGTTCTTTAATGTGATATATCCAACTTTTTTTTTGTTGATTTTATGTGGAATAACCGATATGTATATTAAGTAATTGGAATTTATGTTTGAAAGAATTTTTTTTTAAATAGATCATCTAGATACCAGCAAACCACGTGAATTCCACGTGGTTTTTTTTTATTAACAATAGTATTTGGTAGTTCAGTCGATCGTAATTATAATTTAAATTTTCATACATTAAACGTCCCTAATATTATGCATGTTTAAAGTTAAACTTACTGATTCCATCCTAAAGTTTTTTTTTAAAACTAATAACGAATCTTATACAACGCTTAGAGTAAATCAATAGCATCTGCTACTTTACTGTTGGCGAAAGTGTAAACAAACTCGATTGTTGACATTGTAGAGTTAGAAATATAAGGACATTTGGGAGCCACGCAAGAGTATTATATATTTAGATGATTGTCCTGGTGTATTATAAGTTGCGCTGTAATATAGCTCTTGTGTGTGTGTCTTCTTGCAGGGTGCAATTTTTTTTCTGAAATTCGGATAATCAGCAACGGATCATTGGAGTTCTGCACGTAAAATAGCTTTAGTAGAGTTGTTTGTGAGGGCTCAGTGGCTTAGTGGTAGTGCTTCGCATTGCCACGCCACAGGTCCAGGGATCGAATCCCGGATTGGGCGAGGTTGACCAATCCTTTCATCCCTTGAGTGGGTCGATGAAATGGGTACCAAGCATGCTTGGGAACTAAACACTGGGGGTTCCGCGTGAGGCTGACCACCTTACCGGGACATATGCCTAGCACCCCAGAGCCCTAGAGGTCACGAAAGCTGAAATGGGCACGGCAGGCCTTGGCCCAGTAATGAGCTGTTTTGCGCCGAGGAGTTGAGAGTTGTTTGCATCCGATATTGAACTTTTGCATAGTGTGCTTGAAAATATTATTCTTACATAATGCTCAGAGTGCTCTACTGTTTGCTGCGAAATAGTTTTTTAATAACCTTTAATATGATTTTTGGGCTTGCTTATCCAGTTTACTTTTAGTTAATATGATTAATAATAAGTTTGATATGCTTTATAATTTAGTGAACGATTAAAATAACATAGTTATAATCTGTGTCAAAATACGTGCTTTCTCACTAAAACAAAGTATGTTGTTTGTATAGTAAACAATAATTAGTTGTTAGTATTATACTTTTTTATAGATTGCTTTTACTTGATTGAGTATGGATTTTTTTCTCGTTAAAATTTAATCTGTTTAAATGCTATTGAGTAAAATAATAACAACATATTAATGTAATATCGATCCACCTATTAATTTTTTTACGTTTGTGTTTTTAATGTGTTTGCTAGCTAAGACAAAGCTTTATTATATATATTTGAGATTTTCCATTAAGTTGAATAGTATACTGCAAGTACAATAGTTGTGTCAATGTATTTTAATACACCCAAGAAAAATCGATACTCTAGCGTGCATAATACAATTGACCAATAGAGGCAATTGTTTACATTCAATACAAGTTTCTTGAAAGTTTTAAAAGAGACGATGGTTCACAATAGGGTTCATTTCCATTAAAGGGCTACATTTATGAATATTGATTGGAAAGTAGTTAATAAATAAATTTAATTATTTTGCCAGAAAATTTAAATGGGATTTTGAAGTCACTTTAAACGTTTTAGTAATAATTGTCGATTGGTATTGCAATATTTCAGATCTGTATAACAATATCAACGAAAATCATTAGTTTATGAAATGTCCATCTAGATTATTATTTTAAAACCTAACTACTATTTAAATTTGTTAGATGTAGCTTAAAATCTTTTTAATACATAGCTGTTTAGTAGAGAATAATAGGGTTTATTAGTTTAAAATATGCCTCCCAAGCAGAACTGGTTTCAAACAGAGGACTTACTTATTAACTTTCTAAAACGATATAATTTTATAAATTCTTCTAACTCTAATTCTACAAGATATTTCTTGTTCTTCGTTCATCTTCACATGTGCGGAGCATATTTTTTATCTTTAGTGAGCGCTATTTTGTGGTTTGAGAAAAATTTATCGAGATGGAAAATTTTGGTTACTTTTACGGCAGAACAAACTTTAAGCTTAGCCGTGTATTTCGAAATGCATCGTAGAAAAAAGCTTTTAACATTTTTATTGAACGATTTTCGAAGAGTAAAGACAAACATTAACCAAATCAAAAGTTCAAATCTTGCATTTTGTTTTCTTTTAGTTATCGGTATTGCCTATCCACTGGTTTTTTCCATAACTGCAATTTACGACCCCTTGTCAATTCTTTTTTCTACTTTTCAACTTAACATTAAAAACACAACAATGAGGTGCATAATTGTGTTTATCAGTAACTTTTATTTTAACTTTTTATTTCCAGTTTTCCCTAATATGATCGCTTTGCTGTATTGCAAACTTTGTTTCCGTAACTCCCAGATTCTGAGAAATACTACTATTGATATTCAGACTTGTCCAACCAAATACTTTTCGCAAAGTGTGCAGATGAGTGTTTTAACTTCTATGAAAAAGTCACTAAGAAATTTAC